>NMRB01000475.1:233519-274168 GCA_002633025.1 Notospermus geniculatus
AAAGAGGCATTTTCTTTTGAGATTTTTAAAATATTGCTCACCTCATCCACCACTTACTAAGGTTATCTGGACTTGTTCCCACTCTTTTATAACCCCTTACCACCCATTATTTACCACCAAATGGTTGTCAAAAGATATCTATCTCGATTCATCAAAAATTAATTGCAGGCCTATTACCGGTGTCTTATGTTAACCCCTCCTCATCCAGTAGGTCTAACATGATTATTAACCCCCTTCCCACCCAAATGAGTCCAGCAAATAGGTCTGATATTATACAACATCATGATTCACGAATTAACCCCTTCCCACCCAGTGGGTGCAATACGACATCTAGGCCTATCTCCATTCACCGAGAGATATTGACCCCTTCCTATCCAAGTGGTCTAATATTAAGATACCCGTTTCGATTCACAAAGTGACCCCTTTCCACTGATTTTAGCGAGGAATGCTATATATTTGCTTGTGAACCATTAAAAAAGGTGCACTGTTGTATCTCGTTTCGCCTGTCTCAACCTCTTGAGTTGGCAGGTCATAGTCAGCTGAGCGCAAGGCCCATGGGCCTCTTGTTATCAAGATGTTGTCAGGGTAGCTTTAACCAGACAATACACCAAACCCCTCATTATGTAATGGGTATTCCATGCTTTGGAGAGGCCCTCTAAAAGCAAATTCCGTTAGAGCAGCCTGCTCAATTCGTGATGCTCATCCAGTGAAATTTAGTTTTTAAAAAGCCGTCCCAAAACCGTGGGATCCCTCCAATGATGGTAATACGTCTATAAAAGGAACCTCCTTGTACATTCAGCAATTAAACGTGTCACCACTGGCGAATTTATATCTGACCATGTCAATTGCTCATTACTCAACACTAACATAGTGCCCACTTCCAAATTTACAAGGTAGCTTTTGACATTATATGCTACTCATCACCAGAAATTGAAAAATATGAAGTAAACAATTTCTTTATGTTAATGTTTGACATTTATGATTTCGCAGACTTTTTGGGGTCATCCTGTAGAAAAAACTTGTGGACAGAATTTATGGGCTAATTAACCAAAACTTCGTTAACGAATATCTCGCTAATAAAGAGGCCGTGAACAAAAATGTTCGAGATCTGGTGATTACTCATGAATCTCAACCAGTCCACAAAGTTTCACAAAATTCTGAGAGATGTCGGTTGATTCTTGGTTGATTTTGCATGGAATGAATCCCACCTAGAAGGGAGAGTCAGGTGTCAGTCGGTGATACCGGTACAGTGTGCCGATATGGAACTGAGACTACAATATGGTACAACAGTATACATATAATTCTCAGTTCTTTCAGGGACACACTGTATATGCAAATACATGTAAGTGCAACAGCTCATAACGTAATTGAATCCAACATGACGCCAAATGGTGAATAGAATTCCGTTGATATGTCCGTAGTCATGATAGTATACATGCCACGTTCATGAGGATATTTTCATATGAATCCTACCTGCAGTTGGAATTAGCACGATATCTTCCTGAACCGCCGAAGAATAGTGGGCGAGGTAGAAATGGTAGCATTATTATTGTACAGGTCACACTTCTTCCCATTAGTGAAGGCGAACTCGTAACAGCCGAGACAATTCACGCATAAAACGGCACATAAGACTTTCGAACGTTCCGACCTCGTCTGTGTGAGTGTTAACGCCTTGGAGGTTGGTAATAAATAGAATTTCTGATTTTCGGACTCTGTAACAGATAGCGAAAATGCAAAACGAATTCTGATAGAACATAACGACGTTTATTCAATTTGGGTGGGGTCTTAATGATGTGCATTTTTTGTGCATTTTCTAAGCCTTTTACAGTTGGCTACTAAAGACAAAAGGACGACGCTTATGAGGATGAAGCAATTAAAAACCAACAAAAATATACAAGTTGTTCTACCTGAATGATCAGCAAGAATATCTTTTTATTTTTTTAAAAAAGGTCTGGCTTAAGGTACTTTTTGAGCCATACGGTCATACTTCCTTGAAACTTCCCAGCAAAGCATTGGCAGTAAAATGTCCACTTTATTCATACGAAAACGAGCACAATCTTTTCCTTTCAGCAAGTGCTGCTTCTGCTTGAAGTATTTGCTCGCAAGCAAATGCTAGTTTTTATTCATGTCGTCCATTGTTTCCTGAGCTCATGCATTAAGACAAGGAGGTGTATCGCAGCTCTCGAGGAACAGACGAGAACACAGACAACAACAACTGGCGATTTGTGTCGTCAGCTATCGTCTCCGCCTGATATGTCCATACATATAACACAACTACTTGAAGACGATTTATGAACTGTTAGGTCCCATGCGCCGCTGACACCAAGCGGTAACATCTGGTAATAACAATTCATAACCAATGTAAGGACCGACAACAACTGGTGCAAAAATCAAACGTTTTTATATTTGGAAACCCGAGAAGTCTTCTTCCAATCAAAATACCCTTAGAATCAAACTCGGATTGAAATCTGGCAAGCTAATAATTGCTTTTTAAAACAGTCGACATGACGAGATGCCTAGTGATGCAGTGGACAGGCAACACGCCAGGGCCGACCGAATCGAAACTCCGATAGCGCTATCAATGCCTATCGGAGGTATAGGCCAAATGCCAATAGGCACTATCCCCGAATAGAAACTCTGGTAGCTACCGGGCTTGACAGGAACACCGAATAAAAATTTTGTTAGGCTATCAGTGACGTCACAGATAGGCGCCGGTAAGCTGTTTCACTATAAGCGGTCGGGACCTCCTTTAGCGCGCTGTTAGTGGTGTCCGTTCACCACTTCCAAGCAGTATGGGGCGTGTTCAAGGTGATGTGGCGATGGGCGTCTTTGAGCGTGGGTACAGAATGAGCACATTAAGAAACTGCTGCAATCCCAACGATGAGGAACACCGATGAAGATATTTTCAGCCAATATCGGTTCCCCACACCTAATTTTTTTCGCGGAATGATTGGCCGTCAACGTGGCATTGTGACGGCTAAACAAACTCATGATAAGATATTTTTCGGCCTCCGAATTCAACAGCACGATTTCGCTCAGGTTTTGGCGCAGNATGACCTTACTAAGTGGTGGATGAGGTGAGCAATATTTTAAAAATCTCAAAAGAAAATGCCTCTTTCGCATTTTGTATCAGTAGGCCTAGGCTTACTAAATAAATCCCACTACTATTGGTCAAGTAGACAATAGGCCTACCGGTACTTCTGAGACAGCCCCTGTGGTCATACCAATTTTGTCACATCTGAGAACTGAAACTGGAACAGGCTGAGGCCTTGACTTCAGACAATGTATCAGTTATATATGTCATGATGATAGTGTGAGCCCTACAAGCATTGGTAGTCTGGATGCCCCCCAGTGGTTAGGGAGACCACAGCTAGCACTAATTCATGGTGACGAGGTTGATCATCATCTTGTGGTCAATGCATGCTCCATAGACTGTTCAAATCTACCTATTTGAATGGTGTAAGTTACTAATTAGGCATTGAGACTGTTGCCCCACATAAAAGAATGAGTTGAAGTATGTCAGCTTACCTGATGAAAGATAGTCATGATATAAAAGCACGTTGAACTTCTCAAGTGATGAAAAGCACAGTGGCCATTGTCAGCTAAGGTTCAACATAGTATCAGTCCAGTCTCAGTGTACCACTGGCTACATATAGGTGGACAGGACACCAGTTACAGGTCACTAGGAACTTTGAAGGGCGGGAAATTCAAATACCCCTGTTTTTGATTGTGTTGAATAGCACCCCCTGGTGGACAGATCTAACATTATTTTCCCTTTGAGCTGATGTAGAAAATATCAACCTATCTATTCCATCACTTTTGGTCGACAAATTTATCATAGGGGCTGAGATATTGAGACATTTCATTTTGCGCAAAATGCCCCCTGGAGGGCATAATGTAGGTTAGATCGCAAAAATGTTTGGTTCTGTTTCGAGTCCTTCCCAGGGTCTACATCCAGGATAACCTGGGTTTTGCGCTTAGTTCGCACGGCTCACACCACAAACCCCAGGCCCACTCCAGAAGAAAATCTGTCAGGAATGCTGTTCGCTGCTCTTGTGGTGCACCCCCACTGCAAATACGACATGATTGTTTTTCAAATTAAATAAAAGTTGTTGTCAAGAAGAAACGTTCGTCCGATCATTATAGCCTATAACTAGATCGCAGGAAAAAATATATTTTTTTGTTTATTGCTGTTTTTGCATAAATACATCATATCGTCCGGAATGGTTGCTTGATGAAACAGCCCAACCTCGACCAATCAGATTTGAATTTACATCACCATACAAGAGCCGAACCCAGAAGTAAACATTGCTGCACCGTACATGCCTTCGGTGTCTGTAACGCAGTCTCTGATTGGCCACCCTGTTGATCTGTGGCGGCTGACACGAATTTCATTGGATTGAATCGGCGGTGTTGGTGTGGAGTTAACGGAATGCCATCACCGCCGGTAAATCGGCATGAGGGCCTACCTCTCCATCAACTTTCATGACCGTGGGCCTTGCGGTTGCGAAACGTGCCAGTTTAACGGACGACACAGACACACACAGACACACAGATTTTGAACCATTTTATAGTCATATAAATAGCTCCGCTGACCTTTGGTCAGCTGAGCTAAAAATGCTTATGGCTAAATATTAAATTATACGCTAATACCATGTTCAAATGCTCTATTCACTTAAAATGATGTCGTAAAATTTCAGTAGATTTATACTTGGGTTTTTTTTTCGGGAGAATGACGAAAATCGTACTCTTCAGGTAGGAACTGTATGTGTTCATGATGGTAAAAAACATGTCATGGTAGTGCATCTGATTGGCGGCATGCAAACTCCCATGACTGCAGGGAGGGTTGGTGCACACCAATATCAATGTGCACTGTTCAAAGAGGCACGAGACTTCGAGTAAAGACAGCGATGGAAGTAAGCGATCTGATGAGATGGCAGTTGTAAGTGCGCCAGAGCGCAAATGTGTTGTCACAAGCTCCGCCAAACAGCGGATACGGAAATAGTTTTTTCCCGAGTTTTAGTTCGCGCATGCGCAGGCACTCAGCCATTGTTTACTGCCATGTGCTTTTTGGTCGCCGTATTTCAACCTCTTAAAAGTCATGTTATGAGGCACTCATTGAGGTAATTATATAATCAAGGCATGAATGCCACAGACTATTATGTTGTCCTTCTGGAGATCCTTCGTAGAATTGTGTAACTGAGCCCTTTATGAGCAATTTTGGATGTTTTAGGGACGTCTTGTCCTCGCTTCATTTTCGTCATCATGGCGTTCGCTCTAGGCCTATTCTTGGGCGTTTTCTCGTCGATATCGTGGTAAAAATAAGTTCCCTTCAGCACCTGCGTGTGCAGATATCGTGTTTAATGTGTGTTATCAGAGTATTGACTGCCCTTAAGGCTTGTTTCTGATGTTAGAACTGTGAAATAAGTGTGTTTGTATGGCATATTGTTTGCCTTGGGGCATCCCTTCTTGAGCCTCATGCGTTGGTCACGTGACCGAATCTTCATTTAGTTCCTTGGATAGCAATAGGTGGCAGCACCTCCTGGATATAGAGTTGAGGCCAACAAAGTTTATGGTTTGTTTATGTTTGTGTCTTTGTAGATTTCACGGACATCAGAGAATGAATAAAGACAACTGCATCATTCCACAACTTAGTCGTCCCGTCGAATCCTTTGAGTAATTGTTGAAATATCTGTCAGGCGCCCAAAGCCACAGTGAAATCTCAATGATGAATGACAGCGTCAACAGCCAGATGTCTGATCTCAGCAGGGAGAAGAGCCAAGCCCAAGCGGAGATACTACAGTTGAAAATCGAGTTGGAGCACATGGTGAGGACCAACCAGATTCAAGCACAGATGAGCCAGATGAACTTTGAACTTGAGAAACTGCGTCTTGAAAGGGAAATCAAAGCTAGACAGGCCCGGAGACTTGCTGAGAACGGTGACGCTGATGGTGAATCATTAATGAGAACAGTGGATACGAATTTGCAGATGCTTGCCAATGTAGCTACTAGCAGTACGCCTATGATGAGGCATACAAACACCCATGTACCATTCGCTGAATCGAGTGCATCTAATGGTGACACCTCTCCCGAAGATGAGGTTCAACCGACACTGAATCCGCAGGCCACAGTCTTCGAACCCGTGAACCAGAATGCAGCTACCAACACTGTCCCCCTGCCGGAAACTGTTCCTCAGGCCGCACCAACCCGTGATCCGGTTACTCATGACCAGTTTGGAGAGTTTATTAGAATGTTCGCCGGACAGATTAACATTGGACGACTGCCCCCTCCCGAGCCAACAGTCTTCAGTGGTGACCCTCTTACTTACCCAGCATGGAAAGCAGCATTCCAAACCCTGATAGAAAGCCGAGGAATACCGAAAGCGGAGCAGCTTCATTACCTCAGAAGATATTTATCGGGTCCGGCGAAGGAGGCCATTGAAGGTTTTTTATACATGAGTACTGAGGAGGCTTACGACAAGGCAAGGGAAGTTTTAGAGACACGATTTGGTGAACCATTCATTGTAGCGGATGCATTTCGTAAGAAATTGGAGTCTTGGCCAAAGATTGGGAGTCGTGATGGTACAGCACTTAGAAAGTTTGGTGACTTCCTACAGCAATGCAACACTGCGATGAGCTCTATTGGATACCTGAGGATTTTGGATGATTGTCGTGAGAATCAAAAGATGTTGACCAAGCTACCGGATTGGCTTATCACGAGATGGGGACGAAAGGTAGCAGACTACAAACTTGTAACTCGACAGTTCCCCCCATTCCGAGTTTTTGCAGATTATATCAGTTCTGAGGCCGATATCTCATGCGATCCCATCACGTCATTGCAGTCTCTTCACTCTGGGAGTAGCGGTAATCCTAAATCGGGAGACAAGCCTTCAAGTTCATCAGGATCATCGTACAAGCAGGACAAGAGAGCGCATGGTGCCTCATCCACATTTGCTACAGGAACAACAGACCACGGTGAAGGAAATACGAAGCCCATGAATACTAAACCCACCACGATGCCCAGTGATCCCATTCCCAAGAAATGTGTTTGCTGTGAAGCATCCCACACTATTGATGAATGTCCAGCTTTCTTAGCAAAGACACTGGAGGATAGAAAGCAATTTGTCAAGGCAAACCGTCTTTGTTTCTCTTGTTTGAAACGGGGACATCGGTCTAAGGAGTGCAGGAGACGTTCCAAGTGTAAGCAATGTGAGAGAAACCATCCTACAGCACTCCATGATGAGGCACGCCTCACTCGAGACAGCAACCCGACAAAGGAGAGTGAACCAAAGGAAGGAAAGACAGAAAAGAGTAATGTTAAGCAGAGTGGGACCAGTCTAGTGAGTGATTGTGATGGAACACCAGCCAGTAAAAGTTCAATGACAGTTCCTGTCTGGATCTCTCATAAGGATCGTCCGGAGTATGAGATTCTATCCTATGCCATGTTGGACACGCAATCTGACACGACATTCGTATTGGAGAACACTCGGAGGGCACTTGGCCTGGATGGAATAAAGTCGCATCTTAGTTTGTCTACTATGTCGAGGGAGAATGAGATTATCGACACTGTTAAGGTTCAAGGATTGGTGGTCCGAGGGATGAACAGTCATGTGAAAATAGAACTACCACCAACCTTTTCTCGCGATGTTATGCCTATGAATCGAGAACACATTCCCACACCAGAGATTGCTAGTGCGTGGCCCCACCTGTCGAGAATCACGAGCGAGTTACCACCATTGCAGGACTGCAACGTTGGCTTACTGATTGGATATAACTGTCCGCGCGCACTAGCCCCAAGGGAGGTCATAGCCATGTCTGAAAACGTGCCTTATGCCCAAAGGACAGACTTAGGTTGGGGCATAGTGGGAATGGTAGACCCAACTCAGACGGAAATGGAAGGCGACAACATAGGAGTGAGTCACAGTGTCGTCACGTACCATGATGAGACCAGGACAGAATGTAGTGACCAGCAGCGAGCCTTAGCAATGCCGAACAGCATAAAGGAAATTATAACGATCCTCGAGTCTGACTTCAAGGATACGAATGGAAAGGATAGTCACGGACCTCAGTCGTATGAAGACAGGAAGTTCTTGTGTAAGCTGAATGAAGGGATTGAGCAGCGTGAGGACGGACACTACCAGATGCCATTGCCATTTAAGCACGACAGACCGGAGTTGCCAGACAGCCGTGGGATGGCCCTTAAGAAACTGAACCAGCTTAAGTCAAAGTTCCAAAGAGATGCAGTGTACAAGGAGAGATATGTACGGTTCATGCAAAAGATGATTGACAAAGGTGACGCTGGACTGGTGCCTAGTGACACGCAAACGCCGAAGGAATCTCAGCAGCGCTGGTACGTCCCTCACTTCGGAGTCGTGAATCCCAAGAAGCCGGATAAAATCCGGGTTGTATTTGATTGTCAGGCAGAGTGTGGAGGACAGTCCATTAATAAACACTTGTTGCAGGGTCCAGACTTGACCAACTCCCTGCTAGGCGTCCTGTGTCGCTTCCGGCAAGAGAGAATAGCCTTCACATGTGATGTGGAACAAATGTTCCACCAATTCAAGGTGTCTGAGCCGGATAGAGATTACCTCCGCTTCTTATGGTGGAACGATGGTAAAGTTGACGAACCGCCGACAGAGTACCGAATGACTGTACACCTTTTCGGAGGGACATCCTCCCCCTCATACTGCAACTTCGGGTTCAAGAGATTGGCAGATGACTATGAATCTGAATTCGGACACGAGGCTGCTGATTTCATCAGGGACAATTTTTATGTCGATGATGGCCTAGGATCGCAACCAACTGATGAGGAAGCCATGCAGTTGCTGAAAAACACCAAAAGTCTGTGCAAAGAGGGAGGTTTACACTAGACGTGGTATCCTGTCGACGATTGGAAGTGTTTATGACCCCATGGGGTTGATCGCTCCTGTGGTGCTGATTGGTCGCCAGATTTTGCAGGAACTCTGCGCGTTAGACCTGGATTGGGACAGTCCACCGCCAGATGACATACTTAGGAGATGGGAGCATTGGAGGAATGACCTGTTTAAATTGGATCAGCTGAAGATCTCTCGATGTCTCAAGCCGTCAGATTTTGGAGAGGTGAAATCTATAACCCTTCATCACTTCTCAGACGCTTCTGAGTATGCCTACGGACAGTGTACCTACGTAAGGATGGTGAATCACGAAGGGAGAGTTCATTGCAGTCTACTCCTAGGAAAGGCCAGAGTAGCTCCTTTGCGTCCTATTACGATTCCGCGCCTAGAACTGACAGCAGCTGTGCTATCCGCGAAGATGAGTGAGGTTGTCAAGAGAGAACTGACATACAAGATTGATGATGAAACATTCTGGACCGACAGCACAGTGGTACTTGGCTACATACAGAACGATGCCCGACGGTTTCATGTTTACGTAGCAAATAGAATCCAACAGATCAGAGACAAGAGTGAGCCTCATCAATGGAAACATGTGCAGGGAGAGAAAAATCCTGCCGACGAAGCGTCAAGGGGACTAACTGCTACGAAGTTTGTACAACCAGGGACGTCAACATGGTTGTCAGGCCCAGCCTTCCTGTGGGAGGAAAAACTCCCTGAGCACTCAGAAATGGAAAGTTCGCTGTCACCTGAAGATCCGGAGGTAAAAAGTGTCGTACTAGCCAGTAAAGCCAACACGACGGATTTGAGTGTGCTACCAGACCGCTTAGCAAGGTTCTCTTCCTGGAATAAAGCAAAGTCGGTGATCGCAACCTGTCTACAGTATAAACGTCGTCTGAGAGACAAGGCCAAAGGACAGCTATCAGATCCAGAGCCGCTGGTCATATCCGACCTTAAACAGGCAGAGATAGAGATCGTGAAGAGAATACAGGCTCAGGTTTTTGAAGAAGAGATTGAGACATTGAGACAGCTGAGACAGACGGAGAATAACGCAGAAGCCAAGAAAATCACGAATGACAAGAAGCGAACCTTGAGAAACAGTTCGAGACTGTCAAAGTTAGACCCGTATCTGGATGAAGCAGGCATAATACGAGTAGGTGGGCGAGTCAGAAGAGCAGAGTTTCCGAATGAGGTCAAGCACCCAGCTATTCTACCTGGAGATCACCACGTTGCAACTCTGATCATACGCCATTTTCATGAAATCCAAGGACACACAGGACGTGGGATGACGGTGAATGCTATCAGACAGGGTGGTTTTTGGATACTGGGATGTCGACGCGCAGTAGCCAGCTACATACATCGATGTGTTGGATGCAGGAAATTGCGTAGAGGGATGCAGCAACAGAAAATGGCAGACCTACCGAGCGACCGACTGGAGCCAGCGCCACCATTTAGCTACTGTGGAGTGGATGTATTTGGGCCGTGGAGTATCAAGGAAGGGAGAAAGGTGGTTAAGCGATGGGGAGTGCTGTTTACTTGTTTGAGTATGAGGGCAATCCATGTAGAGACTCTAAATTCAATGTCGACGGACTCCTTCATCAACTCCCTGAGACGGTTGATTGCTGTGCGTGGCGCTGTGAGACTGATCCGCTGCGATCAGGGAACCAACTTTGTAGGAGCGAGGAATGAGCTTGAGCAAGCCTGGGCTGAGATGGACTTTGAAGAGATAAGGAAATTCCTGCTAAAGGAGGAATGTGACATCGAATTCAAAATGAATGTTCCCCGCGCCAGCCACCATGGTGGCGTGTGGGAACGCCAGATCCGTTCGGTACGAAACGTATTGGCAGGGCTACTACTGCATCATGGCACGGTGTTGGATGACGAATCACTGCGAACACTACTATGTGAGGTGATGGCCATCGTAAATGGTCGCCCTCTCACTACTGACAATCTGTATGATCCTACGTCTCTGCAGCCATTAGTACCAAATCAGTTGCTGACCATGAAATCGCGGCTGATAATTCCGCCACCAGGCACCTTCCCGCGGGAAGATCTATTTCTCAAGAAAAGATGGCGGCGTGTGCAGCATCTCGCAAATAATTTCTGGAGTCAATGGAGAAAGGAGTATTTGAATAATCTCCAGGAACGACCGAAGTGGACACGAGAGGAGAGAAATCTTCAAGTCGGTGATATCGTTATCTTAAAGGATGACGATCTCCCACGTAACATGTGGCGGCTAGCACGAGTAGAAAATGCGGACGCAGATCAAGATGGCCACGTTCGGAAGGTTCGTCTTGCAGTAGGCGATCGAGCGCTGGACAAAGACGGAAAGCGAGTTCAAGCCATAACGTATTTTGATCGGCCAGTTCAGAAAGTCGTACTCGTTTGTGAAGTTGACACGACCAAGTAATTCAGGATGGGTGGTCACAGGAACGATTATTTCTTTAGTAGGGCTGCTAAGGCCCAAAAAATGGCCAAATCGTTCATTTTGTGATAAAAGCACTTGTCTTCGTTAGATCATGAGGAGCCAAGGACAAACCGAAATTCTGTCAATTCGATCATGAGGAGCCACGGAGCGTTAGAATGCGGCAGTTCAAAGTGTGAAGTGTTCAGTAGAATGAGTCAAATTGATTCAATCCCTGGGTGAAGTGCTGGTAACCTCTCCCCAGTCATATTGCAGTGTGAATTTTTGGAGTTTGTTGAAACTTCAAGGGTCCACATTTGCGGTTTTTCCTTAAATTGTAATATCTTGTCCGCAACTTACCTCTAGAACTTGAGTAACATCAATCACATCACATCGGAGTGGTCTATCGGAGACTGGGAATCGTTCAGGACTGGATAAGATGTTCTTCAGGAGAGAAATGTTGTCATTGTGAGATTATAGTTAGAAACCAAGGTGTTTCCAAGATTTGAGTTGAAAGAGTTATGACCGGTTTAAGCGGCAATCACTGCCTGCATTTGAGAATTTGTTTTTCTGTCGTACCGTTGGAAATTTCCATTTTATCTGTTCTTACATTTGGACAGTTTACAGCTGACCTGAGGTATGGTATGTTCGCTCAGTCAAAGCAGAACTAGGTTTGTTTGGTTAAATTTGGCCTAATGTTTTGGGGCCTTCTTGGTTAACTGTGTGAGTCAGTATTTTGGCTACTTTGCCATGGTAAATCATATTAGGAAAATCACCGAGAATAATTTTGAGGAGCCATGTAAGTGCGCCAGAGCGCAAATGTGTTGTCACAAGCTCCGCCAAACAGCGGATACGGAAATAGTTTTTTCCCGAGTTTTAGTTCGCGCATGCGCAGGCACTCAGCCATTGTTTACTGCCATGTGCTTTTTGGTCGCCGTATTTCAACCTCTTAAAAGTCATGTTATGAGGCACTCATTGAGGTAATTATATAATCAAGGCATGAATGCCACAGACTATTATGTTGTCCTTCTGGAGATCCTTCGTAGAATTGTGTAACTGAGCCCTTTATGAGCAATTTTGGATGTTTTAGGGACGTCTTGTCCTCGCTTCATTTTCGTCATCATGGCGTTCGCTCTAGGCCTATTCTTGGGCGTTTTCTCGTCGATATCGTGGTAAAAATAAGTTCCCTTCAGCACCTGCGTGTGCAGATATCGTGTTTAATGTGTGTTATCAGAGTATTGACTGCCCTTAAGGCTTGTTTCTGATGTTAGAACTGTGAAATAAGTGTGTTTGTATGGCATATTGTTTGCCTTGGGGCATCCCTGCTTGAGCCTCATGCGTTGGTCACGTGACCGAATCTTCATTTAGTTCCTTGGATAGCAATAGGTGGCAGCACCTCCTGGATATAGAGTTGAGGCCAACAAAGTTAATGGTTTGTTTATGTTTGTGTCTTTGTAGATTTCACGGACATCAGAGAATGAATAACAGGCTAACAATATTTTTGAAAGAGTGTAGGTTTTGGCAACGAGCCATGATCAGCTTGTCCTTGACGCCTAATTTTATTAAAAATACATGGTTATTCATAAGTAAGACGGGTTCAACCTTCGACCGCCGCACTAAAACGGCGCTGTATGTTTCCACTACCGCCCCCTTAAGATACTGCATTGTACAATACTGCCCTGTCAAGCCAGACGGCAGTATCTGCAAAATAGCGGAAGTGAGAAAACTGGCCTTGAAAGGGGCCGAGGAAAGATGTTCTACGGTATGGCTGGGATCATTTCACTATTACTGCACAGATTTCAACCAAACTTGGTATGGTAATAGTGGTGGGGCTAGGGGACCTTCTGGTTCCACCCATCACTTTGTTATGTAATCCATAGCAACAGCATAGCAACCTTATTATTCTGCGGTGTTCCTGGGATCATTTCACTATTTCTGCACAGAATTCAACCAAACCTGGTAGGATGATAATGGGGAGGCTAAGTTGCGTCATGGTACCTGTCATTATCCAGTTATGCAATCCCTAGCAACAGCATAGCAATTCCATTGTTCTGCGGTACGTCTGGGATCATTTCAATATTACTGATTAGAATTCAGAACAATGGAGTTGCTATGCTGTTGCTAGGGATTACATAACTGGACAATGAGTGGTACCATGACGTAGCTTAGCCTCCCCATTATCATCCTACAAGATTTGGTCGAATTCTAATCAGTAATGTTGAAATGATCCCAGGGGTACCACAGAACAATGGAGTTGCTATGCTGTTGCTAGGGATTACATAATTTGATAATGAGTGGTACCATGACGTAGCTTAGCCTCCCCATTATCATCCTACAAGGTTTGGTTGAATTCTAATCAGTAATATTGAAATGATCCCAGGGGTACCACAGAACAATGGGGTTGCTATGCTGTTGCTAGGGATTACATAACAGAGTGATGGGTGGTACCAGAAGGTCCCCTAGCCCCACCACTATTATCATACCAAGTTTGGTTGAAATCTGTGTAGTAATAATGAAATGATCCCAGCCGTACCGCAGAACATCTTACTTCCTCGGCCCCTTTTACTCCTGGTTCTGGAAGGCAATTACATGGACCACAATGCTATCAGTGACATTGATTTCTTATCAGACCCAGAATTTTTGTGAATCGAACAATTTATTGGAAGTTGGCCTAGATAGGAGATACTGCAGATACTGCCCTTTGGTTTAACAATGCTCATGAAAATTTCAAAGGCATCAAACAGCAGTATATTATCATGTTTAATGGTACTTCCTGTTTTAAAAGTTACTTTCAACAACTAAATTATGAACATACAAAGGCGCAGAAGTCATAAATTTTACTGATCACTATGGCAGTAACTTACAACCTGCAGTTCAACACTTCGCATGTGCCAAGCAAAAGGGCAGTATCTACTGCACTGCAAGCTAAACAGCATTATGTGAGAGCACATAGGCCTACTGCTCTCTAGCTTGACTTCATGCCATACTTTTGTAGATACTGCTAACTTGCACCTGCAATATCTCTGCACACGTCTACTGATGAGTCTAAATAGATGGTGTAGTCGAGGGTCAATATTGGCTTTTCGCAATTTCGAGAAATTTGCAGATACTGCCGTCTGGCTTGACAGGGCAGAATAAAAATATGGAAACAAAACATTTGCTGTTATTGTGACGAAGAAAATCTATTGCCTGAAATCTCATCGCGGTGTTGAGATATTTATTACCATGATAGAATCATGATAGAATCAATAAGAAATGTACGCAGTTTTTTTACCTATTTTAACGATCCTTTGAAAAGCGAACAGTCGTTGACGGATTTATTAGTTTTCAGCAGTAGAGATTGTCTTTTTGTTTATTTATTACCTTCTTCGAACATTTCTCTGGGAAGATCCCTCATCCAAGATCCCTCTCTGAATCCCTCTGCGAATATCACTCTTCGAATGATCCCTCTGCAATTATCCCTTTTGGGCGGAAAATACGGCCCATACCATACTCGAGACAAGAAACTACACTAGTGAGCTTCTGCAAGCGCCCGGTTAGGCTCTACGACGACGTTTATCTATGGTGTGAGTGCACCCAAACAATAGATAAACGTAGTCGTATGGCCTAACCGGGCGCTGGCAGAAGCTCTCGAATATCTCCAAGTTTACTGTTTGCGCAAATAAAGTGTAGCCGCGGAGAAGGCATCCCAGGGCTTTCATTGGTTCTCTAGAGTGAAGTATTTTTATCCTTGATTTTCTGTCACGGTTTATGTTCGCGGATTTTCGCAGGTATGGTTCAACCTTTCCAGCTGAAATTTGGAGGAGGGTATGATTTTTGTATTATAAATCCGTGTCGGCGGGTATTTGGCAAATATTGTCGCCTATATTTTTAGATATTAGAAATTTCAGAGGTTGAAAGAGGGTAATTTGGGGCTTTTCCGCTCTAAAGGTTAGGTCACACTGTGGTGACTTAGGCGGGCGAATCACCGCGAACTAAAACGAAATGGTCGATGGACCATGAACATACCTCGCTCTGTCATTATAACATTATGTCCAAAGGTGTGAGCACATGGTCCATGGTCCATTTCATTCTAATTCGCGGGGATTCGCCCTCCAAAGTCGCCACAGTGTGACCTAGGCTTAACATGTGAAAGAGAAATTGCGTTCCCTTGATACGTTACAATATACAATTGATAACAAGGTTTTTTTCGTTGATCACGCCGAAATGACAAGTATTTTGTCATCATTTGGGAGAAAACGTTTGGATCTACGAGGCTACGGTAGCTGGTGTGGCAGAGGTGTTACGATAGACGCCTGCTTGGACCGATCGTAAAATGAGACTGCCCGGGAGACTGCTTCCTATATTATTCTACTGATGGCTCTCCGCAGCTTTCCCGAATATTTCAAAACGCTTTGGGTTCGCAGTGCATCTGCATCCATGATTCAGGATCACGCATTTCTGGGATCTTGTTGCCGTAAGAAAAGCACGATGATGTAAGATAGTCAATGCTGCAGTTGTTTGTCCACAATATACAATTCCCTGACGTCTTATCTACACAGTTATCTGTACAAATAAAATCTCCAAAAGTGTCGTACGTCTTAGCACATTCTTTCATGCAATACAACTTGGAAATTGTCTTAATCACAATAGGCGTAGTTAGATGTTCTCTCATTTCAACGGAGCTGTCAGTAATGATAGCATTACTGCGATTCGAATGGAAAAAGAAACCTGGAGTGAACAAAGTTTATTCACTAAGAAATGCGGAGTTTCACGTGCTGTAGACCACGACCAGTCAGTTTTTTCAGCTAAGACAGAATCGAACGTTCATTTTCTGATAACTGGACGCAACGACCCGAACCGCCGCGTAGCGGCGATGACGCGAAGCGAGCAAACAGCAAATGTGGGTCACGTCACTCCATTGTCTGCCGCAGGAACATTCAGAAAATGGGCTGCCATTGTACACTAGGTTGAAGAGTAACAGAGGTGCGCTCTGGAGGAGGGGGGCTGGCGGCCGTCCCCCAGAAAATTTTGGAATCTCGATGCTCTTAAACGTGATTTCAGTGCTATTCTTAACCAAAATTTACAGGACTACAACCTTGATTTTTTTCTGGTTGCCTAGAGCGGAACTCTCTTACTGCTGCGGGTAGGTACACGTGCACCCAGTGCACCCCCCCCCCAAGCCTACGCCCCGGTGATGACAGTTTATTCAGTGGTCTCTTGCTGATGAAGTCCCCGGATGTTTAGTCCTTTGGAACCTAAATACATATGTACATTTGTAATATGTGGTCTTCAATCCCTCCAAAAAAAGAGTCCACGGATTTGTAGGCCTATTCATTAGAAAATATTCTATGGAATGTCGTATCCATCCGCCACTGGAACTCACTGAACGTGGCCATGTCGAATTAGCGGAAACAGCGGAACTAGCGGAACCTAACGGAAACAACACAAACACGTTGTTTTATTAAACAATTTTGTTTAGAAAAATATCTCTTACCATCGGCAACATCATCTGGACGATAGATAATAAAAAATGTGGTTATTTGATAAATAGTTTAAAACTACCGGTACGATTATAACAAAAATGGTTTGCAAGGTATAAATCCTCAGAAATTGCTTGGTCAGACATGTCAGACTAACAAATGGAGATCCGCCAACAAGCCATCATCCCTGATTATCGACTAGGCCTAGGCCTACTACCGGAATCGTGCATGTTTCTGGCAGCCTCCAAAATGAATAGCACGTGTTTATCAGTTAATTGAGTGTTTTTCGTGTCATGATGTCCTCCATCATTATCAAGTTAGGCCTATCCATCGCCATGTCCATTATTAGCCCCGTTAGGCCAAAGCCAAGGCATGCTATGGCGTGTAAGCTGTACTTGTCAAATCGAATTTTTGGCGCCGAAAAAACTAGGCCTGCCGGTAGCCTAGCCTAGGCCTAGCATGCCTCTAGGGCCTAAGTCGTCAATCTGCAGATCATGAGTGCAGCAGCGTGTTGCTCAGCAACATCGAATCGTGTGTTGCTTCCAGTCAAGACCAGGTTCCGCTGTTTCCGCTGGTTCCGCTAATTCGACATGGCCACTGAACGTGTATAAAATCATTGGATATCCCTCCATATTCATGACAATCCTAAGCCGAATAATAATCCTAATTTTATTGATGATCACGCTGTGAGCATCCGATTCCCGACTGGGTGTCGCAGTAACTTCTGCTAATTTTGCCGAGCAAAATTCCTTCGTAAGTATTAAGTGCACGTGATACGGCATGTCAGCAGACCAACGCAGCTAACGCTAATACCAACAGGTACTGGGATAGCGTTATCGTCGGCGTCTACGTCAGCCCTACGCCATCTCCTCCAAGCTCAGGGAAGCCTTCAATGATCTCACTCAACCATACTTCCCAAAACAGACAACAAGACGTACCCAAAACACACGTCATATACACTGATCATTCGCCCTGCAGACCACAGGGACTTGAGGCATGCATGGCAGGGGTGGTGGGTGTTTCCGAGGTCCAAAAGCACCCCACGGACAGTGTCCTGACCCCCGGGGTAAAATTCCCCAGAAATATGTATGTATACATATTTCTGGGGTAAATTGTGCTGCAGACCTCCTGTTCGGGTTCTCGTGCATGTAGAAGATAGGAGGACCAAGACTTTTCTTTTACAGGATAGTTCAAGAGACTTCTTTAGGGTACTTCTAGAAAACTGAGTGACAGTACTTTAATGGACCACGGTATTGCCACTTTTTCTCGACAGCCGGCGCCACTGCGCCACTCTCCATCCCAGGGATTAACTACGTTGTCGGCGAATTGACTCGATTTACTACGTAAATTTTGCAATGCATTTTAGCAGTTCGTGTTGCTACCGCTAGGTGGCTCCCTCTACGTCGGCAGTCAAACAACGCATTAGAGATCCAATACCGCGCTCCGTTAAAGTTCGAGTTTCGGCATGTTCAATCGTTGTGTCGAACCTGAATCCTCCATTTAAAGAACCACAGTATTGCTTCCCAATCCTGCGTTACACCTACCCGCGTAAAGGAAGACCTCTATTGACGACTTGGTCAACTACGCGTGCTACTACGTGCATTGTAGTGTAATCATACATTCTCCAACACTGCGGCGAAAGGCTTAATTACAGTATTGGAGAACGGGTACAGGTGGCGCCGGCTGTCGACAGAAAATGTGGCAATATCGTGGTGCTTTAAATGGAAGTTAAGGAACTGTAGAAAAGGCCACATCCAAACCTCCAGGCCTACTCCAACGTTCGGTGTAGTTCATATGACCTTTCAGTAACACGTTGGTTATTTACAAGGACCCCCCCCCCCGCCCATGAGCAACACCTGGGCGTTTAATTTTTTGTAATTACAGTGTACTCCACGGGTGACACATCCTGCCATAGCAGGGCTTTGATCTCGCTCGTCTTCATTCACTCGCACGCACGCAAAGCCCCGCTGAAAGTGGGTATCCCATCCAAGCTCGAGTCGGTGAGAAAGTCATTGCCAAATCAGAATGCAGCATTTTTAGGCTGTGAATCCTGAAGAATTATGACTCATAAAAACAATCAAAATCAATACGAATCTTTTTTATTTATACGAACAACCACTGTGATAAAATTCAGTCACTTTGAAAGGACAAGGGACTAAGTGATTTGTAAGTACAAAACTTGTCCGTAAAACCACGAAATTTGCACTTCTCCAAGTTAGTAAATCGGATTATGACAGTTCAAGGAGTGCAACTGGAGTAGGCAACAACCACACCTGATTCACTGGACGTTTGTATTTCAGCAGGGTCTGCGTCAATGGATCAAGACAAGCGAGGTTAGTACCCCTGCTGTGGGAAGACGCGGGTGACAGAACCCCACGTTTTCCGATGTACCCTTTAAAGCTCAGGCTACAGTTCATTACCGTGTGTTCTACGAGAACCCACTGGACCCTTCTTTCACACATAAAATTACTAGTATCCTCCTTGGTCTGGATCATTAACCCCGTGACCCATCATTACAGTTTTTTTCTCTCGACAAACCCAGGAGCGAAGAGGCAATGCGTCTTCTACGACTGCGTTCGACGATACGGAGGTTTTGCAAGCTTACGTTTACGATTACGATTTAACGCCATTACAGCGGACATGACGCGATGGTGCCATCACCTGACGTGAGGCTTCCCGTAAAATATTGTCGATGTGTCCCATGTTCGGCCGACCGTCCAAGACACATCGGTCTACCATTTTACTTAAAGGGGCTCCAGAGGCAGCTTGCTATTAGGCTACTATCAGTACTGCAACTATACAACAGGTGGCGCTAGTAACCATGAACTCATGAATTGTGGATCAAATGTTGACATTGATGAAATTTTACTTCAAAAATGAGTCCCAAGTTGCCACCAATGCTGTGTTAGTAGTCATATCAATATGCACTAAAAAGCGGTCTCTACACTGTAAAAAATGGAATAGTCCCCGCGGGTAAATTTTACCAATGCCATCGGCAATTTCGATTTTACCACAGAAAAGGGTAATATTTGCTCAAAAGCGCAGGTCAATATTACCTATCCGTGGGTATTCTCAGACACCTTCCTTACTATAGGGCGTAATGTTTACCTGGAACCGTGGGTAAAACTGGGGACAAGCTTACTACCAATTTACCTACGGGAATATAGGTAGTAAGCTTGTCCCCAGTTTTACCCACGATTCCAGGTAAACATTACCTGCAATAATAAGGAAGGCGCCTGAGAATACCCACGGATAGGTAATATTGACCGGCGCTTTTGAGCAAATATTACCCATTGGTAAAATTTACCCGCGGGGACTATTCCATTTTTTACAGTGTAGAGGCCCTTTAAAATCATCAAGGTAACTCGGATATTTACCCATTATTAGGTCTGCCAAATTGAAAGCGAATTATATGATTGGAAAGGTGACAAATTGGACGAAAACTAAATGGTAAGTTTCTCACGCGTTGCGTGCGATTTACGCGTAAAAAACTCCCACAGAACCGACGTCATCCCGTTTTTAAATTGTAATCTTAATGTAAAACGTAAGCTTGTAAAACCTCCCTATTTACAAGACAAATTAAAAGCGTTTTCATTAAATTTCATTTTCAACATGACGCGTATTGTTATACCAACCATTTCTGAACAGAAATTTCCAATGTAGTTTCCTAATCTCATTTTCAGAAATAACAGATGGAAATAAAATGAGTTTGGACACTTCACCAACTAAAGGTTCGCCTTTAAATCCTCCTAGGAAGAAGACCTTTTTCTGAGTGCCACGAAATAGCTTCCTCATGACAAGGCATTTGTGATCCTTCTTATGATGGTCGATGTACATTGAAATATTAGAACACGTCTCCGTCTTTGACACAATGAAAGAAGCAGCAAGAAAACGCCACTTCTCATTAAAACCATCTATTTCTGTGATGTGGTAATGTTTCCGCCAATGATTACCGTGCCGCCTAACGTATCGGAGAGTATAGAAATATTTGTTACTCGACAAATCACTGTCCTTAAACTGGTCCGAATCTCGCAAGGGTCGAAAAATGCCAGTTTTAAGGGTAATGCGATTAATGCTTATTGCTATGGCGTATTCCGAATCCCTTATTGATGAAAGAGAGTAAGCTTTCTTTGTTTTCCCACGGATGCGTACGAAGATTGCTATCGTTATTTGGCTGTAGTCAGAGAGTGATATTGGACGTAACCAGGCCCTATGGTAACCTTCTTCCCTTGAGAACCGCATGACCCGACCAGAAAGGCAAGATTTTGTTTCTACATAGCAAACAGCGCCAGTTAGTCTGAAAATTCGAAATAACAGGAATCTCAACATTGAGAGCATTGGAGGCCCTGAAACTGGAGGAACTGTCTACAAGGAATGAAAGGAATGAAATGTGCTCACATGTTGGACATATTCAAGTAATACTTATAGGGCCGTATTTACGAAGCGCGATTAGGCCAACACGCGTGCAAATTTATAGTTATTCCTGTTAAGGGCCTAGAAAACCATTGTGTTACTACCTTGTACGCCCCTTAATCGGCAGTATTTACCCACACTGTGTTCCTCATTGTCTCCTCATACATAAACTGCAATCGTTTGGTATACACGGGAGGCTATTGAGTTGGTTTGAAAACTATCTTATGGACCGCAAACAGAGAGTTGTCTTAAATGGGGAGTCTTCCCCACTACGTGATGTTACATCTGGTGTACCACAGGGTTCTATTCTGGGACCTTTGCTCTTTCTGTTGTATGTAAATGACTTACCAGAGGTGCTAGACGTACGGTCGACTATGTCACTTTATGCTGACGACTCAAAGGTGTTCAGGTTGATTGATTCAATAGAAGATAGCTTAATGTTACAGAGTGATTTAGAACGAATCGCCGATTGGTGTGACGTATGGGGTATGAAATTAAATCCCGCTAAGTGCCAAGTGTTGTGTATCACCCGTCGTCACTTCCCTGTAAGATTTCATTATAACGTGCATGGTCAGGTTTTGACAAAGGTGAATGAGGTAAAAGATTTAGGAATTACCATGAGCAATGATTTGTCGTTCTCTTCTCATATAAATTTGATAGTTGGAAAAGCTAACCAAACCTGGAGTATGATAAGACGAGTTGTAGATGGCCCCAGGTGCCCTTACCTGTTACGCCAACTCTTTTTATCCCTCGTAAGGTCAAAGTTAGAGTACGGTACTGTCTGCTGGGACCCATTGACGAATGAGAACCTTGTGAAAATTGAGACAGTTCAGCGTAGGGCCACAAGACAAATGCGGGTTTATAATGATCTAGATTACAGGCAGAGACTACTGACTCTTGACATGTTACCATTGTCGTTTAGGAGAGAAATTGCAGACTGGGTAATCTTCAACTTGACCTCGGGAACTTTGTTTCCTTTCGCGAGAGGCGGGGTGGCCCACTGCTGTTAGCTGTCAACGTCGTTCATACAGAGACATTTTACCGGTCATATTTTAATCGGACAATTTTTTTATTAGCACCTGGAACGACCTACCTTTGGGCATGCGCGAATCTGTTAGCATAGATCATTTCAGGGCTGGCCTGCGTAGCTTCTATGAGAACCGTCTCCACACAGGCTTCGATTCGGGCATACCTTGTACATGGGTAGGTCGTTGCAGGTGCCCAACTTGTCGGCCCTAGTTTGTTTTATTTCATACCATAGTTTTAATTTTCTCTCTGTCTTTGTATTCTTTGTTTCTTAGTCAGTTTTATTTTAGTTTTACCTGTTATTTAAAGAATTTATTCCTCGGGCGCCCTCAACTGCCTTAATTTGGTGCTGGGTTAGCCCTTTGGACACCGGCTAGCTTATTGTGCAATGAATGTTTTATTGTTTGTTTCATGTAATACTTTCGTTATTTTAACCATCCATTTACTGTAAGCTTATTCAGTGTCTGTGTCCATAAATAAAATAAATTATAACCACACGCGGTTAACATTCCTGGCCTGTAGGTTGTTTAAATTTTTCTTTTGTCCTCCTACAGCTAGACAAAGGAAAGTTAACCACGGGCGGTTATCCTGCGTGTAAACGCTGCCGATCAAGCAGCGTACAAGGTAGCAAGACAATGGTTTTCTAGGCCCTTAACCTGAATAACTATGATGTTACACGCGTGTTGGCCTAATCGCGCTTCGTAAATACGGCCCATAGTGTAATGACAGAGGGAGGTACATCTCAGTTACGAGCAATCTGGGTCAAGTCATTCCCGAGTTACAGGAGTTTGATGATATTTGGGTTATGCCACCTGGTGGCCATATTGGTTGTCCGATCCAGTCAAAATTTTATGTGCGCATATAGATTATCTAGAGGNATGAAATTTGAACACTCTGCGTCACGTCATTCCTGAGTTATATGACTTTGATGATTTTCGGTTGATTTTACCTGGCGGACATATTGGAAGTCAGATCAGGCCGAAATTTGAGGTGCAGCTAAAAGTCATCTAGAGGGAGCCACAAATTAAATTTGGGCACTCTGGGTCACGTCATTCCTGAGTTATAGCACGACTTGACCCAAAGCACTCCAATGTGCTATGTGGCCCCCTGCAGATGACCTTTATGTGCATGTGAAGTTCCGGCCCGATCAGGCATCCAATATGGCCACCAGGTGGCGTAACCCGAAAATTGTCTAAGTACTGTAACTCAGGAACGACTTGACCCAAAGCGCTCCAATGTGCTGTGTGGCCCCTGCAGATGACATTTATGTGCATGTGAAGTTCCGGCCCGATCGGACATCCAATGTGGCCGCCAGGTGGCCCCCAAATCATCAAAGTCCTACTCAGGAATGACTTGACCCAGATTGCTCATCCCTCTGTCATTAGACTATTATGCCCAACCCAGTGAGCACATGGTCCATGGACCATTTCATCTGACAGTTGGAAACGGGGCTCCACTAGTGGTGACGTCGACCAATACTGCAGTGGTAGAAACATTCGAGGATTGATCCAGCTCATTAAATCATGACATGAGCCACTCTGTCGACACCAGTAATGTAACACATGTAATTCATAGTTACATCTATACCTAGTTATAACCGAGGAGAGTGTATTGAAAGCTAACCTAATTCCTGAATCACTACCATCCAATTTATAAAATCGCATTGCTGAAAAAAAGAACGACAAATATTGGGTTAATGACTACACTAGCACTGTGGACTACCGCACGAAGGTAACTACAGAAACCTTCGTCACAATGGCGGCCGGAGGCCAATCGATTCGGTAAGTTTTCGGTGGTTTTCTCCCATTTTAAGTCCTTTTTAGGACCTGACAAAGAGTCAGATGGCGAATAAAACTGTACAAAGTATACTGCATGCGTTAACTGTGTGATTGTGTGCGTGTAGGGGATGAAAACAGCCGTTGAAGTTACGGCCTGGGACGAAGGTAGCTGAATTCTGTGCATTTCAGTTAACACCTCCTCCCGCCAAAAACACAGTTTTTCAGCTACCTTCGTCCCAGGCCGTAAATTCAACGGCTGTTTTCATCCCCTACACGCACACAATCACACAGTTAACGCACGCAGTATACTTTGTACAGTTTTATTCGCCATCTGACTCTTTGTCAGGTCCTGAAAAGGACTTAATGGGAGAAAACCACCGAAAACTTACCGAATCGATCGGCCTCCGGCCGCCATTGTGACGAAGGTTTCTGTAGTTACCTTCGTGCGGTAGTCCACAGTGACTAGGCTGGGGCGAGTTTCACTCTGGGTTTAAATGGTTATCATTGCCAATAGTACCTTGCGAAAGTCGGCCATTTTTTCCCAAAGGGTAATAACAAACACTGAATGTACAGTGAATGTACACCATTGATGTACAGCATGTTTTAAAATCTGCCAAAACATAAAAACTTGCCATGGAAATATCTCACATAACATACCATCAGTAATATTATTATATTATATGGACTGAGCCTTGGCTTACTTTCGGCAAAATAGTAATTCAGAAAAGAAAAAAAACATACTTTTATTGCTTAACCAACCTGGGTCTTGGTTTATGAATCATCATGTTACACACTGTGGGACAGGAGCCTGGAAACATGGGGCGGAGGTTAGTCCTAAACAGGCCATGGGAAAAGTCTTTTATTTTTTTGTGTGTGAAATATCTTCACAAATTTCAGCCTGGGCACATTGCATCACATATGCAGCATTGCTGAGCAGGTGTTCATTTTGGAACTTTTCACGGGCGTTTTGTGTACTTGCAGGTTTTAAAACATGCTGTACATCAATGGTGTACATTCACTGCACATTCAGTGTTTGTTATTATCCTCTAGGAAAAAATGGCCGCCTTTCGCAAGGTATCTATGGGGTGCGGTGAGGCCGACTTTGAAGCCCAACTACAGTAGGCCTAGCCAAAAAGTGGAGCAGATCAACCAGCAAAAGTGCCTTAAAACAGGAGATACCTTGCATAGTCTTATAACATGAAGAAATAGGAATCATTTTGTTTGTTAGGATGTCTACTATATGAATCTGGATGCTATACTTGTGAAATAATAGTGTAACTTGTCATTTTAACCCCTTTTTAAACCTCTTCCAGACTTTATCATTGGACCCAAGAACTGCGCTTTGTAAAGGAGAATTACATAGCCTAACTGGTTAAAAACTACAAAAAAAACATGTTTATTTGGTTGCGTAATGGTTTTCTGTAATGGAAGCGCAGCTTATAGATCAATCAGAAGATTTCTCATTATGGGCTGTTCATGTAGAAATGGTAGAAGCCTATAGGTCTATTTACCTTTCGTTTGATCCCATTGTTCGCCACAGCTTTGGTCTAATATCAAAATACCAAGCAATATCATTGGGATAACCTCCTTCATAATATCCGTGAAAAAGCACTTTGCCGTTTGGAATGTACCGATATCTTTGTTGAAGAATCCTAGGCGTCGGAGGGGTATCGTACAGTCATCACAGCCTTATATGCAACTGCAAACTTACAACACGTGATGTGTTCGTTTTAACAACGACAACCATACTACTGCAGAAACACTGTGCATTGAAAAAGGAATCGTCACACAAATCAAATGCCTTAGAGTGCAACCCAATGAATAGATTTAATGTATCAATCGGCAACAAGAAAAAAATAGACAAGTGATCTTTACACTTTTAGAGACTGTGATGTATAATAACAAAGTAAAACAAAACATTGATACAAAAATAAATTGTACGGAATTTCAATGCGACGTTGAAATACTCATTACAATTATCAGTTATGTGGGGCAGTGATTATCTTTCAGATTATATTAAAGCTGAACTTAAGGGCGAGCCAACGTTTTGAATTTTTGAAACGTGGCCAGGCGTGGTAAATAAAAGATGTCAAAATACCATAAAAGTACAAGATATATGACGGAAATGAAGGCACCTGCGGGTCTATAAGTCAAAAGGAATTGAATGAGATGTATCTTGGAACGCACTAATTAGCTAATAAATTGAAACAAAAGACTAGCAATCGGTACACTTTCCCACGAAATGGTACATTTTGAGGATCAAACGACATGTGGATCATAAAGTTCGAGGTTTTTTCTATTTAGTCCACCCATTTTGACAACAATATTTTCAACAGGTATAGAGTACTTGCCATGTTATTTCCATGAATGCTGCCAGATTTTCCAAAACAGGGCGGCCATATTGGATTTGGATTTTACTTCCTGGTTGTCCTTTTTGTACTGAGCGTGTATGGTGTACATGAAGAGTATGTCGGGAGACCCTCGCCACCCCAGGTTCTATGGGTTTGTGACATTGTTGCCACATACCTTCAATGTGTCATTTACTAACCTGGTTCCCTGGGCGTCCGACGGTGGCGCTGGCTGACGATTCGTGTCGAAGCCCAGGTATCCGCTACTCACGACTACCTGCCGGAATTCCGGCAGGTGGGAAGCCGTTGATTCTAAGCGTCGATTAAACGTCGTGTAAATCAGGTTGATTGGGATAAAAAAAATTTGTTATCATTAGCACGTTTTAGAATAGTGGTAACATTTCTAATAAAGTGGAAATTGAAATTTATAATTAACGATTATGCTCTGACTAATTTTGGAGTGAATCGAGTGCCGGAATGAATCGCATACAGAGTCAAATTTCAAATTTAAAGTTGGCGTCTTCGCTTTGGGCAGTTCAGACATTAAAATCATGGAAAACCACAAGTATATCGACGATACATTTGAGATATCCATTGCGAGTACATTTTCTACAGACATTTGTTGACAACGTGCAGCAGAGAAGTCATTTCTGACAGGTAATACACACATATACATCTGTTTTGCACTTCGCTTTTGGACACGGCTTTCCCAGTGATGACGTCACTGCTATTTATAGACGGTTGTGGATACCTGGGCTCCTACCGTCGGTAGGAGCCCAGGGAACCAGGTTAGTCATTTACATGCTTCCTCTCCAGGAAAATTGTACCTGTTTTTCGTGTTTGGTGAATTTCTTTGTTTACGATTATGTAATGTAATTAAGCTGTAATCCTTGGGACTTTCCTCATTTTCTGTGTCTATAAAACACAGTGATCACATTTGACTAGAAAAACAGTCAACTGGGGGTGCTTTTCTCAGAGGGGCCTGGATTGAAGCAATATGAAAATTCACAATGACAGCTCGCCCTTAATAGATATAAACCCCAAGCGGCAGAGGTAGAAATTACGAACAGCCACAAGGCACTTCCAAACTACCTCTGAAAACGATACACCCTCTCGGACGGTTGATCTCAGTTGGTTTCACTTGTCACCATGCCGTTGAACAGTGAAGATCTCAGCACAGCTGTCAAATGAGAAAAAAACGAAATATAATCTGTGATGGTACCGAAATTCGAACGCACAACCCTCTGATCGATCCACCAACCTCTTTCTGTACGCGCCACGAAGACTGCTTGCTTGCATCACGGCAATTCTGATCGCTTTATTTCCTCATGGAGATCTTCATAACCACAGCGCCTTTATTGTGGATCGGCGTTGTTGTATGCAAGTACAGTGTAGTCACATTGGCGCAAATAGAAACAGGTTGGCGAATCAATCATAGGCTTGTGGGTTCGAATCGCGGCACCATAACAGATTATTTTTCATTTTTCTCATATGGCAGCTGTGCTGATATCTTTCCTCTTCAGGAGCGTGGTGGCAAGTGAAACCAACTGTGGCCGTCCAAGACGGTCTATCGTTCTCAGAGGTAGTTTGGAAGTGCCTTGTGGCCGTTCGTAATTTCTAACTCTGCCGCTTGGGGTTTATATCTATTAAGTTCACCTTTAAGAGGAGCTGACCTCTTCAAACATAACAAGATGACATTGGGTGAGGTCAGAATCCCTTGTATGTTCTGTGTTCTGTGTTAGTGTTACAGATCTGTCAGTTTCAACATTTACCACAGCCCCTTCAACACTGTTGAAAAGGGGCTGCGGTTAGCAGCCTGTTAACAGCCTGTTTACAGGATGCTAACATCCTGTTAACAGGCAGCTAACAGCCTGTTAACATGAACATCGTTCACCAACTCATTCAGCTGCTCCTGTGCGAGTCTTATGTGTCTCTCTGAAGGCTCATTACTTTTGGCAGGCTCTCAGACAAAGTTTTTACCCCTTTCCAGAGCAAACCTCTTCTTGAACACAGTTTGTCAAAACAAAGATGGCTGTAACAGTAACATAACACTAACATGAGAAATTCTGACCTCTTGACGGTGTTACAGATTCTTAACCGCTAAGTGGTTAAAAGGGCATAGGCTGTTAAGGAGATGACATGCAAGTTGTGCAAAACTCGGAAATGGCTGAACCAATCGCAACCAAAATCACAGGGTGGTTTTCTTTTGTTGAGTGATTGAAAACTGTGCCGCAATATTTAATATTGACTGACCCTGACCTATAGATTTAAAACAATGCATATTTTTAAATGCCCAGAAATATAAGAAATAATCATCATTTGAAGCTCTAACTTCACATGAACATTAAGTCCAGAATATCAATTGAAAGGAGTCTAATATTTTTAATGCATTTCCACTAGATATGTAGGAAATGAAACAAAGAAAACTTGAGATTTGTGGGTATACTGAAAAAGGAGAACAGCCTCAGTGAAGTGTTTTGTTGAACATGACGAAATAGACCGGCAGCCATGCTGAACATGAATGGTTCCACTCAATTAGACTTATTCAACCTTGCCACTGTCTGCGAACTTTAGGTTGAGTGCAAAACCAGCAAGCAACTCTACTTTTTACACAGCTGACTTCACAAGCAGTAGATAACATTATGTCACTATGAGCAGTATTGGGCACTATAGTCATGTCTGTTTACCACCATACCCAAACTGACCCATGTCATACTCTTGAACACCCATTGACCAAAATAACTATGCCATGACAATCCACCAACAATCAGATTGAAGTCAGTTTCACCATGTTTCCAAGGAAGGCATGTTTTGGATATTCTACCTGTTGAATACACCCCTTAATTATGTGATTTTGTTTTTCGTGTTTCTCCCATTATAATGACAGTAAATTGAAGACCTCTCAGTGGGACTTATCTATGGTACTCCCCTGAAGTTTGTGCGAAGTTACAGCTTCAAATCATGTTTATTTCTTATATTTCTGGGCATTCAAAAATATGCATTGTTTTAAACCTATAGGTCAGGGTCAGTCAAGATTAATTATTGCAGTACAGTTTTCAATAACGCAACAAACGAGAACCACCCTGTGATTTTGGTTGCGATTGGTTTAGCCATTTCCGAGTTTTGCACAACTTGCATGTCATCTCCTTAACAGCCCATGCCCTTTCTAAAATGTAGGGAAATTTCTACATATTTTAACCAGTGTGTTCAATATGAAGAGGGATCTCTTCTAAGCAATTTAGTAAAAACCCCAGCTTTTTTCATCAAGAATTACCAAAGTTTTAAAGAAATTTGGTTTAACAGATTTCAGTCCACCTTGATTGAATTAACACCGCCTGTTACAGTTCTGTTAGACTTAACCTGTCCTGTAACAGGAGCTGTTATAATAGATCTATTTAAACAGATCTGTAACACTAACAGCCATGTTACTTGCCTGTTTGTCGCGAGGTCAGAATTGGTGGTAAATGTTACAGATCTGTAACAGACCTGTAACATTGACACATAACACATAACAAACACGGAATTCTGACCTCACCCATTGTAAATGTCGTATGGTTCATGTAGCCTACTTCTACCATTACATGAACGGCACATTGATAGAGATCAATCGAAATGGGCATCCTCAATAACCTCAAAATGTCTGATATTATGCCTCTACCTCTACCAGAGGCAGACAAATTTCAAATTTCTGACCATCGAGGTCGTTGCATAATCGAAATGGGCATCTTCATTTGGTAAACAGGGCCTTAGAGAATATAGTTGCGCTTCCACTACAAAAAAAGCCGGTATTGTTCTGCTTCCATTACAGAATTGCCGGGTTTAATAAGTCCGGTTCTATTAAGTGCGGATCTATTTATTAGTTTGGATAGGTCATGCACAGTCGCAAGCGACCGTGGGCCACCTGTAGCCGAGCATAATACTACAAATAGATCCGGTGTTATTGCCATTCCACTACAAAATTTATCCGCATCTAGATTCGGAGTATGATCGGCTATGCTATCCGAACTAAATAGATCCGCACTTAATAGAACCGGACTTTTTAAACCCGGCAATTCTGTAATCGAAGCAGAATAAGAGCGGACAAATACCGGCTTTTTTGTAGTGGAAGCGCAACTCGAACTAAATAGATCCGCACGTAATAGAACCGGACTTATTAAACACGGCTATTCTGTAATGGAAGCAGAATAAGAGCGGACAAATACCGGCTTTTTTTGTAGTGGAAGCGCAACTAATGTTGCAGAAATACGCCTTCCCACATTGACAAATTTTGCATAATCTTACATCACCTGGTTAATCTGAAGGTTACCATAGGGCCCGGTAACGTCCAATATCACTCTCTGACTATAGCCAAATAACGATATCAATCTTCGTACGCATCGGTGGGAAAAAAGCTTACTCTCTTTCATCAATAAGGGGTTCGGAATACGCCATAGCAATAAGCGTTAATCGTCTAACTCTTAAAACCGGCATTTGTCGACCCTTGCGAGGCTCGGACCAGTTTAAGGACAGTGATTTGTCGACTAACAAATATTTCTATACTCTCCGATACGTTAGGCGGCACGGTAATCATTGGCGGAAACATTACCACGTCACAAAAATGGATGGTTTTAATGAGAAGTGGCGTTTTCTTGCTGCTTCTTTCATTGTGTCAAAGACGGAGACGTGTTCTAATATTTCTATGTACATCGACCCAAAGAGATAAGAAGCACAAAAATTGACACACCATATATGATAAATAAAAAGGCAATTTCCAGAGTGTTTGCGAATTTTCGACCCCAACCGGGGTCTTCTTCAGGCTGGAACTTTTACAATCCGAAACTCTAGAACAGACTCTGTTCTAGAGTTTCGGATTGTAAAGTTCCCGCCTGAAGAAGACCCCGGTTGGGGTCGAAAATTCGCAAACACTCTGGAAATTGCCTTTTTATTTATCATATATGTACATCGACCGTCATAAAAAAGGATCACAAATGTCTTGTCATGAGGAAGCTATTTCGTGGCACTCAGAATAAGGTCTTCTTCCTCGGAGGATTTAAAGGCGAACCTTTAGTTGGTGAAGTGTCCAAACTCATTTTATTTCCATCTGTTCTTTCTGAAGATGAGATTAGGAAACTTCATTGGAAATGTCTTGTCAGGAATGGTTGGTATAACAATACGCGTCATGTTGAAAATGAAATTTAATGAAAACGCTTTTGTCTTTAAAATATGAAGTCCATTTCAGATCTACATTTGGGATTCAGCTCAGTCTTTTCTGAAATCTAGTGTGGAAAAGTGCCAGCCTGAAGAAGACCCCGGTTGGGGTCGAAAATTTGCGATTACATCATGATGGAGGCAACTAATGTTGAAAATGATTAGCTCATTGGATTGCGCAGGTTGGCAAACGTAGGGGCAGGATGTGTTACGAGAGCTGTAGCTGTTGAAGGAGATAAGATAGGAAGGCGTGACAGACGGNACTGCATAACGTTTGAATGGTGTTGATTTGGAAGTCCTTTGACAATTTCTATAAAGGTTTATTGAATACACAGAAGCCACTCGCTGCAGGAATATGCATGATGACTTTGGCCTATACACTTGACCAAGGTCCTGGAGACATGTCAGGTCACTATTCACTGTTCAGCGACTATTTTGTATTGATTGAGGGCAATGAATGGGCAGGGGGCCATCTAAAAAGCCATTGACGTTGGGTTATAGAAAAATGATATTTTCAGCACAAATTCGGTTTAAATCAGCAAAAATACAAATTTTCTTGAAAAAACAATTGACAAATTTGTCATCTGTCAGTAAGAGCTATCAGAGAATGTAAAATTTTTGAAAAGAACTTGAATGCACAAAATGTTGATTTTAGGTCCCTTTGGAAATCGCCAAATTTGGCAATTTCTATGGCAGCAGATTCAAGGTCATCACTAGGCGTTTATAGCGAGATAATTTGCCTACAATATACAGAAAACTGCATTCAATTATTATCAACTAGTTCTTCAATTATTCAAATCGACCAATATTCCTGTCTTCCACAGCAGTTCAAAGAGGGCAGTGTACATTGGAGGTTTCACCAACTGAAGTTTCGCTTAGCAAGCGGCAGGTCCCGGGTTCGAATCCAGCCCGGGTCATGTGGGATTTCATTCCCGGCTCTTCACGTCCGTCGCATTGGACAGTAAGCCGTGGTGCCTTGTACTTTGTGTCTTTGCAAGGGCAAGTAAAAGACCCCATCCAAGTGAGGAACATGAGTAGCTTGTGATGGCCTCCTCTGTACTTACCAGGGCCAATAATGCTATAGCGTCGGCCCTGACGGAAAAAGGAAATACAAATACCAACTAAAGTTTTCATCAAATTTTTCACCTGCACAACCTTCAGCCTTGGTCATTAAGCGACAGTCCAGTGAAAATGTTCCAAAAATATATCAACATCTCGCCCAAAATTGCATTTTTGTCCAAAATCTCAGCACATGCTTGGCAACCAGTGAACCCAACTATAAGATGGTCCCTTAGACATGTTCCCAATCAATGCCCTGAATTGAATGTTGGCTAGTTGAACAGGCCAATTGTTATTCAAAATCACTGTGGTTGGAGTAACACCAACACCTTGTAGATAGATCAATTTCATGCTTTCAAAGTTCAATTCAAAATGCCCGGCCACCAAAACACAATACAATGTCCCGTTTACATAGTATGGTTGAGTTCACTGGGTTGCCAAGCAAGTGGTGAAATTTTGGACAAAAATGCATTTTTTGGCGATATCTTGATATATTTTTGAACAATTTTCTCTGGTCTGTCGCTTAGTGACCAAGGCTGAAGGTTGTGCAGGTGAAAAGTTTGATGAAAACTTCAGTTGGTGAAACCTCAAAACCACCCTGCCCTCTTTGAATTGCTGTGGAAGACAGGAATGTTCGTCGATTTAAAAAATTGAAACGGGGTGTGTTAGACAGTGCATGTGGCTTTCTCGTGTCCAGAAATTGGGAAAAAATAATGAGTAGGCCTAATTATCGAGTAATTCAAGAATATCTGGTGCGGATTTTCTTCTGACCAAGAGTGTACATTCAATAGAACACGTCACCGTCATTGACACAATGAAAGAAGCAGCAAGAAAACGCCACTTCTCATACCATCTATTTCTGTGACGTGGTAATGTTTCCGCCAATGATTACCGTGCCTCCTAACGTATCGGAGAGTACAGAAATATTTGTTACTCGACAAATTGCTGTCCTTAAACTGGTCCGAGTCTCGCAAGGGTCGAAAAATGCCGGTTTTAAGAGTTAGACGATTAACGCTTATTGCTATGGCATATTCCGAATCCCTTATTGATGAAGAGAGTAAGCTTTTTTCCCACCGATGCGTACGAAGATTGATATCGTTATTTGGCTATAGTCCGAGAGTGATATTGGACGTAACCAGGCCCTATGGTAACCTCTTTTTCTTCTTTCGGATGAGTGCCAAATTCAACAATTTGAATAATAAGCACTTCTTCCCTTGAGAACCACATGACCTGACCAGAAAGACAAGATTTTGTTTCTACGTAGCGAACAGCACCAGGTAGTCTGAAAATTCGAAACAAGAGTAATCTCAACATGGAGAGCATTGGATGCCCACGAGAATGACCTGAAACTGGAGGAACTGTCTACAAGGAATGAAAGGAAAAATCAGCCTGTAAGTACATGTACCACACTTTAAAAGCCCCGTTTCCACTGAGGCTGATTTCTGCGACGGTAATCCGCCGTACGTATTTTGTGAGGTATATCCATTTAGGCTCTTTTCCACAACAGCAGACTCCGCGGCGAGCGGAGCGGTTTTTACAGGTATTGGGATAATTAACAGGCCCTGTATTGTTACGGCCCCTGTGGGGCACATCCCAACAGGAATTATGAAGTAGACGGGAAAAAGAACTGACACGAACGTGACGGATGACGACAAATCGGCGAGTGCCGTTTATTACAAAAAACGACTTTCATACTGTCGGGAGAAGAGCATTCAGGGCAGACGTAACCATAGACAAGGTCACACACCATCTGATTATTGAAAATACCTTCATGATCAACATACTGACCATTATAAGTGAACTCAAAATACTTCAGGTTAACTTAGTCCTTTCCAAGTAAACTCAATCCTTAACATTCTCCCCACCATTGGACATGCAACATGTCCAATCAAAGAGACACTTAAACGTAATTAGGCCTACTAACTTGTGATTGTCTAAACTTTAGCATGGTTAACATGGCTAATGAACTTACAAATTATTGTCCATCTCCTGTACACACAAATGGACCCGATCAATCTAATCAACCAGCGTAATGGGGAGTCATTTATACTCCATAAGTGAAATCTAATCTTGGCATGTTTACAGTTATTTATCTACAAGTAAAACTCAAGAACCAAATGTTCAAAAACCGCAAAGTTGAGCAACATACTAAGTTTTTATATCACCATTCGGCTATACGAACTGAGGTGAACCAAACTAATCAAACGAGCTGCTGACTCTTAGTACATCTACAAATAACGCATGAGCAGTCTGCAGCTCTCCCCATACACTAAAAGAGTATTTATCCACTCTTATTGATGCACCAGAATCAACCGTGGGACATCCCCTTTAAACATTACCTAGCTTCACCAATAAAGTCACACCGTGACCTATTACGATCAATATGATCCAAGTACAATGTGAATACAGGAAATAAGGTACTCAACCCCATTGTCGTCTTTTTGAAGAACAAACGTTCATAATAGAAGAAATTTACAAATTTACAAATTCAGCTTTTTCTTAGGTCGACTAACACGCCCTGTCCGAGTCACTTAAAGGAGCTGGACGTCCAAGTTGTAAACACGATATTCACTAGTCTCGGTCACCCAGCCGCTCGGTCACCCAGCCGAATCTGAGGATCGAACGTTAGTGTCCCAGTACCTGCGGAACGAAACGGTTGGCTGCGCGAGACTACATATTCACTTCAGTATATATCACCGATGATAGGTGGCAGCACAACGTGGATATAGAACCAGTGAGTGGTTGAGTGAGTTGCATTGGACCGGGCACCAGTCTAACGATCGCGGGGCGCTACTGGTGCTGCCACCTTCACGAAGGAATAAAACTAGTTTGCTGGCCAGTGTTTGTAAACAAACCAGTTTGTTTACAACTTGGACGTCGAGCTCCTTTCAGGTTTCTCATCAACAGGAGAAGTGTCAACAACTGGAACCTTCGGATCACTTCGACCTGACCAAGCACCATGTGCAGTTTTCACTGTTACACTTCGAACAATGCCATCCAATCTGAATAGACCGAACACTGTCCTGATTAAAAATACTAGGACAGACGCAAGCAAATGCACAAATCCATCATGGCGCCCGCTGATCTATATTTAGTTCGGGAGAATGCATTGCTGTAGAATGCTGTAGAATGACGTCACGAGCCGTCAAGAAGTCAGTAACTGAGCAAAAAGACAGTTACTTCAAGCAATTAAATTGTAAGTGCATGAAGTGTAAGTGCTATAACATTGATGTCTTTCTATGATAATGATTTGCAAAGATCATATTAACCCCCCGGTTCGAGCTGAGAAGATATTTTCTTTCATTGTTTTCCCGTATCAAATCGAGTACTCCGTGACCTCAATCGTGAGTTTCTCCCTTTGAGACTTGGTGAGACAAGCTGGTAACAGGTCACTTATTCCTGTATTCAAGACAAACGTTCAATCTCGTCACCATCTGTATCACGTGCTTTCTGTCCTCGATCTTTCCTACTTCACCGGAGAGAAGAGCGATGAGGAAATTAAGTAGAAGTATCACGATAATGAAAACGATTTGCAAACGCACGAAAATCACTGCAAAAGGTGGATTGTGACCTGTCATGTCACGTAAGTTTATCATATTCAACATCATCATAAATGTCGAGTAATATCCATCTTGGTAGTAACCCAGGTCGTGTAAGCAATAGAATGATGCAACTGACCGTACCCCTTCTGCCGACGCCACGAAGAACATCATTAGGATTACAAGGAAATAGCCAAACACTCGAAGACAGCTATATGCTCCGATGACAAGATGGCCGGTCCCCGGTAGTAACTGTACGAAGAACAGCATCCACCACCATATTTGGATCTGCATTAAAAGTCGGAGAAACAGCATAGCGGTGCTGAAATTTAGATGATATTGCCAGCTCCCACGTGCTATTGCCAATATGATGTACAGGACTTCTAGAACGACCCGCAAGAAATAAAATGCGTTGAATACATATTTATTGACTAGTGGGCCGTCATCAGGAAGTTTCTTCGGCCGCAATAGCTCTCTTGATCTTCTCCATGATCGTATTTTCCATTTCCCCCTTAGATTCGCCAATGCCATAAGGATAGCCCAAGATAAATCCAATCCTACTGTGGAAAAAATACAGCACGATTGTTCTCAAATTTTATAATATCTTGAGTTCCGTTAGCCTTACATGTCCAGTCATGACCAAATTCCACAACCAGAGTAAATCCAAAAATAAGTTGCGCATTGATAAGCAAACTGAGGATCAGGACGTGTGCGTTCTTGCGGAATTTACGGCTGCTCCAATTCTGCAGGCAAGTGTACTGGAAAGCCTCGATGGTTCCCGGCCTCTCCAAGTCCGACTCCCGAATTCCTCGGAGGAAACTCAGCGGTGTCAAGAAACGTCGACAAAGTGGTCCCGTTGTTTCGTAATCAGACACATCAAACATGACTTTCATTCCAACCGTCGATTCGGATATCAAGTGTTTATACACACCAACAGTATCGAACATCTCCCCCATAAGAACTAAAGTCCCGAGTCTACTTGCCAATTCCAGCGGCCGTAAACCAGCACGGTCAGTGCCGTGAAGCAGTTTCAGCTTCATCTCCTCGGTTTCAGCAATGTCAATGATTCTCCTGTATATACCACATACAGTATTTTCAATCTCTGGCCTATACGCTGCAGCCCAGCACAAAATATGCACCACGTTATCACCCCCAGGTTCAATAGCAAGTACATCAGCACCTTTTGTGTGGAGAATGTCAACTATTTCTTGTGAACCGTGAATGGCAGCAACAACTAACGGAAGAGAGAATCTGTCCTCGCAGCTGACAGGACCATCCTTTCTCAACTCGACATGTGTCAGCGGCTGATTCAATAACTGTTTAAGATCTCCCGTTGGATTGTCTGTCAGAGAATCGACCAGCAAAACATCCCTCATTTTGATTGCTCTCAAAAGATTCCCCTTCCATTTTTTGATTTCCTCCGTATCTCCAAGAATATTTAAAGCCGCCATGACCGAACTCGTTTTTAGGCAGTAAAACAGACCACTGCTTCCATAAACCAGTAATATTCTGTTGCCAAGTTTTACGACACCTGTATTTTGTCGCTTTGAAGTAAATTGACGCACGGTATGTTGCTGGGTGAAGAGGTACGATGCCATTTGAGCACGTCACATAATGGCAATCTTTATTAAGGCACGCCTTACTTGGTACTCATTCCTGGAATCTTACTGCAATAATCCCTGAGGATAAGTTGGTGACACCATTTGTGATCCTTAAGGTGGTGTTGTGTTAATCCGACGTCCTGCGATCAGCGATGATTTTGTCCCTCACAGTTCAGTTATTTGTTGATGCTGGATTCTAGTTTCTCATTTTGTGGTATCTGGTAGGCTACCTGTTGTCCTCGAATAAGAAGTGTCTTTCAGTCTTATTGCTTCTTAATCCATCACCGAACATCGTTACCATGTTGATATTTTATCCTTTTGTTCATATCTCTTACATGTCTTAACACAGTTGCACGTTTGGAATGATACCCCCGTATTCCGTCAGCAGAACGAACACTGATACACATAGTAAAGATACTGACGGAATAAGTTGTCGACCGCTACGCCATAATGAGGAAGAAGTGAAGTAGAATCAGATAAACCATGTAATGAGCCAACGTATCAAACACAAACTATGCAGCTACGATCATCACCTGACTGTTACATGTACATGTATCTCCAATCCGTTTGAAGTTCGACCGAACATCCCTGTGGAATCAATGTGGCGGACTCGTTGTCATAAACCAATATAGTCATGAAAACCGGCCAAACTGAAAAACGTTACACCGGGGTCGAGATAATGGAAGGACCGTCAAGAAACAGCGAGAGTAAACACTACGTTAATCTCGCTGAGGCTGTGATTTGTTGACATAACTAAAATGTTAACCACATCAAACTGTCAATAGTTTACTAATGGCTGATGCGCATTTCTGAAGCATATCTTTAAAGTAATACACGTAGTATAATGAGAGTCGAATGACTACAACTCCGATCTTCGTTAAAGAATGGGAACGTGCAATATGGTTTTTCGTATAAACTTTTTTCATATGAAGCGTGTATCTGTGGCATTTTGAGACGAGTTGGATTGGAGGTGTTGCATAAAGTGCTCCAACATTGTGGCAGGAATTGACATCCGTGAGCAAGGTGGACGCATAACATTTCGTGACTAAAAGCAATTCCCAAACTGAGTTAAAGGGGAGCTGTTGTTGTACATTGTCATATTGCTTGGATCCAGGCTCCTCTGAGAAAAACAATAAAGACATCCCCAGTCGACTGTTTTTATAGTCCAACGTGATCACTGTGCTTTTTAGAAACAGAGAATGAGCACAGTCCGAAGAATTACAGCTTAATTACATTACGTAATCAAACACAAATAACTTCCCCAAACATGAAAAACAGGTTCGATTTTCTTAGAGAAAGAAGCATGTAAATGACATATTCTGGGAGTGGAAGCAATGTCACCAACCCATTGAACCTCAGGTGGCGATGGTGACTTGACCTGCACTTCAGGTATACACCATACACGCTCTGTACGGCACTCTCTAAAACACCTACCACCTACCACCAACCCACCTACCACCTTTTTCCAGGTGGAGAAAGCCAATGACGATGTTCCTTACACACACCTTGACTATTCACACCCAAAGTAGCTTCAGATACATGTGCAGGCCATCATGTAGTCTAGAATTAGGCTACAAGAGTTCACGGAAGTTGAGGCACTGGTGGTGTTAATTATATACATGTGCCATGTCCCCGCTATTTACAAGTAGCTGTCAACTGGCTAGCATTGGAGTACATAAACAGATGCTATATAGGCCAAAAGCCTAAAATACATAGCCATACATGGGTTTTCTATTGTAGTTGTTCTGCACTGTCTGCAGATAAAACTGTGGGTCAGGCGGTTCAATTTTTTTCCAAACCAGGCCTACACACAACCTTGAATAACTGAAAGGTGAAATTGAAAACCCATGCCTGTGTTTTAGGCCTATCATATTGCATCTGTTTGTGTACTCCAGTGTGATTAATCTAGCAAGTTGACAGCTACTTTTGATAGCGGGGACATGGCACATGTCTTAATGGGATACCTGCAGAACTAACACTAATAGATGTCTCTGTAGTAACTAGGTTAGAATGAAGAGGGAGAATATATTGTTAAAACAGTTTTTTGCCTCTAAAAACAGTTTTTTTGCCTCTAACTCCTTTATTATTTGATTAATCATACAACATGCAGTGAGAGATTATGTTCTGTTTGGATAATTTATAAAATGGTCAGAAGTTAAAAAAAATTTCATGAGCAGTTAAACCTCCACTCATATGAGAAATGACTCAAAAAAGTGAACCAATTTACAGATTAAGTCCAAACTATAAGGCTAATTTTCATATGAGCAGGGCCTACCTCCTTCAACTGAGGTATTCAAGAATAGTCAGAATGTATTTTATATAGAATTATGAAGAACTTTTCCACTGCATGTTGGTGGTTTTAATGGACCGTTTTCTCAGTATTCAGCAAAACAGGTTGGCTCTATACATTTTGCCTAGCATTTAACCGAGTACTACTAGACATATCTGGTGGGATAGAATGTTGTGCAGGTACCCCATTGACAATACCAGGCTCTGAAATTCCTTGAATTCTTTGAGGAAAGTACCTCGGAGCTTTTCCATAGACTGACAAGGTAGTCATTAACCTAGTGGCGTAACACGTTGGAAGAGTTTGCCATAAATAGGGCCACAGTGAGCATGGAAGTTTTTGGAGAGGGGCTGTTTCACTTTGAATTCAAGATTGCGATTTGTGATCTGTGGGAAAACTGAAAGAGCTATAATCTTGCAATTTGGAGGGATAATTCTGTGTTTCAGACCAATTTCAATGGTACAACAATCAATAACATTTGAAGTAATTTTTTAAGACAAAAGGATTTAAAACTCTTCGTATACAAAGAAATAATTAATTGTTTTACATGATATTTGGCATATGGACTTGGGTGGCACTCATTTTTATGGTAAGATAAAAGAAACAAGAGAAAAATGTCACGAAATGTTGATATTCTGTTTTTGAAATGCAAGAAACTTACCATGTAGTTCTTCTG
>NMRB01000475.1:274174-302281 GCA_002633025.1 Notospermus geniculatus
TTATGGTTGGGCAGGAGTCTCTCCTCTTTCATGGAGAAAAATTGAGCGTAACGGGTGGGACAGATTTTGGACAAATTTTTGGAACATTGACCTTTATTTGATTAGCAGTCAGAAGCAGACAAATATCCAAACTTCTTTTTCATATTGTGCAAGAAAGGACACCAGTGTACCTAAAAACTGGCAAGAAGTTACAATCAAACCCTGTTTACTTGTTCTTTTTGAACACTTTTCTAGGTAAACATGGATTGGAAATGTCACGGGTGGGACATTTTGAGCATGTTTTTTCATTCTGTAAGCCAGACAGATTAATGTAACGCAGTGAAATGTGGTTTCCCAACAAGGTCTTAGTCCACTTGTGTAGGCTGCAGAGGCATTTAAATCTCCAAGGATTACATAACCTATTTCTAGCATGGAACATGCCGTCGTACAGATTTTACGAGATTGGCCCAATCTTGAATTCAAAGTGAAACAGCCCCTTTGAGTTGGGCGACGGGGTTCACAATAAGGCTTCGTTGGTGACACTGGTTGTTATTGCTTGCTATCAATTGAGTACGTGGGTTAAAAAATGATGGAAGAGGAATAAAGTTTCTTGATAAGCAAGCAAATTGTCTCGAGATGCGCTTAAGTCCCGTTTTTACCTATAGCGGCTTCCGCCGTGGTTTGCGGCGAGCGGTGCGATTTACACAGGCATTCCGATAATTAATACGCCATGTATTGTTAAGCCGTAGAAGGATCCAGAAAAGGATTGCCGACAATCTCATTACAAACGCAAATCGGGGCCAAGATAATGTCACTAAAGGGATTATAACTCCACGTGAACCAATATTCCCTCTGAGCGTGCAATTATTATTTGCAGGCATAATTTAAGTTTGGTGCTAACGTCAGTCTACGCCGTTGCCTGGTTGCCCGGGTGCCGATTCTAGCCGAGATTGATGGAATCATGACCCCTATCGCAGAAAATTAGAATCATGAATGGAGTGAAGCCTCGAACATTAAGTAGGTCTTGCAAGTATCGTACGCACATTTCGTATGTAATACGACATACCTCGCCATCGTCAGAATACGTCCTGTTCATCCTAAACTCGAGATCCGCGCGGAGATACATAAGGTATCGATCTCGAAATGCTAGCAGACCGATGTACCACACAAACCCCGAAGTTCCGCAATAACAGCTCGTACTTCAAGGCAGTGTTTGTACAGTCGGAATATAAGATGTGCTTTGGTAGGTTAAGGGTTATGTAAAGTTACTCGAATTTTTGACGCAAAAACATCTGACTAACTGCACAAAAAAATGGGAAAATAAAGCTCAGGGGCCCTCGGGAACCGTCATAAGAAGGTGTCCCGAGCCTTATTTTCTCAATTCAGTGTGCAGTTAGTCAGATATTTCGCGTCAAAAATTGGAGATTTCGAGTCACTTTTCATAACCCTTAAATGTTTCCTGAAGTGTTATCTGGATGCCGTAATATATACTTTTTACTGTTATCGATAAAGATGTACGAGTTCAAATGAAATTCTTTATTTTCCCAGTGAATTGATTTTTTCCAACGTTGGCCAACTGAAGATAAAGCCGCCGCAACGCACTGGAAAAGATCTCCCGTCACCACCCTAATGCTGGAATTCGCTGCTTTAAATGTCTGGACATAAACCTTGTGATCACCTGTTGCCGTTGTTGCTTAAACCAAAGGGCCGTATTCAAAACGTTTGTTTAAGACTTAGACGCCTGTAACTTCGTCAAATGCATGGTGGAAGTGTGTGCATTTAGCGAAGTTATACGCGTTTTCATTTAAGTCTTAATCGCGCGATGATCACCCTTTTTGAATACGGCCCAAAGACTTTAAGTATCAAATAATTAAACACAATAACACGACCGCCTTCAATGGAACCAGTCAGAGATGATTTCTTTTGCATCATTTCGGAACTTGCTCCCACCACCGATCATATACATGTAAAAATTAACAGCATAATTCATCTCCCAAAGTAAAGCAAGTGCCCAGTATTCTATCTTCAGTCGGAGAAACCAATATAAGGACGACATTTTGTACATAGCACTAATAACGGGGATCGACAGATATACATCGTACATTCTCATCGGTATTGAAAGAAAAAGGTATGCGAGGCTGACCATCACAAGCATGCGCATCATGTTCTTGCTCTCGCTATCACGTGATTTCTTATTTCGCTCGTTGCCACCAGATGTCGCTGTCATGTGTTGACGTTTATTTTCTGCTCGTCTGACGCCGATGATGATGGCGATGTTGCACCCGATGATTATGAGGAAGGGAAAGATTGTTCCCACTATGAGCTGATGAAGTAGGGAAAGGGTGGCGAAAAGGGGTGTTTCTGGGGTTTTGAAATCTAGCACAACCATACCTTGAAGAAAAATTTGGTGTAGTGAGCGCATGGTAAAACGGAGCTACAATAACGCAATATAATATTGACCAAAAGGATTGAGGAGCGTTTTTCATGTTTTATCTAATGCATGTATTAGTTTTCATTTTATTGACTGGTATTCATAAAAGTTAGCAAATGCTTTTACTTCAGATTTGCACAGCGAGATCCAATGTAAATGTACTGCAAAACTTGAAGTAAAAACACTTGCTACCTTTTATGAATACCAGCCAATGTCTTTGCAGTTACATGTACCAGATATATTTTACGACAAGAACGTAATGCGTCATGGAAAAAAATGACAGAGTTTAAAGTAAAGATTCAAAATACATACCAGTCCTTTCTTCAATGCTATAACCTTGAACCAAGAACAGATGTGTATTGAATAAAAATGTGAAGAACGCTGTCGTGCCCATGGCCTTCTTGGCACGTGACGGGCTGCACAAGGCGGGTGCCTTCATCGGAGCCCAGACTGCTATGGCGCGGTCAACGGACATCTCGGCGAGGAAGAGACCCGAGGTGATACCACTGGAGAATTCGATGAATGTTGTCAACCTAAATTGTAAAAAATACACTAGGAGTACCAGTGTGCTTACAGTTCGAATATGAACAGAGCCACATCGACGAAAAGTGGGTAATATAGCGAAGGGGGAGGGTTAGGGTTTCATTCTGGTTGACAGTCGTCACTTTCCACGAGCTTTCGAGTTCCAGGGCAAAACTACCATGCAGACAGATTTCAACAAAGTTGAATACAAGTTGAGGTGAGAATAACTAAGCCATAACGAAGGGTGAGGTCAAGTCTCAGGGTTTACTCAGAGTTGAACATGAAAATTTACCCAGGGTTACTCAAACTGAAGTCTGGCCACATTTAACTTCGGCCCAATGGAACGCGGAAGGTTGGCAATATACTCAATTGGATTTTCCACAGATCTTTAACTACACGCAACTCTTGAATAAAGCCTAGTTCACACTGCAGGCGCGGTGTGACGCGGCGCGATCCGAACAAAGGATCACAGCCTTCTCACCACATCGCGTGAACAGCTATGGGCTTATGGGCTTAGTGGAAACAATCAGGCGCGAATCGCACCGCGTCGCACCACGCCTGCAGTGTGAACTAGGCTTAAAGCTGAACTAGATCGTTAAAAGCAGCGCATGGGAGGTTTTAAAAAATAAGCCGCGCCATCGCGCGGCGTAAATGTCAAACAAGTGCCCATCCGCCATGTTTCGAACGCCCGTCCGCCATGTTTTGAATGTCACTCCAAACCCAATAGACTTCCATTGTCGGTGGTGGCGCCAGTGTATTCCAAATCCAATCGGCGAAGGAGTCGCATCAGTGGGCTCGTATGCAAGTGCCAGTACACGAACATTGTACACGGCAGTACATGAGGCATCAATGTCGGCATCACAATCACTGCAAACAAAACAAAATAAACATTAGTTAGAAGGATAAAACGAGAAATAGGCTACACGCAGGCATTCCGAAAATAAAAATTGAACTTTGAGTACTTTCGGACTGGGAGCGGGCCGGAACTTTCCATACGCCAGCATTGTTGGAATGCACTAACAAAGAAGGGCGAGGCCAAAGACAATTGAGAAGGTCTAGCAGGTCAACCACACGATTCGATAAAACTAATCAGATTGAGTAATGAAAAGTAATGAAAGTAACCTACCTTTCAAGATGTGGAAGCATGACTTTATCCGTTCTAATGCAGGAAAACACGAAAAAATACACACACACGGGTGTCCTTCTCTGACTACGAAATCGCCATCTTGTATTTCAGGCCTATGGAATCTGACCTCGACGCAATCATCCACGCATAACATTGTATGAATTCTTACATTCCTCTAGTCGAGATCGGATTTCTTTATTACAATGTAAGAATTCACACAGTGTTATGTATGGATGATTGCGTCGAGGTCGGATTACATACATGTGGGCCTAGAATACAAAATGGCGATTTCGTAGTCAGAGAAGGACACCCGTGTGTGTATTTTTTTTCGTGTTTTTCTGCATTAGAACGGATAAAGTCACACCTTTCACGTCTTGAAAGGTAGGTTACTTTCATTACTTTTCATTAGTCAATCTGATTAGTTATATCGAATCGTGTGGCTGACCTGCTAGACCTTCTCAATTGTCTTTGGCCTCGCCCTTCTTTGTTAGTGCATTCCAACAATGCTGGCGTATGGAAAGTTCCGGCCCGCTTCCAGTCCGAAAGTACTGAAAGTTCAATTTTTATTTTCGTAATGCCTGCGTGTAGCCTATTTCTCGTTTTATCCTTCTAGCCAATGTTTATTTTGTTTTGTTTGCAGTGATTGTGATGCCGACATTGATGCCTCATGTTCTGCCGTGTACAATGGTCGTGTACTTGCATACGAGCCCATGATGCAACTCCTTCGCCGATTGGATTTGGAATACACTGGCGCCACCACGGACATTGGAAGTCTATTGGGTTTGGAGAGACATTCAAAACATGGCGGACGGGCGTTCGAAACATGGCGGATGGGCACTAGTTTGACATTTACGCCGCGCGATGGCGCGGCTTATTTTTTAAAACCTCCCATGCGCTGCTTTTAACGATCTAGTTCAGCTTTAACCGATCGACAACGCGCTCAAATTATACAAACAGATACTGGTGCCAAGTAGTGTGCAACGGATCGTCACCGGTTACGCAGGAGCCCGGTGGTGTAGTGGTTCGGGTCTCCGACTAGCGGTCAGAGGATCCCGGGTTCGAATCCCACTGGACGTGAGACTTTGGGCAAGTCTCTTTGCCTCACTGGCCTCTCTCCACCCAGGTGTATAAATGGGTACCGGTCGGAAATGCTCGATTGTAGCGCTGAATGAGCAGCTCATCCGAGTTCTACTGAAAGGTTTCAGGACAGACTGGGGTTGAAGTGTAAAGTCGGATGAGAACCTCTACCGTAGTTGATATCAGACTATAAACCCAAAAACTTTAACTTTTAACTTTACGCAGGTCGAATGAGATAATTGAAAACCGCATATTCATGTCTCATCCGCATTCCATTGGGTCGAAGTTAGATGTGGTACGACTTCATGAGGTGAATTAAGTAAATTCTGGATAAACACCTAATTTGCATAGCACTTTATCTTTACCGCAGTTAACTTTAAAGGTAATTTCAGCATACTGGGAATTTCCCTAGAAACAAGTTCAAAATGCTTTAGAGTAACTTATACTCCTAGGAGTTAACTCAAGTAAAACGTCAAGTCTCGGAGTTTAGCTTGTTTAGTCACAGACAGTGGACATGTTGCTCTTGCATTTGGCTCAATTGATGATCCAACAAAGCAAATGAGAAGAAAACTAAGTTCGTAGGCCAGCTTTAAGTGAAGAGCCGAAAGTTAAGTGATGTAGAATTCAACAGGATTTCCGATAAATTTCACCACTGGAGAGAGCTTAGAATGGTGGAGAAAGACTAATTCAAATATCTTACAAACGAATGCAAACATCTTTGATTTACTTGGCATCTGGTGGCTACCATAGATAGGATGGTTACATGCAGGTTGCAAGCAGTTGTTTCAGTGTTTTCTCCGGCTACTGCGTTTTACTCATGCAGTACATTGCACATCTTGACTACCAAGGGTTTGTGACATCGCTCCGCCCTCCGACTACGCTCACACAAACCCTTGACGAACTTCGCTGTGGTAAGCTGTTTCCAACCGGATGTTCCTGTTTGTGGACCGACTCACGCTGTTAGTTTTCGTTTTTCATCATAGATCGTTAACATTTGCAGTAAACCTGAACATTTCTAAATACCACATCAGTTTTTCTGTACACCTATACCCCCTCTGGTTTAGAAAATTGGCGGTATTTTTATTCAAAAGCATTGTTCATTAGAGTAGTGGGTAAATCGCAATAGATAGCTGACCATCGGACTGACCATCCTCGTCCCTAATACTTTCCAACCACAAAATATACAGCGGTCGGTTTAACTGGCTTGGTGCCAACCGGGCAGCGAGGTTGGCTAACAAGTGTTCTGATTGGTGCACCGATACTTGAGGTGCGAGAGAAACAGAAATCCTGGCGAAGTTCTCCATGGGTTTGTGCGTACGAAGTATGAGGTAGTACAGATACATGGTAATCCATGATGTACAGTCATTGACATTAGTTTATCTACACCTTCTACCTTGAATATTTCAAATACTACTGGGCCAATTTTAACACGGTTTGTACCACATGAAAGTATATAACCTTGGTCATATTTCTGCATCAACATTTTGGAAATTTGGAAATATCATAATTATGTAATAGCTCATTAGAAAACCCCCTAGAAATCAACATTTTTATTATGGAATTTTTTTGTGACTTTTGTTACAGGGTTGATAGAGTGGAAGTTTCTAAGGATTTGGGGCTTTGTTTCATCAAAATATCTCGAGTGGTTGCTGAGATATTTGAGATTATCGAAATTTTGATAATTTGAGATTTTCGTGTTTTTCAGGAAATTTTGATGCCATCAGTTAAAGCTAACCTCAGAATATGGGTTTACAATAATTTTGGAACTTTTTGCGTTAACTGGGCCGAGATATTCATATTTGAAAATACCCCCTTAACTTAAGACATGCTTAACTTCTAACCAGTTTACGCTATAAGTTCCAAAACTTCATAATCCTACGTTTTTAGGTGAGCTCTGTCTACTAATATCAAAATTTTGTGAAAATTTGGAAATTCTCAAATTATCGAAATTTTGATAATCTCAAATATCTCAGCAACCACTCAAGATATTTTGACGAAACAAAGCCCAAAATCCTTAGAAACTTCCACTCTATCAACCCTGTAACAAAAGTCACAAAAAAATTCCATAATAAAAATGTTGATTTTTAGGGGGTTTTCTAATGAGCTATTACATAATTATGATATTTCCAAATTTCCAAAATTTTGATGCAGAAATATGACCAAGGTTATATACTTTCATGTGGTACAAACAGTGTTAAAATTGGCCCAGTAGTATTTGAAATATTCAAGGTAGTAGGTGTAGATAAACTAATGTCAATGACTGTACATTGCAAGGCCTGTTACAACTTATAACGTTACACCGACGCATAATGTTACACTAACGCATAACGTTACTGGTATAACATTATACGTTGACCCATCCAACTCATGTTACAATCGACGCATAATGTTACACTTTTTCTAACGCATAACGTTACACTTTTTGACGCATAATGTTACACCTGATTCTTTGACGCATAATGTTACACCTGATCCTAACGCATAACGTTACACCGACTTTACGCATAATGTTATACCAATGTCAAATAAGCAATTCGGCGCTTCTGTCATTGCAACAAGAGGCCCATGGGCCTTGCGCTCAGCTGATTATGATCTGTCAACTCAAGAGGTTGAAAGCGGGGAAAGAGAGACAAAATACGAAAAGCGCACCTTTCTAATGGTTATCAAGTTTCGTCACAGTGAGGAAGTCATTCTGAGCAGGTTCTGACCCACATCACTTAATGCACCTAGCGGCCATGAATTTGGAATGCACCTACATGTAAAACCCACAGATGCACCCTCTAAGCCATGACACTATGCCTCTAAAATATGAAGTTATTGACGAAGATGTCAACTTATGGAGAAGAATGCGAAATCCAAAGTGGCCACCTGGTGGTTGGAGTACACCTAAAACTGATATGGTGCAATATCTGACCTACGTATATCACTATGCCTCTAAAGGTTTGGCCATTGGGTGGAAGGGGTTAATATCACTTGGTGAATCCAGTAGTCTTGAACGTTAGTTGGGGTGTTGATATTTTTGGTGACTGGGAGGAGAATGTCGATGGTCGTCAGCTGCCCCTGCATTCAGAGAGACTTTAGTGAAAAGTCTCTCTGAATGCAGGACAGCTGACAGGGATCTGTGGTTATAAGTAGGAGATATTCGTCCTGCGAGAAAAAGTGTTCAGCAAAAAAACTAAACAGAGAAACAGACACGCGAAAAAATCGCCTATCGCAAGGCTCGAACCCGGCGCCCCAGGATCATAGCCGGACGCTCTACCGATGCGCTAGCTGACCACGTCTTGATAGTGGCTGCTGAACAAATGTTTATAAATATATCCCAGCTACTCAACATATTTTTATGATGATAGAAAATGACGTCACAAATCAGAATAATCTTACAAAAATCGCATTTCACAACAACCAGAGAGCAAGTCCCCAGCAAATCTGTCGGTATATCGTTACATAATGTATCCATCTACGTTCACAGCCACTAAAAACGTGAACCAACCGTCCAGTATATTCCATCTGAACATTAGGTGCATATTTCCTATGAGTCCAATTCTATTGACTGACCCGTAACACGTCTTTGGCTAGCTTCGCTGTTGACCGCTACGCGGCGCGTTGGGCCCTTGCGTCGAGATAGATATCTAATCAGACCCGTTGGGTAGAAAAGGGTTAATATCAAAGGTCACAGGGTCAAGGTCAACTTAACAGTGGTGTAACATTATGCGTTAGGTCGGTGTAACCTTTTGCGTTAGGATCAGGTGTAACATTATGCGCCAAAAAGTGTAACGTTATGCGTTAGAAAAAGTGTAACAATAGGGAGGTTTTGCAAGCTTACGTTTTACATTTCCGATTACAATTTGAAAACGTCATGACGTCGGCTCTGCGTGACTTTTTTACGAGCGAATCGCTTGCTACACGTAAGAAAGTTACGATTTAATCAAAGCCAAATATTTCACGTTTGTAATCCAAGAATTCGCTTGCAAATTAACACATTCATAAATTGGTATATTTCGCGGTTGCAGTAAAAATGACACGAATAATGCTTGACACATCTGCCCTGGAGCGCTTGCCAAACATGGGGTACATCGACCCTCTTTTCACCTGGCACGGGAAGCTTCAAGTCAAATGATGTCGACGTCATCGCGTCACGTTCTTTCTTGACGTACGGCGTGACGTCATCAAATCGTAATCGTAAATGTAAAACGTAAGCTTGCAAAACCTCCCTAATATGCGTCGATTGTAACATTATGAGTTAGATGGGTCAGCGTATAAATTTACACCAGTAAAGGCCCGTTTCCACTTGCGCGTTTGACGCATTTGACGCATCACGCGGCGTAAAACGCTCTAGTGGAAACGGGCCTTAACGTTATGCGTTAGTGTAACATTATGCGTCGGTGTAACGTTATGAGTTGTAACAAGGCCGCCGTACCCGATACATGTTTTACCTAGGAAATATTTCGTACAATTTCTCATCCAATTTTATTAGAAGGAAATATTTCACATCCCGCCGTAGATGGTCCCATTTATTTCTTAGGAAATGTAACGTTGCAGCGTAAATGTTATTGTGTGTGACGAAAAATATGACCCAGTCACGGGGTCATATTTTCTGTAGGATTGACTTATTACATGCGGACAAAGGGACACAAAGCGTCAGTTGTACAATAATCTGCTACCACGGCGTACACGATAGGAATTATTCCCTATAGCAATTTATTATACAAGAAAAATAGGACAGAACCTATTTGTGGATTTTTTTCCTATACGACAAAAATGGGACGATGTTTCCCGTCACACACGGTGAAATAAATCCCTACAAAATATTTCGTAGGAAAAAATGTATCGTGTACGGCGGCTTTCATAATGCCGTGTTTGGCGCTTAGCTTTCGATTCATTATTTTAACTCTTTTTCTCATAACGCTACCCGCGCATAGTCTACGGTCTATCACCATCACATTCTTGGCCTAACTGATGACACCACGGGATGTTTAAAAAAAATCCGACCAGGAACAATGTGCAGCAAGTTCTTGTGACGGTTTTCTCAAACACCATGTAAAATACTCACTTAAACGCCAGCCCCTGGTTTGGAAAAACTTCCCCTCTCAGCCAGAAAAAAAGATACGATTGAAAAATCAAGTTGATGAGCACAGTGTTATCGGCGATAGCTAAACCAGCCATGTAGGTACACGTCGATTGGTTTCGGTTACCTCGTTTCGTAGCGACCAGGAACGCCATGACGTTGCTAGGCAACCCAATGGTGATCAGGAATATTGACCAAATTTGTGTCATGTACTTGAATGCAAGTTGCATCAGTAAATGTTCGTTAGCTGGTAGTTGGTTGATAGTCTTGTTTTCGGCGACATATGTCACTTCCATCTCGGAAGACTCTACTCAGTTGCAATCAAGAGTTGGTCGATGATGATCAAATTGTTTTATTGCTCGCAAACATCACGTGTCCTTTATTCGAGAAATACTTTTATCGTATCGAAAACCATTTGACCTTTGTACATCATGTCAACGATTATATGGTCTTCATACGGATCATAGACAACAACGTAAGGAATAACAATGATCTTCACAAGTAGCACTACAAACAGGTCTTGCCGCTTCAACAATAATTATTATTTGGCTTTATCAAGGACACAGACATTTGTCACCTCGTTGGGGTAGTCATAGATCCCGTGGTCTACACCAACGGAAGGACGAGTATCTTTTGCCTATACGGATTATCAGTTAGTCAAAATAGAATAATCGAAGAAATACATTATAGTGCCTGGTTGACATAACCCTATTTTCGTGAGTTCGGAATTCTCCAATTCAAAACGCTATGGAATATCACAGCGCTGTCATGGAAGGCTTACTCGATAATGCGGACCGGAATGAACATTCCGCGGAACCGACGGAATGGGAGCATGCATTATTCCCATAGTTTTTTAGGACGTCCAAAGTCTGTAATCAATACATCAGTGAATGATTTCGGCAATCGGCGGGCCGCATTTTTACGATTTTCTTCCGACGATTCTACAGGGCAGCCCTTATCATGTTATCGCACTGTGAAAAGGTGTGGTACTACGAGTTAGGGACAGGAAAATTCACCGGTTTCCCGACAAGCTCAGACGCCAGAAGCGTGCGAGAAGGCGAGTGAAGAATGTGTGAATTCGCCATCTACATTGATTGTGTGATTCTGCGCCCTGTAGACTTCAAAAATGTACCCTGAAGGAAATAAGGAACATTCGACACAGATATTGAAGGATATTGAATAGTCACCCCTTTAAATATAAGACGAAAATTTATCGCCATTGTTCAATTCGAAAATTTCATTAAGTGCGAAGTAAAACCGCGTCAGAAAACATAAAATTGCAACCTACCGATGTTAACCAGTACGATATTCTACAACAAACTCTGCGATCAAGGTACTGTTACAGCCGAAATATAATATGCATTTTGTTTTTCGATGGCGTAGCATTTCTTATTCTTTTGGCAAGTTGCCAAGATATCATTTTCACCAAGACACTATTTTTGTTGAAAAGAAATAACGCCTAGTTTTTCGATTTGTTTGGTTCACGTTTTAGAATAATTCAACTCGGCATTCTCAAATAACAGTAGGCCTAATTTACACATCGCAGGCTTCCGACGACAGAACGTCATTTATTTGAAGAAAGCTTAATATAAGGGTAGGTTTGCGCTTTGCGCTTGTGCGTTCCCTATGTTTATGTGTGGTACCAATAACACAATTACTTTTTCTACCAAGCACTCACATAGGAAATTGACAAGCGCAAAGTGCAAAACACTAAGCATGAATTGGCCTTTAGTCTTAAAAACGAATGCTGAATTCCTGGCCTTACACCATTTTCACTGAAACGACGATCCTAACCTTTGTTGTGCAAATCCCAGCCCCACACCACACATCAATAATATTATGAATATGACACCTTTTGCAATGTATAAAGGAATGATTTCTTGGACATCACTGATCACGGCGATCGTTCCGGGACATCCTAATTTAATAGCCCAAGCGCCAGGACTCTGAGAGCCAAGAGCTCGAACCTAATTTCAGCATCAAGAACAAGAAACCTCTTTGATGGAGGATGGATATGGATAGGGTTGCAGAAGCTTGCAATCTTGAAATCGGCCTAATAGGTATCCTCCACCAGCCAACCTTAAAACCAACGTACACAGTACCGTGACCTAACACTCACCGACCTAAAGACATAATGTACACGTCAATAGCACTTTTGCATATCACTATTTATCTATGCCTGGTAGAATGTCCATTAGTCGCGCTGTCTATTGGCTCTTAAAGTGAAGTCATTGTTCGAGAAGACCGCCTATGCATGATAATGGGCCATATGAATAAAAACAAGCATGTGCTTTAACTACCGATATTCAAGCATTTACTTGTACCCGTATGAATAAAACTGTAGGAAATACTTGGAAAATTTAGGTTTTCCTTCAAACAAAGCAAGTGCTTTTTAGCATAATGGCTGGTATTCATAAAAGTTAGCAAAAGCTTATACTTAAGATTTGCACGGCGAGGGCCAATGTAAATGAACTGCAAAACGTGAAGGGAAAGCATTTGCTAGCTTTTACGAATATCAGCCCTTGTGTTTGCTTCGAAATTAAGTAAATCCTTGTATCCATATGAATAAAGTAGAGCATTTGCTTTTTACTAGGCAGGAAATCCTTCGAATTTTCAAGGTTGCCCCAGACGTGGATTGGAAAATTAAGTAAATGGTCTTTATCAACGACAACAGCATCCGCTCCCACTTTTTCCGATCGATTGGTCAATTTCCTGTTCTAAGCGCATCTGCCTTACCCTTTACCTTATTTTTATCTGAGGTTATCCCACGGAATTTTAAATGCCGAGGAAAAATCTAACTTCACGAAAAAACTTTAATTCCCCGCCCGGAAATTCCGGGGAAATAACTTTATGTCAGAGAAAAAATGTTTATACAGCCGGAAAAAAAACTATTTAAGTATTCCGCAAAAAAAACTTTATTTCCAGTCGACCGAAAAGTGAGGATCCCAATTCGTGCACACGATATGCAGAANGAGATCTGCCACAGTAAGTGACTTGAAACTGGTATCACAACATCATTGCTCATCCACGGATGTTATTGCAACTGAAATTTTCAGTTTGCACCTGCTCGGTCGCATGATATTTGCTGATATCGTGGTGAGATTTGATATTCAAATTTGATAACATGACGTAAGTCAGAATCTGGTGATGGTAGAGACCTAAAACCTTCACCTACACCTAGGTTATCAAGGATGAGTTTTCAGATTACGCAATGACCTTGAAGGTCAGAGGTCAAGGTCAAGGTCAAACAGTTCTAAAGTACAAATCTACTCAGAATTTCAGGGGAAAACTAATTAGAAGCCTGCATTAACCATCCCCTATTGTTTAATCAAGGATCCCTGTTCCAGTTACGCAATACTTCTCAAGGTCAGAGGTCAAGGTCACAGATAAGTAGCTCTAGAGTAGTAAACTTATCATCGGAAACCATAGACATCGCTCCGATGTCCTGCTCTTGTTCAGATAGGTTTCTAAGAGAGGTCAATTTACGAATGCGGTAGTCATCCGTAGGCCTATTTTACGGAAAGGTTACGTATCAGTTGCACTTTATTCACAAAAGCCACGGAGGGCCTTCTAAGGAAATGCTTGACTAAGTCTCACGTAACAGCAATAATCTATTGACTTGCGCCTAGCCAATTTTGATAAAAAAGGCCTTTTCTATTCGTACATTCGATCAATTATAGCACTGGGTGTTATGATGTAACTGTTTGAGGGCACTTTTATACAAGTTTGGTAAAGCATGTGGTTCATTCGCGGGGGTTATTCACTAAAGCCACGCAAACGTTTGCGGGCCCGCTAAGCGCACGCAAACCAAACGCACGCTATTCTGCTTGTTTCACAAAGGCCACGCTAGTTAGCAAGAGTGCGCAATTCAGCACGCTAATGAGAATATTTTGCGTCTCCGAACAAGGTCCCGCAAACGCCACGAAAGCCTCTCGCTGTATAAAAATGGCTTTGTTAACTCGCTGCAGAGGAAGATACTCGCCGACAAATCCGTCGAAATAGGATATTCCGAGATAGAAATTCTATCTACCGATATCTATGGTGGTCCCCAAAAAACGTGCCGAACTTCAAATCTTGATTTCTCAACAACTGACCATTATGAAATTTGGTACCGTATCGTTTAAAGATGTTTTGTTTAACGTGTGAAATATTTTCATTGATACCTTTGGTATTAGGACTGTATCACTCAATTCAAAAATTATGGTAAAAAATGCGATTCCGGAATCCGATAAGAAACGGGTGAATAATAAAATCATCCCGAATTTAAATTTCAATTTCTCAAAAGCACTTTACTACAACTCAATTTCGTCGAACAGTACTCCATGATATTGCCAGTAATATGTGAAAGTATCACCCCCAAAGCTTTGGTGTCTACGCCGTGGCGCTCATTACTATAAAAACCAATATTGGAATCTAGCGTTTCGATGTTTCACCAATGGTCTCTTAAAATATGATCAATGATTACTATCATGGTTTTTATTTTTGGTACATGTACCACAGTCTTAATATCAAAGCTATTAATTGAGTTGAAACGTTCATGTGTTAGAAGCATTGCCGTTGAACAGTATTGAGTGAATTTTCAGTGGGTTGTAATGAATACTTATTGAGAAATAGAAATTTGAAGTTCGGGGATGGGTTGAAACACGAAACACGACTATAATATTTGCGGTTTACGAGCACTTCCGATTACGAGTCGAAATTATTCTGCCACAAAGTTATGGCATTTTACGATTTGCAAACGTATACCAAAGCGTTTTTATCAAGGATGTCTACAGCGGACTGCAATTCATTCTGGTAGTTGAAGCTGGAGTCGAGTCGGAAAACTGTGCAACCTCTGTAATGGTCAATTATGTCAGTTTGCGTGCCCGGTAATAGCGTTGTGTAAGCGTGGAGTTTGCGGGGGGTTTGTGAATACCACGCTACGCCAAGTTAGCGATCCCGCAAAGTCCACGCAAACGCTACGCTAACTCCACGCAACGCATAAATTAGCGTGGGCTTAGTCAATAACCCCCCTGGTTGTTTCACAAAGGCCACGCTAGTTAGCAAGAGTGCGCAATTCAGCACGCTAATGAGAATATTTTGCGTCTCCGAAAAAGGTCCCGCAAACGCCACGCAAGCCTGTCGCTTTTTATAAAAATGGCTTTGTTACTCGCTGCATTGCCGTGGAACAGTATTGAGTGAATTTTCAGTGGGATATAATGAATAGTTATTGAGAAATAGAAATTTGAAGTTCGGGATGTGTTGAAACAATAATATTTCCGATTTACGTGCACTCTCGATTACAAGTCGAAATTATTCTGCCACAAAGTTATGGCATTTTACGATTTGCAAACGTCTATCAAAGCGTTTTTATCAAGGATGTCTACAGCGGACTGCAATTCATTCTGGTAGTTGAAGTCGGAGTCGAGTCGGAAAAGTGTGCAACCTCTGTAATGGTCAATTATGTCAGTTTGCGTGTCCGCTAATAGCGTTGTGTAAGCGTGGAGTTTGCGGGGGGTTTTGTGAATACCACGCTACGCTAAGTTAGCGATCCCGCAAAGTCCACGCAAACGCTACGCTAATTGCACGCAACGCAAAAATTAGCGTGGGCTTAGTGAATAACCCCCCAGCTCGATGACCACGTCCGTATACAGGGTGTTTCAAAAAAAAGTTGTCATCTCTAAAACATCTCCTGGAACCCAAACCCGTCAATATTTTTGGCTCAGATTTGGTCTGTAGATAGGTCAGGATTTATGGAGGAGCGGGAGAAAATTAGGCTCTGAAAGATTAATGCGTAGATGAATAAGAGGCATCGGACTGAGCAGGCGCAAAATGCAAAAAAAACAAAGATCAGAAAGCAATGAAACATTTATTTCATTTGCTGCGTACAGAATTTGCCAGGCATGCCAGGATTACTGGAATCTACCTTCCTCATGGGCACCATTGTCCCTCCAAGAGTTCCCTTCAGCCCAATCGTTGAAATGTCCTCAGCGCATTTACATCATCATGCTTCTTTTATTGTTTGGAAGAAAACTGCATTTCGGACCCTTTTACTTTTGGGGTCACTGTTCCGTCATAACAAGACACCATCATACAAACATTACATAAACATTATGAGTATGTCTACACCTAACAGCTTACAAAATCGGAGCCAAAAATATTCACGGGTTTGGGTTCTAGAAGATATTTTAGAGATGACAACTTTTTTTTTGAAACACCCTGTAGAAGGGCGAAATCGCTCAGAGGATTTCACATCGAAGGAGATAAAACAAAGTGTGGAACTTGTGGAAGCAAATTATTCCATCATTTCCCTAAAGGCATTTTTTTTCCTAGGAAATATTTTGTAGGAATTTATTTCACCGTGTATGACGGTAAACATCGTCCTATTTTTGGAAAAATCCACAAACACTATTTTTCTTGTGCAATTCCTACCTTGTACGCCGTGTACAACTGACGCTTTGTGCCCTTTGTCTCATGTAATAGGTCAATCCTATCAAAAAATACGACCCCGTCCTACACACGGAAAATTTACGCTGCAACGTATACGTCAGTAACTTTTCCTAGGAACTAATGGGATCGTCTACGGCGGGATGCGAAAATTTCCTTCCAATTGGAAGAAAAATCGTACGAAATATTTCGTAGGAAAAAATGTATCATGTACGGCGGCCTTAAAATTTAACACTTGAAAAAAACAGAAGGTATGGAACGCCTCAACAAGTGTATATCGTCGTACTCTCCAAATGGATGAAACCGGTCAGAAACACCCGTTCGCGGCGAAGTACCCGACGGTTTTCTTCTTCTAGTACGAAAAACGCTGCCGCGAAAGCTCAACTTTCTTGTACTGCACATCTAGAATGACTTTGGAAGAGTTACGGATCGCCTATGTGTGCTGCCGAGCTCGCTTAATAAAGTAAAGACTTTACGTACTTCCTTAAAGTTACGTAGGCTTCGTGAATAGCGCTAAAAATGTTACGGCCGACCTTAGAAGATCTCTCTCATATCTTGACGTACGTAGACCTAAGCACGAACGTAGACGTTATAACAATGCCCTATGGTACACGGCCAGTGAATGGTCAAGCGCCGACATGTGACCACTGCACGGAATTCAATTATGAGCCGTTCTTCAATGGTAGGCGGGTCAGTTATTCATGAGCAGCGAGTGCGATCAAACTGCACTCTCTGGTCACGGCTAGGCACATTCAAGCAATAGTTATTGTCTTCTTTCACATTGCGCAACCACAACAGCCCTTTTGATCTCTATAGGCGTTGGCTGTGCTTGAACATTTTATTGAATCATCAAGGGCCGATTTAATAGAAAAATAGATAGGCATGCGAAAAATATACAGCTAATTTTTTCACCAAAAGCCCTGTTTTCTAAGTTCTTTATAGCGCTTATACTATCCATCCAAACCGGGCTGTTTGATGAAAAATTTGTTGCACACTTTTCGCATGCCTATCTATTTTTGGTTTAACCAATGGTTAACTTAGCTAACGTCTATTAAATCGGCCACAAGTAGGGCTAATTCACGGCAACTGATCAAGGTGTACAAGCCTGGTGGCGACACGGGCTCACTAAGTGGAGGGTTATGAATGGGTCTTTTCTGGATTTTCACAGTGTAAGTTAGTAAAATTTTGCAGGTTGACTTCCTATATATTATGNACGGCGCACGCCCCCCCCCCCCCCCCCGTTCAGCCGCCGAGCAGCAAAAATGGTGGGAGGCATATAATCAGACCCCTGATTTTCGAAAAGAAAGTTCAATTTGGCCTGCCCACGTGCAGGAAATCGCGTTTCCGCCTCTTTTACCCCAAAATTTTCGGCGCTTTGCGCCTTCGGGGCTCAGGGAATGGTCCCCCGTTCGGCAACTCCTGGATCCGCCACTGATTTATTATCAGAATCATGAGGATCCACATGTCTGATTGTATTTTCTGAGGAAGCTGGATTTGATGGTTAACGACTTAAGTGGATTCTAGCAAATACCCCTCTCCAAACACACTCATCAATAAAGCAACAGACCCTTTACCGCAGGATATTCAAAGACAAACATACACACTCCCTCAAAATGTGTTGCCGAGGGTCAACGTGCTAGAAATAACAATTCACTATACACACCGGCAAAACGTGACCTACTTATTCACCACACGCAAGCTCCATATAACAGCTGCACTCGTGGTAGCGTAATCCGTGCAGACACGATTGAAGTAAAACAAGCGACCAGGTAAATGGTACGGCTAGTCTTGCGTTCTTGGAAAAAATCCGTCGATTCGGTCTCTTTTTTCTCGACAACGACGTTATGATAAAATCAAATGCACTGACAAACAAAAACTAATGACCAATTGAATATTTTTCGAGCCAACTTCCGTACACAATTCAACCCAGTTAGCTCACGCTCGTGCGAATTAGATTCGGCCCATTTTCGTCCGCCTCAGACCCAACTCATTTCTCATTGAAAGGGAGAAAATCCAGCCTCAAGCACAATACGCATCCGCTCTTTCAGGCCCAAAAAACCCATCTGGTGCTCACCAGTCTATCTGGCCTGACGGCCATCTAGCCTGGTTCGAATCCATCACATTTCCCGTTTCTGAGGGGGTGAGAGCCTCAGCCAATCATCGGGGCGCGAAGGAAAATCGACGTGCCAATCAAAATCCATGTTACAAATTCGAGCGTGAAGAGCAAAGAAAGTGTCCAACGGTGATTTGTTTCGCGAGTTCTGATTGGCTCGGAGGTGGGGTCAAGTAGGGGTCAGGTTCATTAATGATTTATGCATTAACGGAAAAGATGACATGATTCGGACAAGGCTAAAGACGGAGTCCGTCGATAGCCTTGTTTGGACAAGATGAAAAAAACCCAATATCTCAAAAACAATGCAACGTATCAAAAGTTCGTTGACTTCAGACAAAACTACATACACTTCACCGTATATATATACCGTGATCAATAACATTGGACAAAACATGACTCCACAATCGATTGGAAACGCAAAATCTGACACGAAAATAAGGGTCACTTAGTGAGCCAATATAGTTTAGCCTTATTTCTTGTTGTTGACGGCGAGAGCCTGGCGGTGAGAGATGGACCGAATTCGACTGCGCTTTATTCCTCCACCCATACCTCCACCACCCAGCCACTTCCGCCCCTAGGATGTGTTCTACCACTTCCTCCCCCTCTAACAATCCCCCTGATAGAGGAAATTCTGACCATGCAAGATAACGCCCAATATGAGGGAAGATCTTTTTGCAGCTGTACACAATCAAACTTTTCATACAACTTTCTGAATGCGCTCAATAAAGGCCTACAGGTGGGTTTATGCATTGAAGCCCCAACAGGCCCGGACTCTGATTTCCAAAGAAATGGATGAAAAAGTTCGGACAGCGGACACTAAGGCCTGATACTAACGGACTGTGTTCTGTGGCGCTTTTGAGTCAAATAACCTAAATCCAGAGAACGATTTATTGTTGAACTTGCATTATTAAAGTGAATTATTACAAAATCTTGCTCAGAGCTGTGGTCCGTCGGAAATTTAATTTGATAATATCAACACGAAATGAAATCATCGAAATGGCCAAAAATGAACATGAATTTGCGTGCAATTTATCTTTGAGTCGGAAATTCTTATTTATTACACTGACGTTAAATGAGTGTTTACAATCCAGCAATAAATCGATGTTCGATGTTGAAATCGCCGGATATAATAGGGTTAATATTCATAAAAGGTAGCAAATGCTTTTACTTTAGGTTTTACAGTACATTTACATTGGGCATTGCTGTGCAAATGTTAAGTAAAATCATTTGCTAACTTTTATGAAAACCAGCCAATGGGCCGCAAAATGTATATTCCTACCACATTTTTCAATACCGTCCAGCGGCTGATACAGAGAGTACTAAACTCTTTAACGGGGTACTGTGCTGCTTCCCTGCCAGGTGTAACATCTGTGAGTGTTTCTGTAGCTCAGTGTTCTCCAACAATAGACGCGGCCTAGAATGGTGATTGTTGGGTTAGTTGCCGCTCAATCCGTCAAAAGGGAAACATTAAGAAAAACACAGAAATACGGGGAACACTGATCGACGTTACACCGGCGCTAAACATACCCTGTTAAAGCTGAACTGCTTGAACAAAAACACCACAGCGCCCCAGTATGGTGACCTACAGAAGTGCTAACGAAATACATCCAGAACATGATAGGCTACCGGCCTATTTGGTGGCGCCACTGTATTCAATCTCAGGCTTCCAATCGAGACACATCAAGATGTAGTGTCCAAGTGACAGAGCCTGGTAGACTAAGTACCGATCCGTAGGAACCCGAGTATGAGATTGGTCAGGGTTCTTTAGTGCTTGGGTTCTGTTGAAATACGGGAAAATCCCATTTACCTGGCCGTCGGATCGCAACCGAAATTTTCTAAGTCCACCCAAGGTGGAGGGAGTGTTAACAATAGGGGGAACGGCAATGACAAATGGAGATCAGCGGAACGTGTCCAATGTGTGCTATGGTTTTTGGCCTGAGCGCCACACCAGTTCGCCTTCTTCAGACAAGCTTGCGGATTTTCAAACACAATACTGAATGAATTGTAGCAATATTGTTGAACTTCTCCATCATCTGCCGACACGGCCTGTTAAACAAGGAATTTCTGATGCGAATAATGCCAGCTGTACAACGATCAAACTTTTCATACAACTTTCTGAATGCGCTCAATAAAGGCACTTTAGCGCCAAGTAACCTAATAAGATATCCATCTTGATTCAACAAGGATTGTAGGTCAGTCAGGTGGTGTTAACCCCTTCCCACCGAAGGCCAAGGGTCTAATAATAATAATATATCTATATATTCAACAAGGATTACGTAGGTCAGTCATGTGGTGTTAACCCCTTCCCACAGAAGGCCGGGGGGTCTAATAAGATATCTATCATGATTCAACAAAGATTGTAGGTCAGTCATGTGGTGTTAACTCCTTCTTACCCAAGGCCAAGGGACTAATAAGATATCTATCTTGATTCGGCAAGTATTATAGGTCAGTCATGTGGTGTTAACCCCTTCCCATCGAAGGCCAAGGGGTATGAGAAGATATCTAAAGCTTGTAGGTCAGTCAAGTGGTGTTAACCCCTTCTTACCCAAGGCCAAGGGTCTAATAAGATATCTATCTTGATTCAGCAAGGATTGTAGGTCATTCATGTGGTGTTAACCCCTTCCCATCGAAGGTCAAGGGGTATGAGAAGATATCTAAAGATTGTAGGTCAGTCAAGTGGTGTTAACCCCTTCCCACCCAAGGCCTATGGGTCTAATAAGATATCTGTCTTGATTCAACAAGGATTGTAGGTCAGTCATGTGGTGTTAACCCCTTCCCACCGAAGGCCAAGGGGTCTAATAAGATATCTATCTTGATTCAACAAAGATTGTAGGTCAGTCAAGTGGTGTTAACCCCTTCCCACCAAAGACCAATGGGCCTAATAAGATAACTATCTTGATTCAACAAGGATTGCAGGTCAGTCATGTGGTCTTAACCCCTTCCCACCAAAGGACAAAGGGTCTAATAGGATATATATCTTGATTCAACAAGAATTGTAGGCCAAGCATGTGGTGTTAACCCCTTCTCGCCAAAGACCAAAGGGTCTAATAAGATATCTATATCTTGATTCAACAAGGATTACGTAGGTCAGGAATGTGGTGTTAACCCCTTCCCACCGAAGGACAAAGGGTCTAATGAGGTACCTATCTTGATTCAACAAGGATTGTAGTCCAATCATGTGGGGTTAACCCTTTCCTACCCAAGGCCAAGGGTCTAATAAGATATCTATCTTGATTCAACAAAGATTGTAGGTCAGTCAAGTGGTGTTAACCCCTTCCCACCCAAGACCAATGGGTCTAAAAAGATCTATCTTGATTCAACAATGATTGTACGTCAGTCATGTGGTGTTAACCCCTTCCCACCGAAGGACAAAAGGTCTAATGAGGTACCGGTACCTATCTTGACTCAACAAGGATTGTAGCCCAATCATGTACTAGTAATCATGTTAAGTTATCGTTTACCGTTTGATTTCTTACTCCGTATTCTTGCAACGTCTACTTCTTGCTGATATAAACCCCCATAAACCAGTGTGTGGAGCGTGAACACCAGCAAAGTCTGGTTAATGATACCTGTGAGCCTACTGCAGTGAGTGCATAAGGGGGTATTGTCTTGCTCTGACATTGTTTCGGAGTTTCCTCTGTCTGGACTTCAATAGCTAGAATGAATCCTCCCCTCACCTGGAGCGAGTCACTCTCCAGAAGGGCATCTGGGTAGTGATTTTTTATAGCTCATTGGCTCCTGTAGCGAACGTGACTTAGTTCCCGCAAGACAATATCGTGGCTGACATTGGTCTGCTGATCAAACAGTGTTTTCTCCATCGCTGCCATCCCTAATCGCGGGGGATATTCCCATAATGATGCGCCTCGCGCATCATAAAAATAACATAACCCCTACTTTTCCATATCAATTCCTTTCAATTTCCTCCTACATTACCCCCTTAGCTTGTTCTTACTTTCGAATTGCTCATCACCATCTTGCAAAATACTCTAGGATATCTTTATTGTCCTGAGGCACAGCCGTGAGCGATCTTACTATGAACGTGGCTTTGCCCCTAACCACATTCACCCAATATATCTATAAATATTTGTTATCCATTGTCTTGGTCTAAATAAATATCACACATGTAAATTTGTATCATATCACCAGCAGGAGAAGCTTGAGCCCGGTATTATATGACGGGCCTCTTTGACCGGACATCTGGGATTTTGTGTACATGTATATCCAATGTTCTTCATCTCCTTTATGTGTTGAATAAAGTTTTAGCACGATCAATATCCGCAACCGACGCTGCAAAAGATACAGAAAATGCATTTTTACAATTTTTTTAATGATCAATTCACCCTTTGTACATTTTTGCAGTCAATTGCAATCGAAAGGCACTAATCGTGTCTTTATGTTCTTTATTTTATGAATAAAACAGTCAGTTTATTATAGTCATCCTTTTCGGCACAGAATGTAAACTCCCTACGCTGTTGTGAGTCGCGCCCCCTTCGGTTTACTCGCTCTCAACAAATGCTTAACTTCGTAAAAATCGTCGGGTTAAGTCAACAGGTGGCGCTGAGGGAGTCGACTAATGAGAGCACCGAGCAACCTGTAACCAAGCTGGCCTGAGACACATTTTCATTGGCCGAGCGGTTCGTAGCCATGGTAGCACAAGAACATCCGTTGCCAACGGGCCAAAGAGTTCTGAAAGCAGCGTGCTGATAGGCTGTAAAACTCGCGCCAGGCCCTGACGCCATCTGTTGATCAAACGCGGCGACTTCCACGAAGAAATGCAGTTGTGGAGAGCGAGTTAACCGAAGGGGGCGCGATACATAACTGCGTAGGGAGTTTACACAGAATGATGTGGTCAGTGGATTTGGCAGATTCGGGGAGGATAAACCCAGCGTAAGGATTGCTTGATCCGCAGCAACATCATTCTCCCGAGTGTTGTTGATCAGGTCATTTCTTTGATCGCCAAAGCGGAAACATTCATGACACTCTAACAATGTGATGATCACAGCCGTTAATATATATCGAATTAATGGCTCATTCACAAATGCAGCAGCCCCCGGAAGATACCTTGACATCGGTGGTGTATTGCTACGTTGCGGCCTGGGACGGATTTTACCACATCTTTCACACAGCCTATCCTTGAATAAGATGATTTTCGATGGACACCCCAGTAATCGGCTGGTGTCTGTAGGATTTTGTTCTGACAAGTTGAAAAATGATTGCCCGATAGCGTCCAGTCCCAACCGATGTCCCAGCAGGTATCCGGCAGTAGGGTGATTTTGTAGATCGGACAGACATCCGAGGGGACTCTGTCGCGCACACGTAGGTTGGTGACGGCCAAAAGTCGACCTATCTGCTCGGTGCCAGCTGAGGTCTGACGGGGAAAACTGATGGGAGCCCCACGGTCGTGTCAATGATTATGAAGGATCCCCTGGCGAGCTGGGGTTTCAGGCACTACTCACCGTAAGAAAATAAGTTATTTCCTTCCCTTCAACTGAGCTCAGGACAGCCGTAGATGTCCTCGCGCTACCGGTTGACAACTCGTCATTTCCCCCTTTTGTAGCCCGCACGGGCTTCGGAAACATCCTCGGCAGAATCGAAGTGTGACTGTAGCATAAGTGAAAATACATGAACATGTTTTGTTGATCTTGTTTGAGATGGTACCTAGCGGATTTGTTGAGATGTATTTTGCAGTGGTAGTGAACCACTGGAGACTATTAGAGTCGGACATACCACAGCAGAATGTTACGTCATTTCTCACTTGTGCTGTAATTTGTCGTCAGCTAAAATGTACAACTTTCGTTTTTCTACCGACAAATTTCGACTCGAACTGTCAAATGAGTAAAAGGAGAGGAACGTGTATGGAGAAGAGAGAAGCACTTCAATTTCGAGGTGCAAGAATGTTTCAGAAAAAGGTAAGTCGTGAGCACCGCAAAAAAGCTTGCTTGTAAATTATTATAATCTCAAGCCTTGTTTACACCTGCAACTTCTCGAGAAAGTTTCTAAAAACTTCATGTTGCAGCATATTTGCAACACTCTTGTTTTGAGGTTGTTGCGCAGTGTGAACGTGACTAGCAACAATTCAAAAATAAATGAAAATGTTTCAGAACTAATGCAGAGGAATTTCATGTGAATTCTTGAAAAAAAACCTTCAGCTCCTATCGACAGTTTCAACACCAGTTCCAGGAGAAGGGAGTAGAAATGTTTTTAGCTCAGCTGACCAAAGGTCAGAGGAGCTATTCATACGTATACAGAGTGGCGTCCGTCTGTCTGCCTGTCTGTCTGTAGTCCGTGAGACTGGCACGTTTTGCAACCGCAAGGCCTAGGGCCCTGAAAGTGGGTGGGGTGTTTGGCCCCAGGGAGGGCTCGAAACAGAACCGAAGATTTCCGCGATTTCCAGGGGGCATATTCCATGAAAAATGAAAAATCCACATTACTCAGTCCAGAAAAAATAGATCAAACTGTAACTGACATATTGTGTTGTTTATTTCATTCCTCACCTCCTATAGGGGCAAATTGTTGGAATTTTTTCCACCAGGGGGTGTAATCTGCATAAGTCAAAACATGGGTTTTTGAATTTCCCCCCAGCACATGAGCATGCTCAGTGAATATCATTGATGATGTCACCATTTTATACTGCAGATTTGATGAAATCACAGTACTTCGTGTAGATTTGTGCTTCACAGGGAATTGAAAGAAGAGCCTTCTTGCACAGTGGATCACATGGTTTTCAGGTTTAGTGCAGAGATACTTGCACTGCTCATCTTTACGTGTGCAACTGGAATCTCATGACCTATCTAGGCCAAGGCAGCTGAAATACTGTGTTGCATGTGATGTTGTAGGCCTGCTGTGACTGAATCAGAGGAAATGCAATTATTCTGCGCCGCTGAGGCCTAGGCCTGCTCAACCCAAATGAACATGATGATAAAACATCCTTCTCCACGCAACACAATAACAAGGACAATGGCCTGTAGGCACACTGGCATCTCTGAAGGTTGCACGTTTTCAAAGCGGGTTCATTGGATACTGTTGAAACATATCTGAGTGTTGCACGTTTCCAGTTAATTCTCAGTGTAATATTGCTGAGTGTTGCACGTTTTCAATGTTAATTCTGGTGTAACACCTGTGAGTGTTGTACATTTCCAGTTATCTGGTGTAATAGAGTGTTGCACATTTCCAGTGTTAATTCTGGTTGACAAATTACCTGATAGGAATCGTCATTCTGTCGTAAGTTGTTGTTTTCAACAAACAACAAATTTACACACAATGTCTTCTCCACCTTGGAAACAATTGCCCACTACAGTTACCACTCCAAACAACTATTACAAAGTCAGCTGAGCGCAAGGCCCATGGGCCTCTTGTTGAAAAGTTGCAGGTGTACGAAGACAGGGCTTTATTCACAGTGGTACAGCCAGGTAGACTAGTACCTGATCATACCGACGTGCGCGTTGCAGTCGTGGCCTGTTTGGTAGGACCAGTATTGGCCGCCATTTTTGGAGGAATTCTGCGAGTGACGTCACTGGGAAATTTTATGTAAATAGAAGGTGACCTCAATTTGACCGATAAAATCCACCAATCACGAAGGTGTTACAAATAGAAATATATCAAAATAATAGTTCCTCTGCTTATCACCTGCGCCAGCACCGGCCAATCTGACTCACGAACGCGATAGGCGCTACCGGTCCCAATACATGCAAAATCCGATGCAAAATTGTTACGGTCGGGTACCAGTCTACGTTTACATCACGCTGATCTGTCAACAAAAACGCAATACACATTTGTTCAACTGCCAGTTTATTTCGGTTAGTTATTAAAGCGAATCGATAGCGGATTTTGTTTACATTTGGCTGGTGTTTGTAAACACAAAATTCAGCCAATCAAACTGCACGCAAATTTCTTTGTTGACATTCTGGAGAAGTTTGTTTACATTTTTTCCTGAAAATTCGTCCCCTTTCAAATTCTATATCTAAATCAATTTTTTTCGCTTTCGATTCGCTTTAAGTACGGAACGGAATCGTGGTTGCAAACGGAATGTAAAAGACGGACCGAACCTGTAAACTAGAACGGAACAGAGCTAATCTTATGAATAGTACTGTGCTGTGATGTTGTGTTCGTTCCGTCAAGTTGGTACTAATAGGCGTGCGGGACAAGGCCAAAAAGTCGCTTATTTTAGGAGTAGGGTGCAAGTCTCGTAAGACAAGCTACTTTTGCATTTTTCTTAGNCGCAGAAAGATTACTTCCGCTGCTTGAGAGTCCAGGTGAAAGTACCGGAATTAAGTTTCACTCGAAATGTAGAAATGACTAGATAAACGCCAAAAATTTAACTTCACTAAAGAAAAGACGCGCAGAATCAGGAACTGGCGATGGTGAGCCTTCAGACTAAAAGCCAAAGCGGTTGTCCAATGAGGTAATCTCATCCTTTTCCTGGGATGACCATTGTTTTATCTGCGGTGAAGGTGAGAAAGGCAAACGCCTCTCCAGAGTTAATATGCGTCCGGCAGGTGTTCGTGCAAATATTCTAAACGCCTCTATCAAAAGGTTAGACGAAGCGGAGAATTCAACTTATCTTTTACGAAAAATGAACGGGTCTGACTGGCCACCGACGGATCTACCCCAAAACCGATTAGTGCTTCGTGTAGCGCTTGCAGATTTCTGGCATCAAGACCAGTGATCCTGCATCAAGCGTTTCTTTAAAAGTCTCGTACACTTCCCTTGCGGCCTTGTCATAATTAGACGATTCTATGGCCGAGGCAAGTTTTCGTCTGTACGATTCAAAGTTTCTTTTATTCGGATAGGTTTTGTAGCACAATCGGTGGTACCTGGCATTTTTGCTGAATATGTCCTCTTCAAACAGAAGTCTGTGTTTTACCGCTTCGTCTAACCTTTTGATAGAGGCGTTTAGAATATTTGCACGAACACCTGCCGGACGCATATCAACTCTGGAGAGACGTTTGCCGTTCTTCTCACCTTCACTGCAGATAAGACAATGGTCATTCCAGGAAAAGGATGAGGTTACCTCCCTGGACAACCGCTTTGGCGCTTTGCCTCACCATCGCCAGTTCCTGATTCTGCGCGTCTTTTCTTTAGTGAAGTTAACTTTTTGGCGTTTATCTAGTCACTTCTACATTTCGAGTGAAACTTAATTCCGGTACTTTCACCTGGACTCTCAAGCAGCGGAAGTAATCTTTCTGCGACATCATCTTGGCGATCCCGGCAGGCTGATTCTAGGGTGCCCAAGCCTCTCGGTGTGTCACCATCACTTCCTTTCCTCTTCGGGCAGAGGTCCCTTTTTGCCAAGGCAAATGATGCAGTTTGCCATTTCACATCACCTGAAGAAGGAAATACAGTGGAACCCCTCAGTTTGACCGCCCCCC
>NMRB01000475.1:308790-342537 GCA_002633025.1 Notospermus geniculatus
TAATGGTACTTACTAGTAAATAGCGCAATATCCAGATAGAATATCCGATCACATCGCTGAAGGCCTGCACATAATATGGCTCAGATCTCTCCAGAAAAAAAGAAAGAGCCTGGGATGTGTTTGGTTTCAGGAGAGACTTGATGGATAAAAGGTCAGAGAGGAAGACGTTAGTCTTACAGGCAGACTCTTTCTATCACGCCTCTGGGGCTATTCGTCCCCGGGCGATTTGTCCGTGGACAGCGTTAGAGCTGCTGCTAGAAATAACACACGTCGGCATTTTCATGAAATGGAGTTTTCGCAAAGCGCCCGAAACGCCAACGCGAACCTCTATCCTATTGTTCGGTGCTCTCTTCGTGGCATCGAACAACGGATTTGGCGCCCCGTGTTGGCGTTTCGGAGGTTTGCGAAAACTCCCTATTAGTTAACATTGTAGGCCGCCAAATTCGGCCTGGACAACAAAGGGCTGCAAATTTACTGCCCTGGACAACATTAGCCCCGTCTCTTGTTAATCATGACTACATGTACAGATTCCCTCTCAAAGGTAGATGTATAATTGAAGACTTCTCGTTGAGACTACATGTAATTCCAGTGATTAGAAGGAAACCCGTCGTTTGTACAAACGCCTTATTGGCCTATCAGACTTCAGTACCACGGGCCAAGAGGTGCATTTATAGAGTTGCCCCATCATCATTAGGTGGCCTTGTGAAGGACCTCTGACATTGATTGACGTTGACCTTCGTTAGTTTGACCATGCCGATTTTGACACGGGTTAATTGAAGGGAACAAGTGTCTGAGGTCGATTCCTCTGAGCAGTAATGCCAACCGAAGTGCCAATAAGCTCAGGTTGAGGTTACCATACTATGCTGCCGCCTACATAACGGTCCAGAGGGAATCGATAGTAGACCAAATACAATCCCGAAGTAATTGACGAATTGAGATGTTTAAAGTCTTTGATTGCCCGAGATAATCAACATAGCATGATCTAGTAAGGGCAGTCATTTTTCAGAAAGTGGCAGATTGGTTCCAAAAGGTTCACCTCGCCCTGTAAACTCTTTGGTTACTTGACAGAGTAGGCTGGTCTCTCGTGAAACCAGAATAGGAGCTGTCAGCGAGTTGACCACTAGGTATCACTACGGCCCAATTCAATGCATATAGCGGACCCAGTCATTATCGATCGAGCAGCAATCACGTAGATTTTTCTGTACATTGGTCCGCCAAGACTTTGCTGCCATCTGTTGGCAATATGCGCGGCTGACTGCTCCTATTGCACCAATAAGAGCAGTCAGCCGCGCGTATTGCCAAAAGATGGCAGCAAAGTTCTAGCGGACCAATCAGGAAAATCCACGTGATTGGTGCTCGATCAAGAATGAATGTGTCCGCTATATGCATTGAATTGGGCCGTAGTGACACCTATTGGTCAACTCACTGACAGCTCCTATTGCGATTGTTTGACCTCTCAATAACTCTAAGACAAGGAACTTTTTCCCCGGGACGTTTTCCTTCTGCAACTCCGATGGGAAAAAACTCTCTCACCGAGAATACTTTTGTAAGAGAACCTGAATGTAGCCACGAGCCATGCACCTTAAACCATTATTGAACGATCAGGCTGGGGTACTTTTTCATGGGCTGGGCAATATATCTTCCCCTCCGTTAGGCATCTGGTGTCATCCAGTAGTATTTCTCTCCTTGTAATCTCGATGAGGAAAGCCGCCATAAGATCCACATGAAACATTGGAATGTATTGCTAAAAACCGACGTATTTTGGTATCGGAGGCATCACAGTTGTCATTTGAATCATGAACTTCTTTTTTCGCACGCGAAATCACTGGACTAAAACGGTTAGTGATAAAAGCCGGAATGAAACGAAACGAAATGAAATCCTCGAAATGGGACTCGCAAGGAATTTGAGAATTAACGTAGGCCTAATTAAGTGTCATTGTGTTGCAGACGTATGCTTCCGCCTTGAAATTGACGTTTTTTCGACATACCACACAAAATCATATTGAATTATTATTTTAAAATCAATCACAATCATCATGTACGAAATTCCCTTCGGTGCTCCTCAAGCTACCGCCAGTTTTTATTCTGCGTTTTCTTCACTCATTGGGTTGGTGCATAAAGCAAGCGTCAATGTCGGAGCAGATTCTACGTTAACCACTTAAATATCGGTATTACAAATAATAAGACAATAAATTGAAAATAAATTGATGCAAATCATGCCCATTTCGATGATTTCATTTCGTTTCGTTTCGTTCCGGGTTTTATCACTAACCGGACTAAAACGGTCCATTCTTTTATATACGCGGGAGTTCAGGGATGAAAGGTAGTTATGTAACAACCTGTCCACCCATTGGACTTGACCATGTGCTTACGAAAAAAAAGGAATGACAACCGTTGGCTTACTCGCGGCATGTAGCATCGGTACAATAGGGAGTATTCGCAAATCTGACGAAAAACGAAGTACGAAATACGAACTTGGACGTCATATCCATGACGTAATGTATTTCAGGAAATGGTTCGTACCACAAATGTCTCTCCTGCCAGTGCGTCTTTTAGCATGTCATGTAGGATCGAAAGAGTTATGGCGCATCTTGAATTTTTAAATTTCCAATTCGTATCAACGAAGTGGAAACGAAAGATAAATTTCAAAGTTTAATATACACCGTACCTCTGTCGTTCTAACGTCATAGGCTAAAAGACGCTCTTGCAGCAGGCGATATTTATGGTACCAGCCATTTCCTGAATTACATTACGTCATGGATATGACGTCCAATTTCGTATTTCGTACTTCTTTTTTCGTCAGATTTGCGAAAACTCCCTAATAGCGCATATGTGTACGAAGTGTCCGACAATTGATTCTTTTGTTCATTCACTGTCTTTTTATTAACAGTTCGTTTTGATACCAACACGCCCTACTATCGGTGAAGGGGCTGTTTTCTTCTTTAATATTGATACATGTAAAAAGAATTATATTTTCGAAATATTTATTGGAAATAAAAATAATTTGATGCTTTGAATAGGTCTACATACAACATAACAACTGACTGTTACAAAAGATGTGCCCATCAATCTACAAAGCATAAAAGCTGTATAGGTCATTTATGAAATATCACAACACCACAAAGATCATTCTGATAAGTGCACTTTGTTCAGTCGGAAAGCTTACACCTTCCTACATGTTGTTGCCACTAAAAGTGTACAAATCGTGGTGCAAATCCCACCGCACCTAACCCATCCCTTCACACAAGCTTGGCATGGATTAAAACAAGCAGGAAAGCTACCAGCAGCCTACACACACTCCAAAAGCAAAAAATAATGTGTTGCAGAATACGAGCCCATGATATACTATCGGTACAGCTAGAGAAGATCTGCAGAGGATTAGACGTGATAAATTTTGCAAACGTCAAACGTCGCCCGATTCCAAAGCGAAATGATCCTTTCCAAAGCGGAATGGGTGATCCTAGCTACGAAAGAGGGCAGCACACCTAAACCCGGTCCTATACAATGGGTGATTTCAAAGAGATCCAAGAGGGCGCACGGGGGGCGCCCCCGCCCTTGGCCAACAAATACATGTATGTAAAATCGACCGTGAAATTCTGGAATTTGGAGCAAATCTTTGAAATTCACCGCATCATAAAGGAATGACCGCATGTATACATGTACCTCAACTGAGTAATATGATTTGTCATTACAATTTGAGATTGAGAACGTTTTTGAGGTTACCTTGAGCACAAAGTCGACTGGTACAACCGGGCCTAAATGTTTAGTAGCACAGGGCGCCCTCTTTTTGTCCCAAATCCTTGATCCGCCCTTTAGCACACAGCGTTAGCGGGCTCTGTGCAGAACTGGAGCAAAAACAACTATATTTTACTCGCACCACCCATGGTTGCATGAGTGTCATCATCCCAGGACAACAATCAGTCAAGCATGACATGAACGAAGGAGAGAAAACATTGGTCGTAATTGATGAGTAGATGATAGATGGCTTTTATACCATATTTCATTAACAACCTCGCCCGCATATTGCGGCTTCTATTGTCACTTAGGTTTTTTTTATTGGTTGTATGATAAATGTTATTAATGAGAATCGTACGCACCACTTGACAACTTCCTTCCTTCAGGAAGCCCTTCGGGTTCGTGTATATTAGACACCTCCCTGTGTAAACAACAGTTGTTGTGTTTGATAGCTGCAGGGTTTCCACCAGGAAGAATATTTGGGGTTTTACCTAGTGAAGGTCGATTAGGATTGGGGTTAGTGTTTGGGGTTTCAAGTATCTGAGATGTGATTTCCAGGCACTGGCGGCGTTGTTTACCTACCGCACTTGAAGATCTTGTAGAACTTCGAATTTTGAAAAATCAGACTAACGTGAAGACCATGGGTCGTATTTTAGAACGTTCATTAACATAAGGTCAGCCTTAAATCTATTGTTCTCGATGCTTTTACAATAGACTTAAGGTCGACCTTAAGGAAAGTTCTAAAATACGACCCTATGAACATTCACCGCCACATGCTAAAGTGATCGTTAACTTTGTAGGAGAATGGACATCTGGCAAAGACCCTGAACACCGGCCGCCGCGCGGTCACTAAAAGTAACGCGACCATCCCGCAAAAACGATCACTTCTGTCACTATCCCGAATAGTCTCGTGCCACCAGACTCTTGCAATTTCCAATAAATTTCCAATTTTAGAGTCTGGTCCAGATGGTTACTTTGACTTGTAAAACCATCATGGCCGACAGTCTACCGCCGATGACGTAGAACACAATGCACAATCAATGCAAAAAGCATGCAGCTTGCGAGTATTTTGTAGCCTTTGCTGTTAGCCCTACCGCACTTTTTATACCACAATTTCGTCCTCAATCGAAAAATTATATACATACCTGTCGGAATTCCAATGAAAGACACTATAAATTGACTTGACAACACAGATTGAGGCGATTCATCTCGCTAATTTTCACGCTTCGAGTGATCTGGGCGCAGCCATTATTCCTCCTGCAGCCTACGTCACCAACTTTTGAGATCCATGACGCATTGGTAGTGACTAGCCAATCAGCGAAGCTCCCCTTATTTTGAATTTTCGGAATAAGGAAATTCAATGGAAATTGCGTCCCGTGCCAGACCCTCGGTCTGGCGACCTCGGAGTATGACCGAGGGGCTGGTTGCGCGAGACTATATCCCGAATGGTTTACTCTCTGTTTTCATTAAAAGCTCTCTCCCTCACACCATCAGCCTGCCACTCCGCGATCTCTGCTTTGGTAGTGGAGAGGTTGCGTAGCTTTCCGACTCCGACTTCAACTACCAGAATGAATTGCAGTCCGCTGTAGACATCCTTGATGAAAACGATTTGATAGACGTTTGCAAATCGTAAAATGCCATAACTTTGTGGTAGAACAATTTTGTCTTGTAATCGGAAGTGCACGTAAATCGCAAATATTATAGTCGTATTTCTAGTCGTAACGACTAGGATTACGACTTCAATATTCATTATTTATCCGCACTTCCGATAAGGCGAAATTTTTCTGCCTTCAATTTATGGTGTTTTCAAAAAACTAAAAATATGTTCAGTCGCCTCTGTGGTCGCAAGGGCGGTCGCCTAGAAAATCGCTCGAAAAATCGCCAGTCTGCGGTGCCCTTAATAAGGACCGTCTCCCGCCATGACACTACATCTCTAGACTAGACTAGACTATAAAAGACACACACCTTCACGTGAGTCTTGCGCGAGTTGCCTTCCGGCAATCGGCATGTAGGAGCAGCCTGCGCTTTATCGCCAATAGACGGCAGCGAAGTTCTAGCGGACCAATACAATATACATGTAAGCCGTGGTTGCACTACATAAAATCCCCGTGTTTTTTGCGGTCACACCTATGAATTGCCGGGCTTCAAGAAACCCGTGACTGAAAAACACGGGTTTTCGGAACACGGCAAGCTCGCCGTGCTTTTCAAAATCCCCGTGTTTCGTTAGTTCTTGGCACGGCTACAGATGGCGCAGCCGTTAAGTGACCTCGTTTTCGCGCCTCCAACAATGTGTGCCAATACAGAAATGACCGGAGAGTCAGTGCATGCAGCGCACCTGTCGCCGGGCTACTTGATGTAGTAGTGTGACTTCTCGCCGGGCTTTTCGTACACACGGGGTTGACACGGGTCTGGAAAAACACGGGTATTTTCAACAGGTGTAACCGTAGCTACAAACCGCTCCTGGTTGGTGCTCAATCAACCATGAATCGGTCCACTAGGCATTGAATTGGACCCTATTGACCCCTATTCATCAACCGACTGACAGTTCCCATTCACCAGTGTTGATCTCTGCTTTACTGCTGTGTGCCTTGTATGTCCTGACCAGAGAGTGGCATATTGAAACCTCCGTCCCTATAATTTGGAAACGACTTGCGGTTTCTCGGTGTCTCTATCTATCCCTAAGCTTTCTTTAACAAGCCTCGCAGCATCTATTGCCGAACCCCAATGCAGTGTCACACCCTCTTTACCGTGGCCGTAGTTATGGACAACCTGAAACGCAGACGACAAGGATGAGAAAGAAAGATTGAACTTGAGCAGGGGCCTTTTTTGAGCAATCTTTCCAAGACATTATAAATCTCTTTAAGTTGTCTGGTGTCGCCTTGCATTCAGATAAAGCACGGTGAAAGGATTCGGGAACTGTCAACCTGAGAGGCCGCATGTTTCACGGCGTAAGACATAAGACGCTGAAGGCTCCCAACGCAGCCTCAGGTTCTCCGCCTATAATACCCGACGTTAACGCGGAGAACGTCTCCCTGGAATCAAAGTCCGGGTTCTTTTGTGCTAGTAGTGGATTGAGCCTTTTTGTAGGATTATGTTGCTAAAGGTACTGTCACTCGACACTGAAGTAGTTCTCAAAACGTCCTGCCCCGTCCTAAAAAAATCGTAAAATGGGCTAGAACGTGAACGGTGGCCAAATAATGCCTCGAAGTTCTGGAGCACCCTTCCCGTCCATGAAGTTCGTAAAAAGGCTGTAAAAAGTTGCCACTACGTCCACTCTGTTCGCACACAGTTTGAACACGTTGAACCCGTTCGGCAACATTTTAGAGGAACGTGTATGGAGAAGAGAGAAGCACTTCAATTTCGAGGTGCACGAATGTTTCAGAAAAAGGCAAGTCGTGAACACTGCAAAAAGCTTGCTTGTAAATTCTTATAATCTGAAGCCTTGTTTACACCTGCAACTTCTCGAGAAAGTTTCTAAAAACTTCATGTTGCAGCATATTTGCAACAATCTTGTTTTGAGGTTGTTGCGCAGTGTGGACATGACTAGTAACAATTCAAAAATAAATGAAAATGTTTCAGAACTAATGCAGAGGAATTTCATGTAAATTCTTGAAAAAAAACCTTCAACTCCTTTCGACAGTTTCAACAGCAGTTCCAGGAGAAGGGAGTAGAAATGTTTTTAGCTCAGCTAACCAAAGGTCAGCGGAGCTATTCATACGTATACTGAGTGGCGTCCGTCTGTCTGTCTGTCTGTCTGTAGTCCGTGAAACTGGCACGTTTTGCAACCGCAAGGCCCAGGGCCCTGAAAGTGGGTGGAGTGTTTGGCCCTAGGGAGGGCTCGAAACAGAACCGAAGATTTCCTGGGGGCATATTCCATAAAATGAAAAATCCCCATTACTCAGAAAATAGATCAAACTGTAACTGACATATTGTGTTGCTTATTTCATTCCTCACCTTCTATAGGGGCAAATTGTTGGAAATTTTTCCACCAGGGGGTGTAATCTGCTGTTACGTTCCGGCTCAAGGCTCCCTCAGAAACCGGCATGAAACAAATCACCATAAGTTGATCCTTCAAACAAACGCCATGGTTTAAACATAACAACAGTTTTATTTGATGAAAAGACAAAAGTTTGGGAGCAAGTTACAAACAAGACTGACAGTCCCGTCATGCGCCAGCATTCTCCTCCTATTACACCTAAGTTGTTTGCGTCGTCGCAACTCCGCCCGACCCGTGGTGGGCCCGAAGACAGTGGTATACTGTCACATCCCCCCTCTTAAAACTGGAGTTCAGGGGTAAAAGTTTACAAAACGGTATATGAACACTTCTCCAAAGCTAAGGCAATAAGATTGCCCTTGTATCTCTACAGAACAAAGCTCGTACAGAAATCAGTACACATAAACGATAAGGAAATCCAAGTCTACATGTTACAACTTAGTATCCAAAACACCTTATCCGACACTAGGAACAGAAACACAAAAAGAGTGCAACAAGCACAAAATTCAACTGATTTCTTCCACAAGCATAGAACTTCAAAACATCCTCGCAATTGTCCATGTCCGGCACATCCTATGAAATGTTCAGACAGCTCTCGAGAGCGCATCCGCAATTACATTGTCCTTTCTTTTGATATGCCGAATTTCCAAATCGTACTCCTGAATTGCCAAAAACCAACGCATCAATCGCTGATTGTGATTCCTCATTCTTTGGAGAAAAACCAAAGGATTGTGGTCCGTGAACACTACAACAGTATGGCTTGGAGAATCTAAATAGATCGAAAAGTGCCTCAAACATTCCACAAGAGCAAGCGTCTCCTTTTCAATGGTAGAATAATTGAGCTGATGTTTGTTCAACTTTCTCGAGAAATAACAAACCGGACGGTCAACCCCGTCACCATCCTCTTGCATGAGGCAACCACCGATAGCTTTGTCGCTTGCATCTGTCGCAAGCTTGAACTGCTTATCAAAATCAGGTGTTAAGAGGAAAGGTTCAGACAACAAGACCGACTTTGCCTTTGCAAAGCTCTCTTCACACTCATCTGTCCACACGTAAGGCACATTGCCCTTCAACAGATTGGTCAAAGGGAGAACAACAGCAGACAAGTTCGGACAAAAACGCCGATAAAAACCAATCATCCCCAGAAATCGCATTAACGACTTCTTGTCTGTAGGGGCAGGGTACTCAACCATTGCCTGCACTTTGGCCTGGACAGGCCTGACTTGGCCGTAGCCAACTTTGTGCCCTAGATATGTAAGTTGTGCATGAACAAACTCACTCTTTACCAAATTAATGGTCAAATTAGCCTCAGTACACCTGTCAAAAAATGCACGCATATTTGCCAAATGTTCCTCAAATGTGAGATGACCCAAAATGGCATCATCTTGAAACGAGTCACAACCATTCACCCCACTGGTGACCTTGTTAATCAAACGTTGATAAGTTGCCGATGCCCCTTTCAAACCAAAAGGCATAACCTTATATCTATACAACCCTGTTGGAGTAGCGAAAGCTGTGACATCCTTGGCACGATCTGTAAGAGGTACAGCCCAGTACCCTTTTAACATGTCGAACGTGGTAATGAACTGTGCCTGCCCCACTTTCTCTATGCAATCTTCAATACGCTTGTTAGGGAAATTGTCCCCTTTGGACACAACATTGACCTTTCTAAAGTCTTGACACAACCTATGAGTACCATTCTTCTTCGGCACTAAAACACAAGGGGAACTCCATTCCGATTGACACTCTTCAATCAGATCATTATCCAACAAATATTTCACCTCCTGATCCAAAATTTCACGCTTTGCTGGACTCATCCTATATGGATGTTGCTTCACAGGTTTCGCTTCTCCTACATCTATATCATGATTCACCCATGAGGTACGTGTGGGCACATCACCAAACAAATGTGAATACTCAAGAATCAAGTCCTTCACAGCTTTTCGATGCTCAGGATTCTGAATATGACACAATTTCGCATCAAGGTTCTTAAGTACATCTGAATTCTTCAATCTAGGAGAGTACTCTGACTGCTCATCACACTCATTATCGCAGTTGGCGAAGGTAGATACAGGTTTAGGAACCGTTTTATCATAATCACAGTAATACCTCTTCAACATGTTGATGTGACAGAGTCTCTTCTTCTTCCCCCTATCTGGAGTAGACACAACGTAGTTTAGGTCACTGACCTTTCGCTCAATCGTGTACGGGCCAGAATATTTGGCCTGCAAGGAACGGCCTTCCAAAGGCAAAAGCACAAGGACCTGGTCCCCAGCTTCAAACACACGTTCTCTACACTTTCTGTCGTACCAACTCTTCATCTTTCTTTGTGATGACTGAAGATGAGACTCTGCCATTTCACAAGCAGATGACAACCTTTCCCTAAATTGTGCCACATAGTCAAGAACATTCACTTTCTCATCACAATCTATCTCATTCAACCACCTCTCCTTCAACAACTTCAGAGGGCCACGGACTTCATGCCCAAAAACAAGCTCAAACGGGCTAAAACCCAAACTCTCCTGCACACATTCTCGTGCTGCAAATAACACTAACGGGACACCTTCATCCCAAGACCTGCCATTCTCAAGACAGTACGTGGTCAACATGCTCTTCAATGTAGCATGAAACCTTTCCAAAGCCCCTTGTGACTCAGGGTGGTAAGCAGAAGAATGTACATGCTCAATACCTAATTGGTCCATTACCTGATTGAAAATGTTTGACATGAAATTTGACCCTTGGTCTGACTGCAAAGCATGTTTGGGTAAACCAACCCAACTGAAGAACTTTATCAAACACTTGATGACAGACTTCGCTGTGATATTTCTCAGTGGAAAAGCTTCTGGAAAACGTGTGGCTGTGCACATAATTGTCAGCAGATACTGATTTCCTGAGGACGTGCGCGGCAAGGGCCCCACACAATCTACCAAGATTTTACCAAAAGCTTCCCCAACAGAGGGAATAGGATGCAGGGGAGCAGGAGGGATCCTCTGATTTGGTTTGCCAGCCATCTGACATGCATGACATTGCCTACAGAATTGAACCACATCAGACCGAAGTCCTGGCCAAAAGAAATTCATCAAGATTCTAAGGTAGGTTTTGGTAATGCCCAAATGACCACCTGGTTGGGGTCGAAAATTCGCAAACACTCTGGAAATTGCCTTTTCATTTATCATATATTGTGTGTCAATTTTTGTGCTTTTCTCCTCTTTGAGATTAGTAGAAAGATACTCATATTGAGTAGAAAGGTACTCAAAGGGAGTAGGAAGGTACTCATAGCGAGTAGCAAGGAACTCCAAATGCAGCTCCTTGGCCCGAGCGATGAGTACCCGATGAGTAGGCCTACCTTTCTACTCATCTCAGGGACAAAATGACTGATGAGTAGTCCAAAGTACAGTGCAACCTGCTTAATTTGGAATTTAATAACAAATTGAGACATCGAAATTTTCGTTTACAGCAGTGACAACGTTTTCAGTGCACACACGTCAATGTACATCCTCGGACCATTGCCATTGACCATACAGACTCGCCTTTGTCGGATTCCCCGCTATAACGAACCCCTCGCTATAACGAACTTCACCCTTGGATCCCAAGCACTTCGTTAGCGAGGTTGCACTGTACTCAACATGAGTGGGAATTCGTTTTCAGTGTACTTTGTTTATATGTTAGTGTTAAGTTGTGAAATCTGCATTCTTGAATTAAAATCGCATTGATGACTTCCAAGTCTGAAGTTTGTTTTCCAAGTAGATGGTAGGAAAACTTATTTTGTAGGTTTGTCTATGTGACTGTTTGTTTTTAGCTCACCTGTTAGCTTTTATCGTCATGCTCTGTCCGTCGTCGTCGTTGGAAGAATTGTCAGGTTTGTTTGGAGGAATTGTCAGGTTTGTTCCTCCAAGGTTAATAAACGTTTTAACATCGTATAGTTCGCTCAGACAACCTCGGACCACTCGCTAACTAACCCCTGGAATCAGCTTTGGATTTAACGCATTTGATTGGTTGACAGGAAACCGTCAAATATACCCAAGAACATACCCAAACAAATTTTCAAAATATTTTGGATCAAATCAAAAGGTTACCTATATCCAGGTTTGATGATTTTTTGTAAAAAGAATTAGAAAAAGTACGAGTAAGTATTTCAGATTAATTATTTTGACTCGTGCTGCCACCTATACTTAGACCAAGATTCCTGGTCTAAAACCAAAGCTGATTCCAGGGGTTAGTGACGCGACCGCCATATTGTCAGAAAGCGAACGACCCCTGGGAACGAGGTCGGATCTCCCCTGTGATATACATGTATGATACATCGTCATGTATCTATGTATGGGTAGTATGTAAACATTGAAACGTTTCAAAAGAAACGAGCCAAATGAAACGACCCAAAATGTTTTTAAAAATAAGAAAAATCATGACAAAAATATCAAAAACCTATTACATTGTGTGAACAGAGGAATGTACATGTAGATATAGATTACCCGATGCCTTCATGAGTTTTATCATCATTTTAGCTTTTTCTGCGATTTCTTAGCCAGATTTAGGCTACACTGCGGGGACGACGTCACATTTTCCTCTCGCCAACCTTGCACTCCTCATAATGGAATTACAATTACAATTACAAATTTGTTTATTGCCACTTATAATATTACATTGCAACAGTTGAAATATACAATAAACTATGGTGAGATAGATAAATAGAAAAGATGGAGAAGAACATCCAGGAATCTGTCTTGGGTACTGTACCCTGAATGCTAGCGTGTAAAGTAAAAGGAATGCATGTGTATAATCTATAAAGCTACCGTACGGTACATAACAGAATAATACGGAATACATGAGAGAATAATATACAAATAATATAACCTTAGGCCGGGCAAATCAAGAGACACCACTAATTAAGCAACCTGAACACCAGGAACAAATTCAGATATCCCAATAGATTTTTGGCTGGGACAAAAGCAAATTACATGTATCTTCTTAGTTTGAACCCATCCTCACAAAACTTCCCCACAGCGTTGATTAGTTTTCCCTGCGCGTTTACTAAAAGGCCGGGTTTATTTGCACAGCAGCTGTGTATGCAAGGCAGGTTATAGCGCTTGGAGGCACAGCTGCTGTGCGTCCAGTACGAACGGATTTTCTTATGTGCACAGCAGACTCCGCCTACTGTATAACAACGGACTCCGCCTACTTTAGCTGTAGAGTAAGGACGGGAATTGCCTTGGATAAAAAGCTGTGATTCTAAACAGCATGGTGGTGCTTCATTGGTCGCGTGGGGGGTTACCAAATCCAATTTCTCCTTTTGGTAAAGACACAAACCTGTTCATTTTTAGCTCAATAGATCGGCGTTTTTTAATGGGCAAGTGCCCTTATGTGCATGGCGAGATGTTTTTGACCTAATCTGCCCAGGGTACCATCTTCAAACATTTTGTCACCACCTCTGTAATTACACTTGACGGAAAAAGCAGGTATTGTCGAATCATAACCCTAATTTGGGTTAGGGTCGTATAGGGCTTTTCATTGTGCACACCACGCAGTAATTAGGCCTAGCCCTGATTAGGGTTAAACTGGACCTAATCTGTCATACTGTGACGGTGGAAGCTTATGTGCTTGACGAAGGGCGTGAGCTCGGCAGGCAACGAACTTGATAAAATATTGCTCCTCATCATCGCCAGGGCCTTCTGAAAATCACCTTGTTTCGCAGTCCCCCCTCCACGTCATTTTTTCTGCGGCCGGGTTTCTAGCAAACATGTTTACCAAGTAGATTATTCATTCTAAATTCCTAATTTTCCTGGATGACAAACACCCTGAAAATTGCCCACTAAAATTGTCTAACAAGGACTACGTCCCGTCCGCTTCCCTGGGATGGATTCCGAGTACTTTCAGTAAATAAAAAAGCCAAAACAAAAAAGACAGGAAAAGAAAAAAACACCCCACTCGGGAGTCGAACCGGGGACCTGCGGTATATAAGCCGAACGCGTAGCCGTTTGATCGAGCTACCGAGACATCTTGCAGCGACAGCGTTACATCGAGACATGCTTATCGGTGGTCATGAATATTAATTAGCCGAACGTGCATGCAAGAAAATATTCGTACCGCATACACAGCAGTTTAGCTGTGCAAATAACCACTTCGTTACTAAAAAGTAGAACTGGTCCTCTTTGGACAAACTGGAAAAACTCGCTGGAGAAGAGAGAAGTAGAATGTCTCTAAGAGAGCACTAGTCCAGTAAATATAAGTTTGACCCCAAACAAATTGCAATAGTTTGTTTTATGACTGGAACTTGTTGTATGGGTGTCAAAGAACATCCCACCCCAAATCCCCCCAAATTTGACGACGGGAAATTACGTAATCGGCATAAATCCAATATGGCCGCCAAAATACTTTTTAAGGTGGTGTATCTCCTTAAAAGTTGCTTTTAGGGCATATTAATGTATTGCAAATGTATATAAATGTGGTACCAAAGAATGAATTTAGCCCATCAGAAGCAGTGAAGGACGTAGATATGACGTAGTTATAAAGTCATAGTGATATTTTGACATGAATGATGAACCTATGTCTTTGAGGGCCGGCCAAAAATGGGATACATCGACAACATTTTAAATTACACGGGAAATCTCCTCTGTGATGACGTCATGACGTCGTTAAATCGTAAACGTAAACGTAAGCCATTAGCTTGCCAAACATTCCTACTTACTTGTAACTTTCTCTTGGTTGATGTCAATTGAATATTCCTGCTTGTGTCTTCTCGGCATTCCCAGCAAGCACTGGTACATTCAAGTTCATGTACATGTATTCTGCAGCTTTTGTCACAGATTCACCTTCACGAGTGATTCTGGTGCTGGTAACGGGTCCAATTTTTTAGGATTTAAGCGTACCGTTCTTTAAGGTCCAGCAGAATTCCTCTGCTCGATGGTCATTTCCTTCTCCCACCCAGGTATAATTAAACATGGTGGTAAACTCGGAGTGAATGGTATTTGACAGAGTCGGACGCTGGGGGAGGTTACGAACATCAGCACTAGGTATCCAACTGCCCACTTTGTTTGTGAACTGCTTTTGTTTCTAAAACATATCCAATGCACCCCCTTCCCACCACCATAAAGGGAGACAGTATCTTTTCCCCTGCATTCACAACCTGATGGGAGGAGAATATTCAATGAAAGGAGTGGCCCATGTCATTGGAGAAGACACCGACCTTCATATTCTCATTCTCATGTGCCACCATTTGAAACCAGGTGCAAAGGGCTTTCATTTTAGATCTGAAAAAGCAAGCTCAAGGTTCCCTGTGTTAAACATTTGCCTCCTTAAAGACAAGCTCAGTCCACAATTTGCCAGGTCCTTCCATTTATCCAATGCAATGTCTGGATGTGACGCATCTTCTCAACTCTTTAAGGCGCTGATCCACGTGACAGTTCCTGTCAAAAGTTTGCTGTCAGATAGTCAATTATTGCTGTCAGACAGCAATAATTGCTGTCATACAGTCGCTAGCTGAACAACTTCCACGGGATAGTCTTTGGACAGTTACTATCTGACAGCAAACTTTCGACAGAAAACTGTCACGTGGAGCCCCGCCTTTAGTATCGGCAAAAGTGAAGCCCTTAAACAGCACAGGATAGAAAGGAGTTTATGAAACTTGCAAAGGTGTTCTCTTCGGAAGCAAGTGCTTGGAAAGTTTTGTGAATGCAGGGAAAATCTACTCGTCTCCCCTTATGGCGGCGGGAGGGGGGATACTCCATAAATTGGATATGTTGCGGAAAAAGCTCTTCATAAACAAAGTGGTCGGTAAATAACTAATATTGATGCCCGCAGCCTCCACCAGCATCTGACTCTTGTCAAATGCCACTCCTTGTTTACCACCATGTTCAAACCTGGGTGGGGAAAGTAAATGACGTTCGACCAGAGGAATGGGGCTGTACCTTAAAGAACGGTTCATTTTATCCTAAAACAATGGATTCGTTACCAGCACCAGAATCACTCATGAAGATGACTGGCGACAACAACCAATGTGGTTGCAGAAAACATGAACTTGAATGTACCAGTGCTTGTGGGGAATACCAAGAAGGCACATGCAGGAACATTCAATTGACACAGAAGATTTGGACTCTCTGCAGATAGCAGAGGGATATTTTCGTGAATTTTTTAATGATGATCAGTGTTGAAACATGACTTGAAGGAGTTCACTTTTTGCATTGATGAAAAGGATATGCATAGGCTACTTTACTTGGGTGTTCTTTGTGGCAGTGATATCATATTCATGTCGAAATATCACTATGACGTCATTACTACGTCATATCTACGTCCCCCAGTGCTTTTGATGGGCTTAATCCATTCTTTGGTACCACATTTATATATATATTTGTAATACATTTATAGGCCCTAAAAGCAACTTTTAAGGAGATACACCACCTCAAAAAGTATTTTGGCGGCCATATTGGATTTATGCCGATTACGTAATTTCCCGTCGTCAGATTTTGGGGGATTTTGGGTGGGATGTTCTTTGACACCCATACAACAAGTTCCAGTCATAAAACAAACTATTGCAATTTGTTCGGGGTCAAGGGATTTTTTTCATATTTTTACTGGACTACACAGGTTTGGACAATCCAGCATTGGGTGATTAAGATCAGAGCAAGTAGGGCACCCGTTCTGGCAAGTTTTGGATTCAAGTACATGTACCTTCCCCTTTCAATTTGTAGGGGGTGATTACTGACACGAAGTCTGGTAAGGGCAGCTCTTTTGGATTGAGATTTAATATCATTTAGGTAATTTTCATAGTTCAAATGTTTTTTTTTATTTTGGTATATGTGTCAAGCTTGCCCCCATGTTACGTTCCGGCTCAAAGCTCCCTCAGAAACCGGCATGAAACAAATCACCATAAGTTGATCCTTCAAACAAACGCCATGGTTTAAACATAACAACAGTTTTATTTGATGAAAAGACAAAAGTTTGGGAGCAAGTTACAATCAAGACTGACAGTCCCGTCATGCGCCAGCATTCTCCTCCTATTACACCTAAGTTGTTTGCGTCGTCGCAACTCCGCCTGACCCGTGTAGGGCCGAAGACAGTGGTATACTGTCACATCCCCCCTCTTAAAACTGGAGTTCAGGGGTAAATGTTTACAAAACACTTCTCCAAAACTAAGGCAGTAAGATTGCCCTTGTATCTCTACAGAACAAAGTTCGTACAGAAATCAGTACACATAAACGATAAGGAAATCCAAGTCTACATGTTACAACTCAGTATCCAAAACACACGCTTATCCTTATCCGACACTAGGAACAGAAACACAAAAATAGTGCAACTAGCACAAAATTCAACTGATTACTTCCACAAGAATAGAACTTCGAATCATCCTCGCAATTGTCCATCAACGTCCGGCACATCCTACGAAATGTTCAGACAGCTCTCGAGAGCGCATCCGCAATGACATTGTCGTTTTTAAAGTCCTGATACAACCTATGAGTACCATTCTTCTTTGGCACTAAAACACAAAGTGAACTCCACTCAGATTGACACTGTTCAATCAAATCGTTATCCAACAAATATTTCACCTCCTGATCCAAAATTTCACGTTTTGCTGGACTCATCCTATATGGACGTTGCTTCACAGGTTTCGCTTCTCCTACATCTATATCATGATTCACCCATGAAGTGCGTGTGGGCACATCACCAAACAAATGTGAATACTCAAGAATCAAGTCCTTCAGTTTCACAGCTTTTCGATGCTCAGGATTCTGAATATGACACAATTTCGCATCAAGGTTCTTAAGTACATCTAAATTCTTCAATCTAGGAGAGTACTCTGACTGCTCATCATACTCATTCTCATTCAACCACCTCTCCTTCAACAACTTCAGAGGGCCACGGACCTCATGCCCAAAAACAAGCTCAAACGGGCTAAAACCCAAACTGTCCTGCACACATTCTCGTGCGGCAAATAACACTAACGGGACACCTTCATCCCAGGACCTGCCATTCTCACGACAGTACGTGGTCAACATGCTCTTCAATGTAGCATGCACACAGTCTACCAGGATTTTACCAAAAGCTTCCCCAACAGAGGGAATTGGATGCAGGGGAGCAGGAGGGATCCTCTGATTTGGTCTGCCAGCCATCTGACATGCATGACATTGTCTACAGAATCGAACCACATCAGGCCGAAGTCCTGGCCAAAAGAAATTCATCAAGATTCTAAGGTAGGTTTTGGTAATGCCCAAATGACCACCCATGGGCGACGCGTGAGCCATCCTAAGAACTTCGAGCCTACAAGACTTAGGAACTACAACCTGTTGCCTGCAACGCCACTCTTCATCACAAGAGGCATCAGGAGGTCGCCACCTTCTCATAAGAATACCAGACTTCTTTAGTACCCCTTTAACATGTCGAACGTGGTAATGAACTGTGCCTGCCCCACTTTCTCTATGCAATCTTCAATACGCTTGTTAGGGAAATTATCCCCCTTTGACACAACATTGACCTTTCTAAAGTCTTGACACAACCTATGAGTACCATTCTTCTTCGGCACTAAAACACAAGGGGAACTCCATTCCGATTGACACTCTTCAATCAAATCATTATCCAACAAATATTTCACCTCCTGATCCAAAATTTCACGCTTTGCTGGACTCATCCTATATGGATGTTGCTTCACAGGTTTCGCTTCTCCTACATCTATATCATGATTCACCCATGAGGTGCGTGTGGGCACATCACCAAACAAATGTGAATACTCAAGAATCAAGTCCTTCACAGCTTTTCGATGCTCAGGATTCTGAATATGACATAATTTCGCATCAAGGTTCTTAAGTACATCTGAATTCTTCAATCTAGGAGAGTACTCTGACTGCTCATCACACTCATCATCGCAGTTGGCGAAGGTAGATACAGGCTTAGGAACCGTTTTATCATAATCACAGTAATACCTCTTCAACATGTTGATGTGACAGAGTCTCTTCTTCTTCCCCCTATCTGGAGTAGACACAACGTAGTTTAGGTCACTGACCTTTCGCTCAATCGTGTACGGGCCAGAATATTTGGCCTGCAAGGAACGGCCTTCCAAAGGCAAAAGCACAAGGACCTGGTCCCCAGCTTCAAACACACGTTCTCTACACTTTCTGTCGTACCAACTCTTCATCTTTCTTTGTGATGACTGAAGATGAGACTCTGCCATTTCACAAGCAGATGACAACCTTTCCCTAAATTGTGCCACATAGTCAAGAACATTCACTTTCTCATCACAATCTATCTCATTCAACCACCTCTCCTTCAACAACTTCAGAGGGCCACGGACTTCATGCCCAAAAACAAGCTCAAACGGGCTAAAACCCAAACTCTCCTGCACACATTCTCGTGCTGCAAATAACACTAACGGGACACCTTCATCCCAAGACCTGCCATTCTCAAGACAGTACGTGGTCAACATGCTCTTCAATGTAGCATGAAACCTTTCCAAAGCCCCTTGTGACTCAGGGTGGTAAGCAGAAGAATGTACATGCTCAATACCTAATTGGTCCATTACCTGATTGAAAATGTTTGACATGAAATTCGACCCTTGGTCTGACTGCAAAGCATGTTTGGGTAAACCAACCCAACTGAAGAACTTTATCAAACACTTGATGACAGCCTTCGCTGTGATATTTCTCAGTGGAAAAGCTTCTGGAAAACGTGTGGCTGTGCAAAAAGTTTGGATTTATAGTCTGATATCAACAACGGTAGAGGTGTCATCCGACTTCACACTTTAACCCCAGTCTATCCTGAAACCTTTCAGTAGAACTCAGATGAGCTGCTCATTCAGCGCTACAATCTGAGCATTTCCGACTGGTACCCATTTATACACCTGGGTGGAGAGAGGCCAGTAATGCAAAGAGACCTGCCCAAAGTCTCACGCCAGCAGCGGGATTCGAACCCGGGATCCTCTGACCGCTAGTCGGAGGCCCGAACCACTACACCACCGTGGCTCCTGCACATAATTGTCAGCAGATACTGATTTCCTGAGGACGTGCGCGGCAAGGGTCCCACACAATCTACCAATATTTTACCAAAAGCTTCCCCAACAGAGGGAATAGGATGCAGGGGAGCAGGAGGGATCCTCTGATTTGGTTTGCCAGCCATCTGACATGCATGACATTGTCTACAGAATTGAACCCCATCAGACCGAAGCCCTGGCCAAAAGAAATTCATCAAGATTCTAAGGTAGGTTTTGGTAATGCCCAAATGACCACCCATGGGCGACGCGTGAGCCATCCTAAGAACTTCGAGCCTACAAGACTTAGGAACTACAACCTGTTGCCTGCAACGCCACTCTTCATCACAAGAGGCATCAAGTGGTCGCCACCTTCTCATAAGAATACCAGACTTCTTGTAAAAGAACACAGGTTCTCCCCCTGCCTCCTCACCAGTTACAGCACACTCAGCTAACTTCACAACTTCAGGATCCTTTTCTTGTTCTACAATCAACTGATCTCTAGTTAAACACTTGATGTCAGTAGCTTTCAACTCCTCAACTTGTACATTTTCAGGTAAATCTTCAACCATAACCTCTTCAGTCACATCACTATCATGACTATCCAAAGGATCAACTTTGCCATCAGCAACACACTCATTTGTGCTGGGTTCAACAACGGTACTCTCATCAACAACACTATCGCCCTCAGTACCATTATCACGTGCCTCTTTGCGTACGAGTTGAAGTGGTAATAGAGGTGGTAGTGGGTCTCTATGGAGCACAGACCTTTCTCTGTCAACAGCCCTGCTAAGAACAATAGGCTGCGCACTAACTTTACCACCAGCCAAATCATTTCCAAGAATGAATGAAATTCCAGGTACAGGTAAATGAGGTCGTAACCCCACAATGGCTTCTCCAGAAAAAATATCACTTTTCAAATGCACCTTGTGCAAAGGCACGGCAAATGGCGTGCAGCCAACACCCTGTACAACTAAACTTTGCCCTGTATCAGAGCTTTGAGTGAACTCAGTAACACTCTGGAGGATCAATGAATGCGACGCACCGGTGTCACGAAGTATCTTGACAGGGACATCATGGCTCCCACTAACGGACACAAAACCATCCGACACGAAAGGCCTGTAGCCCTCCGTGACACCATCGTCGCACACACTGGTCCCACCAGAGACTAACGCAGCAGGCTTCTTCTTACTCAACTTCTCACATTCGGACATCCTATGCCCCTCTTTTTTGCAATAAAAACATGGGACATCATGGTTCCCATTAACGGACACAAAACCATCCGACACGAAAGGCCTGTAGTCCTCCGTGACACCATCGTCGCACGCATCGGTCCCACCAGAGACTAACGCAGCAGGCTTCTTCTTACTCAACTTCCTACACTCAGACATCCTATGCCCACTTTTCTTGCAATAAAAGCACCTGATGCTTGGCTTAGGCACATGTGATTGCAATTTACTAGCATCACTCTTACTGGCCCCCGAATTATCAACTGGTTGGGGTGGCCCAGTACCAGCACCCTGCTTCTTATTCTCAACTGGCTGCTTTTTCACAAAACTTCCCTTGTGAGTCAACGAGCAGTCATCAGCCAACACAGCGGCCTCATGTAAATTCGTTACCTTGTGCCCGTCTACATAATTCTTCACCTCTAAGGGTAAGCAACGTTTGAACTCTTAAATCAAAACGACACTCCTGAGTTTTTCAAAAGTATTTGCCGCAACTGAGGCACACCATTTACCAAACAACTCTTCCTTCTCTCGTGAAAACTCTACATAAGTGAGATCTTCAGGCTTCCTAGTCCTGAACTTCTGCCGATAGGCTTCGGGTACCAACTCATAAGCCTTCTGAATTGATTGCTTCACCACATCATAATCTGCACACTGCTCAACAGATAAAGAAGAGTACACTTCTTGGGCACGGCCTTTCAAAACACTTTGAATCAACAAAGGCCAAAACTCCTTGGGCCACTTCAGACTACCTGCAACCTTTTCAAAATGACAGAAATATCTGTCCACATCTTTCTCATCAAAATGAGGAACCAGCTTAATATGCCTACTTGGATCAAAAGTAGGGGAAGGGCGTGTTTCAGCAACACCCCTATCAGGAGGTGGGCTCTCAGACCCAGCCTTCAACTCATCAACCTTAAGCTGCTGCAATTTCAGCTCTTGCTCTTTTTCTTTAAACTTATATTCAAGCTCAAGCCTATGCTTCTCCAGTTGGAGTTTGCTATCCTCCAATTCCAACTCTCTAAGTCTGACAGTTTCACTAACACTCACAGAACCAGAGTCACTCTCATTATCTGATTCTACAGACAACTGCATCACAACACCCTGTTCCACTATAAACCTTTCACCAGTTGCTTACGTATTTCGACCTTCCGCAGCTTCCGGTTAACTGAGACCTTGTAATGGTCACCAATCTCAAACAAATCTGCTTTTCGCAGCTTTTCCAAAGAATCCCAGTCAGGGTTCTCAACAAATTTCTTCAAATCAAAAGACATTTTCGGAAGTACAACCAAGTTCAAATACCTGATTTACACAAACGTCAAAAATCACACAAATGACCACAACAGCGTAGTACATGTACTCGTTACACTACACAAAATGCACACTTTTGGTGCTCAAAAATGGTCCCAACAGTGAACAACTTGACGAAAACTTCCAGAAACAAATGTCAATCAACACTCACAGTTAACACATTTGCCAATCTGTGGCAAATTCAAAAAGGTACATACAGCAATGCAAAAAGTTTCCAAAAACATTGCAACCCAAGGTAGGGCTATCCATGACCTTCAAAAACACCAGTGTTAACCAACAACACAGTCAGCCTTTTGCTTCGTGTGCCCAAAACTGGCCAAATTTGAGCCAGCAAACAAAATCCAAACATGCAATTTATTACACAAAACTTTGGCTAGGCTAGGCCTACCTAAGCAAACTATTGCAAAATTTGGCCAAAAATGTCCACAAAATTCAACACTGGACATAGAATCACTGCACAGAACCTGGCCTAACAACTGCCACCTCAAAATCAAACTGGGGCACAACATAGGCCCAACACGTGGTCACTGTACACACGCGTACCCAATGTGCAGTGCAGTGCAAATGCCGCACGCCTAGCTCACCACGTGCAAAACCTATACATAGCAATACACAAAATGCACGTGGACGGCGCGCCTGAATGGCAGCGCAGGGCGGACTTCAGCGGGAAAACTTGCTCCCGGTCGAGCCCCCAATTTTGTTACGTTCCGGCTCAAGGCTCCCTCAGAAACCGGCATGAAACAAATCACCATAAGTTGATCCTTCAAACAAACGCCATGGTTTAAACATAACAACAGTTTTATTTGATGAAAAGACAAAAGTTTGGGAGCAAGTTACAAACAAGACTGACAGTCCCGTCATGCGCCAGCATTCTCCTCCTATTACACCTAAGTTGTTTGCGTCGTCGCAACTCCGCCCGACCCGTGGTGGGCCCGAAGACAGTGGTATACTGTCACATCTGCATAAGTCAAAAACATGGGTTTTTGAATTTTCCCCCAGCACATGAGCATGCTCAGTGAATATCATTGATGATGTCACCATTTTATACTGCAGATTTGATGACATCACAGTACTTCGTGTAGATTTGTGCTTCACAGGGAATTGAAAGAAGAACCTTCTTGCACAGTGGATCACATGGTTTTCAGGTTTAGTGCAGAGATACTTGCACTGCTCATCTTTACGTGTGCAACTGGAATCTCATGACCTATCTAAGCCAAGGCAGCTGAAATACTGTGTTGCATGTTGTTGGCCTGCTGTGACTGAATCAGAGCAAATGCAATTATTCTGCGCCGCTGAGGCCTAGGCCTGCTCAACCCAAATGAACATGGTGATAAAACATCCTTCTCCACGCAACACAATAACAAGGGCAAGGGCCTGTAGGCACACTGAGTATTGCACGTTTTCAAAGCGGGTTCATTGGATACTGTTGAAACATATCTGAGTGTTGCACGTTTTCAGTGTTAATTCTCAGTGTAATATCGCTGAGTGTTGCACGTTTTCAATGTTAATTCTGGTGTAACACCTCTGAGTATTGTGCATTTCCAGTGTTAATTCTGGTTAACAAATTACCTGATAGGAAATGTCATTCTGTGGTAATTTGTTGTTTTCAACAAACAACAAATTTACACACAATGTTTTCTCCACCTTGGAAACAATTGCCCACTACAGTTACCACTCCAAACAATTACAAAGTCGGCTGATTCTTGTGTCTTGGCGGTCACTCTTGTAGGGAAGGCATACCCCATCACAATAAACATCACGGCCAATATACATGTAGAATCGAACCCACCACAAAAGCGCTACACCAACACAGACAGTGGCAAGACCTTAGAGTTGAGCTTACCACAAATATGAACGACCCAACATAACAGCACGGCACTGTCCATTTGAAATGAAATGGCTTGTTGTACTTTGCTCGATGACGCAAAAACTCTATGGCGCAATGACTCTATATCCGCCAAAATTATCCTATGAAATCCAGCTAGTTATTTATAATAAGTGGAACAGGTCAACGGCGGAATCCCAGCGGTTCAACGCAATTCTTGCGGTGACAATCCTGACGGCGGATAGTTATATGTCCAACTGGTAGATAGCCGTCCTGAGGTTCGGTGTCCGAGAGATATGTGTACTCAGCTGTGACGATGTAGAGCGATGTATCCGCCTGATTTAACCCGGGCGTGGCATTTTCCCGATGTAGCCCCATATAGCGAGTGGCGGCAAGTCTTGATTTATTCCGGGCACATCGCTTTTTAGGCACACAGCGTAAGATGACGATCTCGGATGAGTAGCGTACCTATTGCAAGGCATTTCTCAAGGCTAGAAGGCCACGATATATAAATTGTAAGACGGAAGCATGACACAAATCCAACCATTCTTTTGCCTTCACCGCAGGGTTGGGTTAGGATTAGGTTGGATTAGTGCGGTTACAGTGATCGACAAGGTAAGATCTTATTCTCTGAAAGCAGAAGCCATTGGCCGTCCGGGGAGACCAGTTATTCATCACTAAATGAGGGTCAGGGTCATTAGCTCCGATAATCGTTGTTACATTCGGGCTGTCCCACACGTGCTACTGAAGCATTACATGTAAATAGAGTCATGCGGATACATCGCTCTTCGTCATGGTGCAGTACACATATCTCGGACACCGAACCTCACGAGAGTCATCTACTAGTTGGAGATATAACTAACCGCCGTCGGGACTGTCACTGCATAAATTGCGTTGAACCGTTAGTATTGTGTCACCGTCAGGAAAGTCACGTAACAGTTCATGTACTTCATGACGTCATCAGTTTTGTGGTGTACGTGCATCTTGGCAAGACGCACGTGACAATCTTGGACGAACATTTTCAATCTCGTACCCAGATCTATCTCATCCGAGGATATCTTTGGAAAGGGCTGCGACTTGTCCAAAATTTCTGGACAACCGCTGGCAGCGTGCCAAAATGTTTGTTTTACACAATATTTCGTTCTTCGATGACTGAAAAATATCATATATGCCTAAAGAGCCATATAATACACCCAAAACACGAAGTTGTTTGAGTATTAGAGCAATTTCAAACGAATAGTTTAGTTAGGAACATCATGCCGCGGGTGCCAGCTCGGTGTGATTCGCCTCATAAATTAGTATATCGCGCATGCGCAGTATTCCTGAAGTCGTCAGCCCTTTCCAGTGGTGTTGTAGGAACGTAAACCCACTGTTGACGAGTTTGGAACATTTTCAGATATTGGATGACATTTAATAAATCTTGCAATGTATTTTTTCAATTTGGACCTTTTTAAACTCTTGCATTGGATTTTACATTCTTGGTAGATATTTTTCAAATCTTGGAAGAAATTTTACAATTCTTTTTGGATTTTTTTATTATGTAATGAAAATTAACTTCTTGGACTGTACTTTTTTCCAAACACTTGAACGAAAAAAAAAATTCCGCTGCTTCACGCACAACCACAATCATGCATTCCAAGCGCCAATGACGTCACGGCTTTAGAGTTATACAAAAATTGGGATTAGGCATGCGGTTTTAATGATTGTTATAAAAATATGTCAGAGGTGGCTTGTTTCACCGTCCCAAAAAATGTTGCATAGTAACACAGTGTTTTGAAATGTGCATCTCGAATTAAAATAAGGCATGCACCCATAATAATATACAGGAAATTTATAGCGCGTTCGGAAAGCTTCCCCGAGGAGGCTCGGGGAAGCGGGAGAGCGTTCGGAAAGGTATCGAGAAGTGAGCGACTCGCCGAGTCGCTCACTTCGGGAAACTCCCGGCATGCATTTCGTTTTCTTTCCAGGCCGGCATGCTGATTGGCTTTACGTGGTGTATTTCACGACTGCAACCCACAGTAGTACCTTTCCCCGTGGAAGCTCAAATATCGTTCGGATATTCGCCTTCACTGGGCATGCTCACATTCCCCGAAGCTCGGGGAAGACATTTCCTGGGGAATCTTTCCGAACGCGACCTTAATTGGCCTTCTTCGCGCCTTCGAGCCATTGCGCCATCGAGTCATGTACAACAAGCCAAATGAAATGAAGAAGTTTGTTCCGTTCCTGTGTGAGGGTCAGTCCGTATTTTACATTCCGTTTGCAACCACGATTCCTTTCCGTACTTATTAACTACCCGTTTATTTCACTATTTAGTTCTAGCGAAGAGATCAGAAACATGACGTCTAACAACACTGGATATCATTAATTCTACTCCGTGCACCCCGTCCGACAATCCGTTTTATTCTTGGCCCAATTTTTCAGGCGAAACAGGAATTTGATTACAGGATTCATAAGACAGGAAAATTTCGACCAGCCGTTGTTCTTTCTAATAAAACAAGCTGGTATTTTGATAGTTCGAAACAGGGTTTACTAATTACAATGACGATTTTAAATTTTCACTCGTGTAATTCCTCTCCTCACATAAGTCCACGAAGGTGTCTGCAACTTCGTGTTTTTTCTCGTCGGCGCGGAAAGGCTGATTACACCCTTTTATATAACGATAAATTTTTTTTCGAATGGGATTGCCGGATTCCCTTTCCAATACCGATTGACAAGTCATACATTTTCATTTCATGTAAAGACGTTTTGAAGATCTATAACACTGTAAATGGTACATTTCTAGCACAGGCGCTCATCCCACCACTTGATATTTGCTATCCGAAAGGAAGTATTAGAGGTATTGCAGTTGACAGAGCCTTTCATATCTGCAAGATATCAGGCCATTGGGAGGGCACTGTTTATGAGCTGAAGCAATCAAAGAAACACAACAATTTTGTCCTGAAAAATGGTATGCGCCTTCATTTAGAAAGTACGCCACAGGCTTATTGTCAAAGAGGAGTGCATTACATTGCTTGGAAATCTCCGTATCTTGTTGTCTATTCTCACCTAGAGGAATACCAGTATAAAGCAGTAAAGTACCGGGTCAAACTGGAGATGACGACTGACAAACAACGCACAACCTTTGTTATTAAGTACGATCACTACAACGACTTGTTTTTCCTCATTGAGACACCCTTCCTCTCCGGCATTGCGATGCGGAAGGTTCCTGATGCAAAGGAAGGCCTCATTAAACACGGATCTGGCAAATTCACTTTCCATGAAACACGGGCCTCTTTTTATCCGCTAATTAAGATTTCTAGAGATGGAAAAAAGTACGGTTTCAGTCAGCAAGATGGATATTTCATGACTTTCACAACGTCACGAGGAAAATCACGTGGTAACAAAAGGATTCTCCAGGCGGCTCGTATGTTTGGAGCACATATCGACCAGTGATCATTTCTGTCTTCTAACTCTTCCATCACATGTCTCACTACAGGCATACGAGGACGTGAACTGCTGACTTATCGACAAATATATCTATCCTTTACGTTTTTTTCCACGAGATGTTGTTCGGCAGTGGGGAGTTACACATCGGACGACGTCGTCAACTCAAATCGTTAGTTTTAAAGTCACAGAGATATGGCATTATCGAGGTCCAGCTTCTCTGACCTCACAGCAGGCTGTTGATATCTGCGAATCGAAGTCCTGACGCTGTTGGTGGGTGGCTGCAAATCCAAGTCCTGACGCATTTGATTGGATGAGGTTGTCGGAGCTAGCGGTACATCCTAGTGGTAGCCAGGTCCGTGACCTTATAACAACTACGATCTTCAGTGCTACATGTATTCATCTGGAAACGAAATTGTCACTTATTCGACAAAAAAGCTTTATAGGCGTTAAAAGGGGTCAGGGTCGCTTTAAAAGTGGTCAGAGCCAAAAAACCAAAGTGCCTTTTTAAATTTTACAGGGGAACCTAAAAACACTTTTTGCCCCACAGGTCGTTCTGGCTTGGGCTGAAAAAATATATTATATGAATTTTAGCCAAATGCTAAGATATACGTATTTTATAGTGATTTGATATGAACAAAAAATATTTTTCCTTCTTCAAATCACTCTTAATACTAAGTGGCATATAGGTTGTTCTGTCTTTGAGCGCTTCGACTATACTTGAATGGAGTGCCCTATAGAGGCTTTGCAATGGGCAGCCATTGGAGGACAGCAATAGAAGTTCACCATTGTTGTTCTTCTAATATGGCTACCAAATGCATTGTTTTCGTCCACCATCTGTCCATTTGAAAGCCCCTGCTGGTGAAAGCAGGGAAACGTGAGTGTGTTAACCCAACAATGAATAAACAAAAAGGAAACAGGTTTGAAGAAAATGCAGCTATTGGATTTGTTGATGCAAATTATACTCGTCGACGTACAGTTTCAATCGACATGCTATACAAACATGTCCATTTTTCGCTAGTACATGTTCCGTTGTCTTTGATTTTTTCAATGGTACATGTATATGGATGGGCCTTTTTGAACTTTGACTACTCGGTACCAAAGATCGCCCCCTCCAACTGAAATACATGTAGACATGTTGATAAATCATGTCTAAATTTCATTACATTTGAAATCAAAATGCCACCTGAACACTAATGTCCGTCATCAGATACTACAGAAGTATCATTTGTCTTCATGTGAGAAGAACGATCAGGGTCAATAGTCTGCCTGACAATCACATCTAGGAAAGGGAGTTCGATGGACTAACGTCCCTGTGAATAATGGTCCGCGGACCATATCCCTCGAGGATATAGTCCGGCGGACATTCATCCCTTGGAGTAGTTGTCCACGGGACTATAATTTCGTGACAAAATAGTCCGCCGGACTGCAATCACTAGTTCACATCGTCAGGGGGACCATGTCTCCCGCATCATATAACTGCCGCGGACAAATATTTGAAATGATACAAAAATTTCCTTATAGTTTCTTGCCGCCGCTCATCTGATGCTCTGTTTCTGGTTATCTGAGCATGCCTCGTACTTGTTCTCGGTAAGGTAAGAATACCTCGCTTGGGTCAACTGTGAGTTTGCGTTTTCTACTCACAGTACCCGAAGACGTGGAGATTGAGCCATTGCCTCGGGCCTGTGAAGTGACTTTGTCAATGGAACACAAGCTAATTTATGGGGGGGAGGGGGGGTTACGTAACGCCCTTTGGCCAGCTAGACGTTAAATTGGGAAAAAGAAAAACAGGATCAGCACGGTGATCGAACTCGGAGCATTCCACGTAGTAGACCTCTGCTGTTCCACACTGTTAAAAATATCTGTAAATTTACAGCAGAATTTTCACTGCAGATAATCTGATGTAAAATTCACTTCACTGCAAACTGCTGTTTTTTTCACTGGAATTTAACAGCAAGATTGCAGTTTCTCAGTTTAAAAGACAGCATTTGTTGTAGAATTTATACCATTTGGCTGTCAAAATACAGTAAACGGGTGGTGTCAAAATACAGAAAAGTGTTGTGTTACTCTGCTGCCAACAAAGTGCTGTCAGCATTTTTAACAGTGCACTGTTGACGGCGGTTTTGGTTTTCAACCACATTTTATACTTCAATGAATTGAATCGCCATACAATAAAAAGAATTCATGACTGAACAGATTATCAGGGGGACCACAATTACTGTCACTGCTGTGACAGGTGATAATAATCCTATAGTCCATTTTCTGCATCGCATCTTGATGCGTATATTACTAACGATAGTCTTAGGTTGGATGGTTACTCAAATATTTTAAGGAAAGACTTTACTCGAGTTAGTGGAGGTGTATGTGTTTACCTTAAGCACTCTGTCTATGGTGAAAGGATGATTGATTATGAGGATAATGACCTCGAAATTTTATGGTTAAAAGTTGTGTGTAATCAGTTGTCATCTGTGGTTGGAATAGTATACAGGAATCCAGCTCTCTTGGTAGATTATTGGGACAAACTGTCCGTAAACATTGGTAATGTTGTTGACACATATGGATCCCTGGATATTATTCTGACTGGGGATTTCAATGAAAATTTACTAAACCCAAATATGAAACACTTAAGAACTATTATGTTTGCATGTTTGCTTTTAGGCAACTCGTAAATGAACCTACTAGAGTAACTGAAACCAGTCAAACCCTACTTGATCCGTTTATATGTGGCGAGGCAATTGCCAGAAATGTGAAAACATGTGAGGTGCTCCCTGCATCATATAGTGACCATAATCCTGTACTTGTGAAGATCAATTGTAATTTCAAAGTTAAAAATGTTAAGCGTTCTGTTTGGAAATTTCACCAAGCAGATTGGGATTTATTTAGAAATGAACTCATTGAAAGTAACTTGGACGGTCTTTTTCATGGGCATCTACCGGTAAACACTATTGCTACATCAATCTCAGCAACTTTCTTAAGAGCAGCTCATCGAGCAATTCCTTGTAAAACTATTATAGATTACATCAATGATGGTACCATAATCTCCCCGGTCAACTCTCTACCCCACCTGAAAAATATGGCAAAAGTAAAATGTTTTTCATCGCCGTCCGACCGCCAAAAAGCTACCGCCGTCGATTGTTTTTTTCATGATAGTTCAATTTACATAACAAAATGAAATGTTACTTCATTAGTATAAGTATGCATATAGTATAAACAAACAAATAATGGAATAAATGCAACACCCAACGCAGATTCGATCCGCTATACCTAGATTCCGTGAGTGTCTGAAAGAGAACAAACAAGTGCATTACCAACTGCGCCAACGAGGCGAACTGGCCGACCACAGTATGTTTTCTCATGGTGAAAAGCGACGAAAGCCTAGCGCACAGTGCACAGGCCCATTATTATTATACCTTTGAAATATGACATGCGGACACTTCCAGACCTGGGCATCTCACGACATGATAGTTGTCATAGAATGACATGCCCCCCGATACGGGATGACCGAGGACATTCCACATCAATAGCACCGTCCGAAAGCCGTTATAGGATGCCCTGCGGGCATCCTACATCGGGGGGCATATCATTCTATGACACCGGTCGCCAACCGACTGCCGACTGAAATTGACCACATTTTCGCCATTGGTGGAAATCACGTCTAGCGAGTCCACTACGGGGATCGAGTGCCCAGTGGCAAAGCAAGTCGGAACGCAAAATCAGCTTCAAAACCAATAGCGGATTCCTAGCTTTAAGGGTTTAATAGATCGCCCCGCTGATGGAAAAAGGTTATTGTCACTTTTTACCTTGCAAAATACGTCAGAAATAATGTTAGCGTTGGTGTTATTAGTGAGTTTAAGAAACCATACGTTAACGCTAACGCTAACGCTAATTACGTCAAAATGACGTCACCCCCAGAAGAAATACAGCAGATTCATTCGATGTGACGTCAAAATGATGTCAATAACGTTAGCGTTAGCGTTAACGTATGGTTTCTTAAACTCACTATTGTTAATGAAGTGATTTCCTAAACTCTCGAATATTGTCAGGAACGAAACACAATACTTCAGCAGAAGTGATTTTTGATACATCTATGCAGAAAACCAGTCCGGAAGGATCTATAACGAATCTGTCCATTTTGGTACAATATCTTAGGTAGGTAACATGATACGCCGATTCTATCGCATCACCATTGCAGTCAAACCACATGACTTTGTAGACTGCTTGACGATATGACATTTTCGAAGCAGCGAAATACGTGTAGATAACCATGTTAATTATATCATCAGGATAGGGAGTTCGAATGATTTTCATTTCTGAGGGGTTTGGGGTTTTAAATAATTTCTTGTGAGACCTGAAATTATCAAATTTTTGCAACCGATACCCGAAATACTGAAACATCCGTGGATTCCTATCTCGACAGTTATTATTATACTATCACTGTGCGGTAGAGAAAATGACCTTAAACTGGTTGCGAATCTTGCATTAGCTGGAACACCAGAGTTTACCATCAGTATGTCGAAATGAGTGCGATGGAGACGGCCCCTAACCTTCGTAAAATTATAAATGGTCACTGAAACTTCTTTTTTGACGACACTTACTAAGTAACGACAAAGTACGACCATTAAACCTTTATTAAAATTTGACTGATCAAAAAACAAATGTAAATGAAACGCCTTATCTCCTTCCAGGTTTTTGCAAGGTCGCGTTGAGCAGAATCTGCCAACTACAGCAATTACGTCGCCATGAGTGTCATACAGAAACCAATTACCACAGAAACCGGAGCCTCTGCACGTTAAAAAGTGCTCAAGCTTAAAAACAGCAAAACCTTGCTGCGAAAACGTGCCACGGCAGCGGATTTGGCCAATTATTGCAAAACGACGTTGGACTTCGAAACCACTATGGGTTTCTCTGTAAGTGATTCCTGTTAAATACTTCACTGTTGCAAACAGAAATAACCATTCTCTATCCGTCGATGAAAAGAAACATGTTGGGGGCGCATCCAACATCCCAGTAGCTAGTTTCTTGTCGAGTGGTCTTACACGGTCACCTATTAGAAGGATTAGGAATGAACGGAGAGTGCATAGGAAGTGCCCACAAGTGACGAAGATTTATATGATCGTAATGTGTTCATCTAAATACCGTACTACAATAGCGAGGTTGCGCACTTTTCCGACTCCGACTCTAACTTCAACTATCAGAATGAATTGCAGTCCGCTGTAGACATCCTTAATAAAAACGACTTCATAAGGCCCGTTTACACATGCAACTTTTCATATGCAACTTCATGCAACTTGTTGCATAAACCTGATGAGACCAAAAAGTTTCATAAAAGTTGCATGTGTAAACGGGTATGCAACTTGTTGCAACTCGATCACGCAGGATGTTGCATCGATTTTTCTATGTGTAAACCGTCCCAGGTAGTTTGCAACAAGTTGCAAGTTGCTGCAACTTGCAACTTGGTGCAACCTAGTGTAAACCGCCCTATAGACGTTTGCAAATCGTAGAATGCCATAACTTTGTGGCAGAGTTATTTTGACCTGTAATCGGAAGTGCACATACATCGCAAATATTATAGGGCCTAGTCGTGTTTCAAGTCGTAACGACTAGGCTTACGACTTCAACGGCTCGTATTTTAGAACGTTCCATAAGGTTAAGGTCGACCTTAAATCTATTGTAAAACCATCGAGAACAATAGATTTAAGGTGGACCTTAATGTTAAGGAACATTCTAAAATACGCCCCAACGACTTCAATATTCATTATTTATCGGCATTTCCTATTTGTAAGGCCGAATTTTTCTGCCTTCAATTTATGGTGTTTGACGAAATGAAAACGTCTGTCACATCGTTTTTGTCAAGGATGTCCACAGCGCACTGCAGTTCATTCTCGTAGTTGAAGTCGGAGTCGGAGTCGGAAAGGTGCGCAACCTCGCTATTCTCTCATTGACCGCCCGTACTTTACTCGCCATATGCGTTCTACTGTCGACTGTCGTCTCTCCGTGGCGCCGACGCGACGAAAAGAAACAAATTGGCAGGATTTTTCTTCTAATTTCTTACACGTATTAAAAAGTGACCTACAGCATAGGCGGATCTAGGGGGGTGTTCAGGGGGTTCGATACCCCCCCTTGGCGGCCGCGGTGACCATTTTTAAAAACTGCATTTCTGGTTTAACGAAGAGTTCGGAGCATACAAAAGTGTTCCCACGGCATTGATAGCATCCAATCGAAGGTCTAGGTAATCCCGGCCCCCACTCTCCAGGTGCCACGACGTAACCAGAGCCATGGGCGC
>NMRB01000475.1:342693-361310 GCA_002633025.1 Notospermus geniculatus
AATTAGGAATGGATGGCCGCCATTTTGTTTCTCGCTTCAACTGAGACGGCAGTTTTGCAATCAACATCGTCAAAATACCAGTCAATATCATCAGCTTTTCTGCTCATCGATAGCATGGGTCAACTGTTAACATGTGTCTTAACACAATGGTCCAAACTTATCGCAAGTTAAGCTCACAATTTCAAAGAAATGAGCAAACGAACAGAGCCGATCTGCGTCATATGTTTGTTCGGTGTCGTGCATTCATCTACGTCCGCATCGACACTACATCAGCCGTGCAGCGAGTACTATTGCGGATTTGAGTGACGATAAACGGCACGAAAAATTCTTTGATGACTGTCGGTACGATATATTTAAATGGTGCCCGTCGTGTCGGGTGCTAGAGCAATGTTTTTGGACTTGTCATGCTTGTGCATGGTCATGTGGCATTTGCAAGGACAATCTCGTCTTCAGGGGTAGCGAGCATAAAGGGGTCGTAAGTGTAGTCGTTAACATGGGTGTAGAAGCAGGCGTAGGACTGGGTGTAACAATTTCTAGTCGGCGAGCATAAACGTTAGGTCACATATTAAGGAGGTGAGTATAAAACTAGGCGTACTGACATAATGTCTGCGACCAGGTATAACAATGATGTAATGGTTCATCACGGCGTAACTGCTCATTGAAACGGTTATGTGCCCTTGGATTTCTATTATGCGGGTTCGAGCTCCTTTATCTCCACACACTCCGTCGTCCTATTTCGCAATGGCAGGACGCGGAACCAAGGCGAAGCCGAGGAAGGCCAATTTCTCAGAAGACGAGAAATTGTCTATAATACATGAATTTTCTCAGTCAAAGGACATTTTGACCAGCAAACTAAGCAATGCGGCTACCAATGTGCGGAAAAATGAGATGTGGGCAAACATTACTACAAAGGTAAATGCACTTAATCCACGTGCTACAAGGACGGTTGAGGAAGTCAGAAAAAAATGGAAGGACATGCTCTCAGAAGCGAAGAAAGAAGTCAGCCAAATGAAGAACCCACCAACAGGCGGGGGACCCCCCCTGAAGTTATCCGATATCTCATCAAAAATTCTAGATATTTATGGTGAAGATGCCGTCACATTCACTGGACTTAAAAGAGTGGAGAGTGGAGTGCGCCGTCCAAGATCAAGTGTTACATTAACCGCCCGCAATCAGCCGACTTCAACGGTCTCTAGCCAGCCGACTGCAACGGTATCCCGTCAGCCGACTTCAACGGTCTCTAGACCACCGACTCCAACGGTCTGCCCTCCGCTCTCTCCAGCAGTCGCCCGTCCACTCACTCCAGCGGTCTCCCGTCCACTCACTCCAGCGGTCTCCCGTCCACTCACTCCAGCGGTCTCCCGTCCACTCACTCCAGCGGTCTCCCGTCCACTCACTCCAGCGGTCTCCCGTCCACTCACTCCAGCGGTCCGCCGTCCACTCACTCCAACGGCTTCTCGACAGTCCACTTCACCAACGGTTTATCGACAGCCAACTCTAGCAGTGTCAGGACAGGCCACTGCAACAGCTTCCCCGATATTGACACCCAACTGGGAAGGAGGTAAATATTCAATATTGTATTTATTATCTAATTTCATACTACATGTATATAACTATCATCCATTTGAACAGGAATCCGAGGTCATCGTGATGAAACACAGATCATTGCCAACATTCTAAAGAAACCGGAAAGTTCATAAATGTGTCTTTTAGTATGTGACAAAACATGTTCATGTAATGAAAAACTAAAAGATTTCATCCAACGCAATGTTCATTCTTACGTCAGCATCTAATGATGATGAAGGCACAGATGGTCTTGACGACGATCAGTCACTTCCTGCCCTTGACATGCGTGAAGAACTTGACAGCCACCATTCAACAGACGGTTCAGGCGATATGGGTGAAGAGGAAATTTCGGCCCCACGCACAGCACGACGCTCGGCACCGTATGCAAAGGTTCTTCAACTGGAAGCAAAGAATTTGAAGATGGAGATTGATATGATAAAAGAAAATCGAGAAAAGCTACGCGAGGAGAGGAGATTATTTCTACTGCAGAAAGATGTTTTGCTTCTAAAGAAACAAAAATTGAACATCGAAATTGAAAATTTAAAGCAGAAGCGTTAAACGAATGGTCTTACAGTTTGTGTTTCGACCAAGGATGACGATCAGACATGTCCTTTCCGTTATGTTTATCGTTGAAATGCAATAGACAGGACTGGTCTTTGACTATTAAGTGATGACATGTCAATATCTCCATCACATATTTGAATAGGTGTTATCCGTTAGTGCATTAAAAATTGTTGTCGTCAACCTCACTATAAATATACTTACGCAAAAACGTTGTCAATTATGTTTCGCCTTGCCTGTTGTCCATTCTCAAATCCAACGTAGTTGGTAGTAATGTCCTCTTCATCTGGGATGGGGTCATCGAAATCAGGTAATCCCTTTTTCACTGCAATGTTGTGGAGTACCATAGTTGCCGCAATAACAATACAGCATCTTTCCGGAGTCATTCTCAGTTTATTGTGCAGACAGTGGAATCGGCGTTTCCACATTCCGAATGTACGCTCAACGAGAGCGCGTTCGTTTGTGTGCTGAGTTGTACCTTCTCTCTTGTCTGCTTACTGTGACAAGTAATGGCGTCATCAGCCATGGTCGGAGTGGGTATCCACTGTCTCCAATTAGGAAACCGTTAATTCGCTGATCCTCAGAATCTCGGTAGATGGTACTGTTGCTAAGAATGCGTGAATCGTGCGTCCCGCCAGGCCATCTAATCACACCGTTCACGAAAACGTACTGTGCGTCACAGATAGCTTGAACATTGATAGAATGGGTACCTTTCCGATTAACATATTCGAACTCGTTCTGTGAAGGCGCTTGGACTGGAACATGACATCCATCAATTGCTCCAACAATGTTTGGAAATCCTGCTATATCAAAAAATGATTGCTTCATCTGTCTTAGCTCGTCTTCCCCCTCCGGAAAATACACGTAGTCTCCCAGTCGTTGGGCCAATGACTCAGAAACACGTCTTATCATCCTTGAGGCACTAGTACGATGTATCCCGAAGAGATCCCCCGTCACAATATGGTAATTTCCGGTGGCGTAGAAACGAAGTGCCGTCAAAACAGCTATAACGGGGGGAATGGCATGATTTCGATTCGTTGGGCTTCGTATTTCAGCCTCCAACATATCCGTCAGGGCTAAAATGTCTTCTCTTGGAAAACGAAACCTTTCGTAAATTTCTTGATTGTTGTAGCGGTCAAGGGGGTTGTTTCTGTCCCGGAAAACTCTCTCACGTCGAAGCTGACGACGCCCAAACTCATCAAATAATCTCACAAGTCTTGCCATGACCCTACTCTACGCAGTTCTGAGTGAGGAATGATTTACAGACACTAAGGGTCGTATTCATAAAGCGGTTCTATCGTTTGAACCATCTTAGGCCGGTTCCAAATATGGTCAACCACTGTACATGTACTTGGAACCGGCCTAAGACGGTTCTAACGATAGAACAGCTTTATGAATACTACCCTAAAAGCCTATTAAAGTATTTCAGCCCTCATCCCTTCCAACTCCTTTTCAAAATCAGCGTACACGCTGACAACCAACTTTCACTAAGACAGGCGTATATGGCTGTACGTCTGGTATCGAGCAGGCGTAGGGTTACGCCCATACATACACCTAGACGCAGCTTGCGCCTTCCTTTATGCTCATGAGGATAGGGCCACGACCAGCACTACGCCTGGCTTAGGCCTGACGTAGGGTTACGACCTCTTTATGCTCGCTACCCCTGGTGCCAATCCTCGGTATACTTTTGTAGATCGAACTATAACCCGGGTATAGTTTTGTAGGACGACATTGAACCTGGGTATATTTCTGTTATACCCAGGACGACATTAACCGATTTGGCATTAGTGCTGCAATATTGATGGCCTGATGAGCAGATTTACCCTATTCTACAGTCATCATGGTCATGTGAAACGTTACTTACCCATCCAGTCCTTGCAGTGTTTAAAAGCAATCTTTTTTGTTTAAATTATTTGAGCTATACAGTGGGTGAGGTCAACATTCTATGTTAGGTGTTATGCGTTAGTGTTATACATGTAGATCTGTAGGGATCTGTAACAGTAACCACCAATTCTGACCTCATGACTAAACACCGGTGTAACATAGCTGTTAGTGCTACAAATCTGTTAAAAACCACAATATTTAGCAGTTCTGTAACAGATTGAGTTCCACAAAGCAGATCTGTTACAGGGCATGTTAGCTTTGAATCATAGAAAAGTGAAATCTGTTAAGCTTGTTTATTTAACTTCGTTGATTATGGTTCCCCGATCTTAAGATCGGGAACCATATTGTTTTTGGTCTTGGTGTCTGTGTATGTGTGTGTGTGTGTGTGTGTGTGTGTGTGTGTGTATCTGTCTGTGTGTGTGTGTGTGTGTCCGTCTGTCACGCCTTCATATCTTATCTCCTTCAACAGCTGCAGTCCTGGTAACATATCCTACCCCTAGGTTTGTCAACCTGGGCAATCCAATGAGCTAATAATTTTCAACATCAGATGCCTCCATCATGATGTAATCAACATATCAGACTTGATATTTTTGTCCGTCACGCTTTTATCTGATGCCATAACTCGGCTCCTTTAACACCTAGTGCAATGAAAATAGGTTCTACCCTTAGGTTTTCATACCCTAGGAATCCAATGGACTGATTACTTTTGACCTGAGATGTTGGGGTCATGGTGATATCGATATCACGAAATTGATATTTTCAGATAACTTGCCATACTGTCAACTGAGCAACATGAAGCAAGTCTTAGTTCATGCCTACTTATTCAAGGACTGGACTATGTTGAAATTCTCAGCCTCAAGTGTCCGGGTGTTCGAAATATCATGAGATTTTGATATATCAAACTTGATAATTTGAAATATCTCTGCCTGTGGTAAAGGTAGAGGCATGATATCACCCATACTTAGGTTATTGAGGATGCCCATTTCGATTATGCAATGACCTTGGTCATCAGAGGTCAAGGTCAAGGTCAGAGGTCAAGGTCGAACTTGATAATTTGAAATATCTCTGCCTGTGGTACAGGTACAGGCAGAGGCATGATATCAGGCACACTTAGGTTAATTCCTTTTTTCTGTACCTTTTACCTAGTACCTTTTACCCAGTACCTTTTTACCTGTACCTTTTTTACCTAGTACCTTTACTAGTACCTTTTTACCGGTACCTTTTTTTATTATTATTACCGTACCTTTTTATCTGATCTCTATCAATGTGCATTGATCTCTATCAATGTATCATTCATGTACCGGTAGAAGCACCTGTACCAGACAAAAGGTACCATGTACTAGGTACATTTTGTCCAGTACCATTTCGCCGGGTACATTTTGTTCTAGAACCATCAGATATCAAGCCATGGTCAATTACGCGATGAATTTACTGGCATGAGATCAAGTTCTATTGACATCATCGTAATCCATCTGTCACTTATGTCTATCAATGTATCATGATCTATATCAATGTACCATTCATGTACCGGAAGAATCACCTGTAGGCCTACATCTACCATTCGACATTTACAATGTCATCTTGTTCTTTAAAGATTAGCAAGGCGTTTTCACCAAATTTGCTCTGAATAACCCCCTTGCTCTTTCTGTTGAACCCTTTTAAAATAAAGTATTCTGATCCAGGTTGAAATATGAAAGTTTAACCACTAAGTGGTTAAGGTGGTGTTAAACGTTCGGGAGGACAGAGAACTTTCTTTAAAAAAAAATATTGAGTTGAGAACCGAGCGCCAAATTCGGCATTATTGGTTCTATAGACAATATTGGGCGATTTTAATGTAATGCAGGAGGAAACCGGAGTGCCCGGAGAAAACCTGCGCTGTCAGAGAGAGTCGCCCTCTCTATCACATGAGACACGGACCCGACCGGGAATCGAACCCGCGACCTCAGAGGTGACAGGCGCCGATGTTTCCATTGCGCCACTCTGACAGAGAACTTTCTGCTAGTGTTATTGTTACTGTTCGTGTTAGCATAGTACATTAATGCATGGGCTTGTAGTATTACCTGCATACACATGCAGTAGGCCAAAAGGGTACTAGTATTGTTTCCAGGAATTCTTGTTCTGTCACGGGTTCATAGAAAGACCCAAAACTGGCTTCTGGCCAACAGCGTGTTAACAGGCTGAACAACCTATTGACATGGTGTCAACAGGCTGATAGCCAGAATGGCCTCTTTGCTGTTTCAGGTTAACAGGGATGTTAAGAGATCTGTGACACTAACACATAACACCTAACATACACGGAATTCTGACCGCACCCAATGTCGGTTCTTGTTGATTTTCACAAAGTATTTTATGAACATAGGCCTTGACAAAACGTTTTCTCAGTGTATGATATAAGCTTCGGCTATTGTATTGAAATCAGGGATATATACGGATAAGGTCATGCAAAGACTGCGGGTAGTACACTCATGCCAAAAAATAAATGGACACCAGCTTTTCCAGAATTTCTCAAAAACTATCCGAAGATGAGATCTGTACCTGATGCGGATGATAGCGTATCTTCTCGGCCATTGAACAGTGCCAAAAGTGAAAAAAATCGTCCACATCCTGATTTTGATGGAAACAATTTTGTAAGTTTATGTTTTTCCCTCCTTTCTTATTTCCAATATTTTCCTGAAAATTTTCATATCACTTTGTTCCTCTTTCAAAGGGCATTCCAAAATGCCTTGGTTTTCTAAAATTCAAACAAATAGCCTAATGTCTTTTGGCCACTTATATTGGAATTATTTTGCCCGTGCGTAAGACACCTTTGACATAGCCCCTGAGTCACTTGAAGGCTTTGTGTTCCTGATGGTGCAGTATACACTGCCTCTCAAATGTATTTACGCAGTGGTTTGCCAGTATACAAATGTTAGCTTCTATTTTCAAGAAGCCGAGTGTCCTTATTGAATAGGTTGGTTGTCTATCTCAATTCTTAAATCAAATGAAGATATTTATCCTGCAGGGTAATTTTTTACAGTTGAAGTGCCGTAATTGAAATTGGGACAAACTGACCTAATTGCAGACACTCTGTTAATTTCAGTTGTCACTTTATCTGTGAATCCCAACTTACAGTACATATTTTTTTTTATTTTAAAGAATTTATGTAACCATTAAAGCTATTCAATAAGGACACTGGGCTTTTTGAAAGTAGTTATCACCATTTGTAAGTTCGGCACACCACTACGTAAATACTTTTGAGAGGCTGTGTAACAACGGTGGTGGCCCACATAACTCAATTGTAGCCTATTATTGCTGTGGGAGGTGGTTCCATTTTCTGAATAACTGCTGTAGTCATGGGCATCGATTTCAAGGCATTTGTGTCCTTTGAATGACCAATAGAGAGAAACAATTTTTATAACCCTGACAATAAAGACTTAGGCCTGTGAAAGAATAATGTCTAGTCAGCTTAGTGCTGGTATTGCCTGTTGATTAGACCAGACAATAGCCAACGGATCTGGATTGAACTGAAGTTCAGAGGGCCTAATTTAGGGGCAATCTTCCGTCCATTCACGAAATCATTCTTCTAAATGTGGCAAAAAAACACATTATTTATTTGAATTTTTAGAAAATTAAAGCATATTTGGAATGCCCTTTGAAAGGGGATCAAAGTGATGTCAATTTTTGTAGCGGAATATTTGAAATAAACAAGTAGGAAAAAGACAACTTAACAAAATTACTTCCATCAAAATCAGGATCTGGTAGATTTTTTCACTTGTGGCATTGTTATATAGCTGAGAAGATAATACTATCATCCACATCAGGTACAGATCTCATCTTTGGATATTTTTTGAGAAATTCTGAAAAAACTGGTGTCCATTTATTTTTTGGCATGAGGGTACATTGCATCAAGGTCTCTTGCACGAGTAGACCAACCATTTAGAATCACATAAGCCCTTGCGAACCTTCTTAACCATCAGTTTACTCCCTACAGGAACGGGTACTCTGTCCCTACATATCGATTTGGTTACGTGCCTCCAACAGACAGTAGATCTTGAATCAAACACAAACCCAAGACAATCCATCAGAAAACATATCACAGAGCAGTGTATTCGTGTACGGATACCATCAGTCGGACTGTAAATACTGATGTCAAACCTGGTCACCTTTGCGTTCGAGTACAGCGCTGACACAAATACACGATTGAATTCGCAGGGTAACTTTGCAAGCCCATTTTGATTTGGATGTTTACAGGTCAGCATTTTCTCGTTGAATCAACTCTCTTTACTCTGCTTCTTTTAATTTGTGTGCAAGAGAAAAGGGAGTGGAGTCGGTGCATTGCTGACCCGGGTTGTGGATACTTCCACTTGCACATATAAGCTATTTCAATGAGAGTGCACACGCCCGAGTTGTCCTCCACGGTTCCAATGATATCCGAATAGAAAAAATCCAGTATTACTACTACCGGTACTCCTTTCTTCTCAGCTTGTCGTTATCAGACTACAGGCCAACATGCATTCTTGACACTAGAGGGCGTTACGAATAACACCCTCTAGTATCGATCAGCCACCGCCATGTTGAAAAGAAGTGCAGCGCAATAATATGTGTAAGGATTCCTTACCATTGTAAAGCGGTCGACCGTTCACTCAATAAACAAGCGTCGCCATGCGCAGTAGATAGTGCACGGTTATACGTNGGTGCATGCCTTATTTTAATTCGAGCTCCACTTCAAAACACTGGGTTACGATGCAACATTTTTAGGAAGATGAAATAAGCCACCTCTGGCATATTTTTATAACCATCGTTAGACACGTTAAACCACATACCTATTCCCATGTTTAGTATAACTCTAAAGCCGTGACGTCATTGGCGTTTAGAATGCATGTTTGTGGTTATGCGTGAAGCAGCGGAATTCATTCAAAACTTTTTTTTTTCGTTCAAGTGTTTTAAAGAAGTACACTCCAAGAATTTAATTTTCATTACATGATAAAAAATATCAAAGAATTGTAAAAATTTGTTCCAAGATCTGAAACTTTTCGTCCACGATTGTCACGTGCGTCTTGCCAAGATGCAAGTGACCACAAAACTGATGACGTCATGAAGTACATGAACAACCCGGGTGCATTTCGTCATTTATATGAATTTACTTTTTGCCTGGCAGCTCTGGCACATTGGGAAACTTCCGGCATAGAACATGCAGTAGGATCATTGTTGAAAAGGGCTGAAAATTACCGCTATACCTCCTCCGGGGTGTGCAATAGGGAGACAAGACCAATTCCAACAACTTTTCAAAAGAGACCCATAGTAAATTCTCAAGGACTTAGGAGCTATAGGCCTAGTTAGAGGCTACCCTTCATTTCATGATTTACGCTGAATATCAACCCCACTACACTTCTTGGTAGCTGTGGACACTGCGTCGGTCCACTTCCGCCGTTGATCCATACCACTTCTTAGAAATAACAAGCTGAATTTCATTGAATAATTTTGGCGGTCATCGAGTCATCGCGCCATCGAGTCTTCGCGTCATCGAGTCAAGTACAACAAGCCTCCCATGAATACCACAGCTTGAGTTTATCGTTAGCAATAACCGGATGAAAATCATTGAACTTCGAAGTACCGATGTGCAATATGTGTAGTTCCAGAGTACACTTGTAGGCTATATCGTTCCCAACGCAGTCACATCATGTTTCCATTTCTTCACGAAACAGAGTCCCAAGCCAGATGAAAATAAAGGACGAGCCCCAAAATTAAAAAAAATAATTTCTGAAGTGTTTGAAATGCGTATTAGATTGTGATTGAATTATGGCCGATACACACGATCAAATTTTTCATCCAATTTTCTGAATATGCTCAATAAAGGCCCCATTAGGCCTGGAATCTGAATTTCAAAAAAATGGGATGAAAAATTGGATCGTGTCTATCGGCCATTACGCACATTCGTAGCACTACGCAGCGTAAAACGAAGCGTCTGTGCCCCCTATCACGCCTATTGCCAGCATATAGGCCTACGCTGGTCGAGACGAACTCGTCAATTTCCAAACAGTTGAAACTTCTCTCTCCTAGACCCAATTCTATAGGCCGAGGTCAAGCCCTATCGATATTATCAAGATCCAGCGAAGCCAACAGTCCGACTGTTTAATTCACCAGCAGCGCATCCAGCCACCGCGATGTACATGTACAAAAACTGGACATGTGGTGAGAGAATTCGCCGCGAGCGACCTTACCTTTATCCCACTTTTTTACTAACTTTGTTCGTCCCAAGCGTTTTCATATCCCACAACGATTCTCGGATCTTCACCCAAGCTCTCAGCAATTTATGGTCTATTTAGGGGTATATTTCTGGCTTCGACAGGTAGGCTACACGTAAGTTTGTGATATCTCTTGCTTTCAAAGAGGTACACCGTATATCTGGCAAACTTCACTCTCAAAAAATACCTAAATCTCTGTTCAACCGGTCTATACATGGGATTGGTAAGGTTATTACTCTCGACACGATAGAGAAAGTTTCCGATGTCAAAACATGATAGTTGTTCATTTTCTACAGAACAGGCTGAGATATACATGTACAAAAAAATAAGGGTCATAGCTGGACCATTGCTCACCTGTTTATGAGCCTCTTTGAAGCTATTCGTCGTCAGGATTAATGGGTTCGTACATAGAATTGATAGGCTTGTTGTACTTGACTCGATGACTCGATGGCGCGATGACTCGAAGGCGCGAAGAAGGCCAATTAAATTCCCTGCATAATTGGTGAATGCCTTATTTTAGTTCGAGTTCCGCATTTTAGAACACTGGGTTACTATTTGTAGGAAGGTGAGGAACATGCAGTAGGGTCATTGCTCAAAAGGGCTGAAAATTAACGCTATCCCTCCTCCGGGGTTTTGAATAGGGAGACAAGACCAATCCCTACAACTTTTCAAAAGGGACCCATAGTAAATTCTGCTGAATCGGTTAATGTCGTCCTGGGTACACCTCATTATTACCCAGGGTAATCCTGGGTAATCCTTTTTGTTACCCAGGATCGTCCTGGGTACAAATAAGGTACCTTAACATTACCCAGTTTTAAAATCCGCGCCATTTTCCACCTGCGCCCGAGGTTGTGGTACGTGCGTTATGTAGCAGCCGTGTCGGGTGCAAGCCACTTCAGTTTCGTATCAACTTTGACACCATTGTTACAACAGAAGGCGCTCCTGCCTCGCACCAATCTGTTACGCCGTGCTCACAGGATTGTGGGAAATCAAGATGGCGCCGGGTGATTGACAGCGAACTACTTGGCTTGGCTGATCATGTGATCCCTCGATCCGCGTAGTTACTAGGATCAAAATACCTACAAACCTCGCTTATTATGATAGTTGTTACTTGCCATACAATTATTCACAAAAAATCTGTCAACATTTTTGCATTAAACAAAGAATGTTAAGCCAGTCACTTGGGACTTATTTTATTCCTACGCTGTGATGAGGTCGCGGACGTACACGTCGGCCAAATCTGGCCGATGTGATGCGTTCCACGGCTACACAGGTCTGTGCAAAAGCAGTCTCACGCAAGCAGTCTGTCTCGCGCAGCCTGTGTGTACACAATGCTTTGACACCTGCTTTGAACTTGTACCTACCATTATCGACATCCACCAGATTTTTCTTCAGCTCTCTTCCTTTTGAAATGAAAATTCCATCCCAAAAGGATGGAATAGATTGCAAGTACGCCTGTAAATCGCAGTCTTTAACGCGAGTTGCCATTCTGACAGCTGCTGCCAATCACCACGTCAAAATGCACGTGTATAAATTCGTGGCGGTCTAGAATAAGATAGTACCGTACCTCGAGCGCAGGTGGAAAATGGCGCGGATTTCAAACTGGGTAATGTTAAGGTACCTTATTTATACCCAGGATCGTCCTGGGTAACAAAAAGGATTACCCAGAATACCCAGGGTAATGATGAGGTGTACCCAGGACGACATTAACCGATTCAGCGTAAATTCTCAAGGACTTAGGAGCTGTGGGCCTAGTTCGAGGCTATCCTTCATTTCATGATTTACGTTGAATATCAACCTCAATTCACCTCTTGGTAGCTGGTAAACTCCCGCCGCATTCGGTCAACAGATGGCGCTGAGAGCGTCCGCCAATGAGCGTGCCGAGCAATCGGTAACCAAGCTGGCCTGAGACACTTTTTCATTGGCCGAGCAGTTCGTAGCCATGGTAGCACAAGAACATCCGTTGCCAATAGGCCAAAGAGTTCTGAAAGCAGCGTGCTGATTGGCTGTAAAACTCGCGCCAGGCCCTGACGCCATCTGTTGACCAAACGCGGCGACTCCCACGAAGTAAAGCAGTTGTGGAGAGCGAGTAAACCGAAGGGGGCGCGAGTCACAACTGCGTAGGGAGTTTAGGCAGCTGGCGACACTACGACTGTCCACTTCTGCTGTTGATCCATTCCACTTCTTAGAAATAACGAGCTGAATTTCATTGAATAATTTTGGCGGTCATCGAGTCATCGCGCCATCGAGTCTTCGCGTCATCGAGTCAAGTACAACAAGCCGAATTGATATGGGCTGATGAGGATGCGTTTTTGTTTTGCATAAATTCACCGTACAGTTACTAAATATGGAAGAGCTGATCGTAGAAATCGTATCATGGATTCTTCGCAAATGACGGAGTGCCATCGGTTACCACCAGTTCTTAAGACATCATGATCAATACCGGTACTGACGTTTATATTGGCGAACTGCATTTTTCTTAACAAAAGATCTTTCTATTCAATAGAACAAAAACGATGTGAAGTGTCCTTTTTCGCAAACTGATGTTCATAAACGCCACATGTACGCATCTAGTATATCGGTACTCCCAAAGGAAAAACGGGGAGACAGATTTGTTATGATAAACAGTTGTGCCTGGAAGCTAGTGAACCCCAACACAAAATGCACGTAATCTTGCTCTACTCAAACTATTACCACTATTGGCATACCACATTTTATGTGTAGACACATTCTACACAATCCGAATATACATGTAAAATGTAAGTGAAAAAAAATATTGTAATTCAAGAAGAAATATAGAATATAAAGAACGAAAGTGTAGCATTCTTTATCTCTTGACTGTACCTAGACACTGATTACTGAAGGTTAAAATCCGGCCCTTCGTGTGAAAAAGGCTACTCGTGTAAGGGTCCACGGCAGTAAATTAGTTCGTTGGTTTCCCAAATGGTGTCACCCTCGGCTTTCCACAAGGTATTCAGAGACCCCACGTATATAACTACAGGTTGTTGAACCATTCATTTTTGTGGATGGGGATTTGGGCTAGTCGTTAACGTAGTTGTCTCTGAATGCTGGCCAGGTTGCCTTAGGCTTCCGTTACATAGAAGTATACGGTATACGAAAAGGTGGGTTAACAAAGGCATTCCGAGGATTCACGACCGTGAAGCCATTGTTAACCGGCGTTTTCGTATAGCGTATACTTCCATGTAAAGGAAGCCTTATGTGAGAGGTTCGAAACCCCGGTTGAATTTACTACAAGAAGAAATAGCTAAGCCCCAAGTCGTTTTTTTTTTTCATTCGGGCGCACATTCCTGGGACTACCGTTCCTTTCGTATCAATTCATCAACAGCTAAATCTATATTTTTAATCCGTTTTAATTCCCGACACGTCTCGTCGTGTTCACTGGTTCCCGTCATTAGCTCACCTGGGGTGAGCTCTTGTCGTGGGTCTGCGTCCGTCGTCCGTCGTCGTCGTCGTCGTCCGTCGTGTTCCGTTAGCAGGGCACGTTTCGTAACCGCTGGAGCTATTGATCTGAAACTTGGTACATATATACCCCTAGGTCAGATGACCTATGACGCCAAGTTTCGGTCCGATTCGACTCTTAGCTTGGCCACCAGGTGGCGGAAACCAAAAACACAAAAAGTGCAACAACTCCTGAACTAATGACTGGATCACCTCCAAATTTTTATCATAGGTGTATCTGATGAGGGTACATTCACCCAGGTGAGCACATGGTCCATGGACCATTTCATTTTAGAGATGAGTTGACTGGTCGGAGGTTGAAGGTACCCCGAGGTCACGAAATGAAGTGTTTATCGTACCGTTGTCCACTTCTGAACCTTTAGCATTCCTTTCCGCCCCTTTTTCTGCTAGTCCTACTGTCTGTAATGAAAACCAAGGAATACAACTCATGAACTGAGACGATGGAAGTGACAAAAATAAGCTGTGTCATTTAAAATGTAATCTCTGACGATTCATGTAATTCATACAAAGAAATGCCATCATTCATGTGGCTCTCTAGGCCAACGGCGATAAAATGTCACCAAAAGCAACAAGCCTCCAAACAGCAATAATTTGCCTATAAAACGAAACTGTCCAATTATTGATGAGAGAGAACAAATTGGAAAATTATCAACTAAATATGCTTGCGGGTCTGCTGGTCGTCATTCACAATTGTTTTCAATACGTCATATAAATTAAGACTATCAAATGCTTTTACTTGGATTTTGCAGTACAAACCCATGGCATAGGCCAAAATACATCGTACAAATATTATTTTCTTAGTAAGTATCTTGACTATTTCTTAGTAAGATCTGAGTAAGAAAAATCTTAGTAAGATTTTTCTTTCCAATACACGTATCTTACTCTTCGATACTGTTACTGTTAGAATCTTATAAAAAAATTCTAGTAAGATTTTTCTTCTAAGAATCTTACAAACTCGTCCCCAGTGTGTTTACGTTCCTACAACACCCACGCTGATGATTCAAATGTTACTGTACGCATTGTCAGAATATCCGGTCCTGAGCTGATAGCAGACGATGCATTCACAAAATCATTTATAGACTCGGAAGGAAGGCTGGATAGCCAATGATTTGCTGCAATATGTGAACATTATGTAATATGCCCACAGTGCACCCAGGTTCGTTTTACATAGGCTTTGCAGTGTGAAGCAATGGCCATGTTTGCATGAAATTGCTCCCGTTTTGATGCAAAATTGCAATTTTTGAGTGAAATATGCACAAAATTACCTCTACTTCTACTCATATTTGGCCCAGGTAATACTGCACATGTGTACATAGTAGGCGTTGCTTTAGACGCCCTTGTTGCAAGATAAATAGGCACTTTGTAAAAAACACCTGTACGAATTGTCAGTATTTTCTCGCTAGGTCAGTCGGAGCGACTGTACGCATTGCCAGTTGGTATAGTTGAAGTACTGTACGCATTGTCAGTCTTATTTGTTTGCAATATTGGTGACTAAATCTGCCTTTTTTCGGCCTCGGAGTACAGCAAATAACATTTTAATGTTAAAACATGAGAAAATGAATACCTCTATTACTAAGAGCCCCCTTTCTCCGGTTTATTAGATTGGGGCGAGGATTACCTGAGTAGTAGATAGAATGAATGCTGATGAATAAAGCGGCGAATGGATTTGCGGGACTGGCTCTTAAGCTGCATTTATGGGAGTGTCCCACTGGCGACTTTTTCCCACGACAAGGGGCGAATCTGATGTCTGCGACATTCCCTCGACAAGCTGCGATATTTAGCATTAATGTGCTTCGCATAGGATCACGGAGGGAGCCAGAGAATCACTGCGAACATAGACGACAGCGTACGAAGACCTACGATTTTTCATCTGTCCCTTCTCACAGGCCAGAATTCGGCAGTGGGACACTAGTCTCAAGCTGCTTTTCCAGCTTTAGCTGACACGCTGAATGCGGATTGCGGAACACGGAAAATGCAATGCATTTTCGCATACAACATCGCTTCCGCCGGAGATTCCGCGTCCCTATACCGCATTCCGGATGTCTGGTAAACACAGCTTTAGACGGCGTGGATTTCAGCTCTCCATCCCTCCTCCAGGATCCCATATCAAGAACATACCAATTGTCTTATTTGAAGGACTGCTTACGGGAATAGGCAACCACGTGATGATGGCCAGAGTCCATCCCCCGGGAGCCCAACCACATGATGATGCCCAGACAGCCCAACCCCCGGGAGCCCAACCACGTGATAGCCACCTTTGTGCTGTCTGCGGGGATAGGCTGTCGTCAAAAGCAATCTTATCTCGCATATGTTCACCCAGCACAGGGTCGGATCCGGGGGGGCGTGGGGGCGTATCCCCCCCCCCCTATTTTTGGCAGAGCAATGACTTTTTAGCAAGAATAACTCAATCACATAAAAATTCGAGTATTTTGCTCTCAAATTCCAGGAAAATGCATCTAAAAGCACTTAACTTGTCAATTTTTTCTGGGAAGGCCCCCCCCCCTTTGGGCTTCGCGCTTTCGGTGCTCACCACAGCGGTCGAGCTAAGCCCCCTTTCTGTCCGACCCTGCAGCATCATCAGTCAGGGAAAGGATATGATTGCGCCGTCTGTGGGAAGAGATTCTACTCTAAGAAAAGGCTAGCTGACCATCTGGACTCCCACACGGGGATGAAGCTTCACCTTTGTGACACATGTGGCTCCCGGTTTGCCAAAAGGCAGGGACTGGCGGCACACAAGAAGAGGAAACATGGGAAGTATGATACGGGAAAATCCCACTTACCTGGCCGTCGGATCACAGCCGAAATTTTCTAAGCCAATTGCAACTTGAATATTCTGGAAGACTTTTTTCTTGATAATATGCCAGTTGATAATATGTTGGTTTTTAACCAATTGAGCCTCCATCCAGTGGTAGCCACTATCCTTCGCAGATCGAGAGTGCCAAAAATTACTGAGTTTGCTGAGCGTACCGTGTCACTTATGTCACTGAGGGACTTCGTAATGCACTTCACGTACGGTATGCTAGCCAGCAACGACGCTGTAGGCCTAGGCCTAGGCTTATAGGCCTCACAAGAGTTCGTCTACAACATTGAGGCACCCTTTAGTATGTATGCATCCCCTCTGTACTATAATGCACAGACTAGGCTACACCGACCTATGCCTAGAGGCCTATAGGGCTAGGCCTAGCTACATGTACCTTCACACCGCCCCAAAAATATACTCTGTAGGCCCCAGCTATTCTGTCTATTTCAGAATCAGTAAGGGCATTTTCCAAATTCTACTGGAAGGCATTGAAGGAGATCTGCTGAGACCTACACAGTAAAAAAAGTGGTGTAACCCTTACACCGAAAATCGGTGTTCCCTTTCCGAGGACACTACTTTTCGGTGTTCATAACGGTGTCGACCCTCTTGAACACCGAAAACTGGTGTACCCCGCTTTTGCCAACACCCGAAAGTATAAGGAAAGTGAAAGGATCTGGATGGAGGAGGAAGATTAGCCGCCAAAAGTAGGCTAAAATACACTAAAATATCCCTATTCCAGGCTGTTTCCAAATATTATACCTACCTAAACTTGCAAACTAATAAAATCCCCTCCATCCAGATCCTTTCACTTTCCTTATACTATAAATTTCTCGAAAAAATAAATAAATGGAAACCGAACAGTACCTTAGAAACCTATATTTCAATCCTGAAAGTCCCGTTGCTTATACGAATATCGCAAAAATTTGGACGAAAGTACACAATACTGATCCAGATAACGAAAACTTCTACTCTTTATCAACTTTTGGAACTCTGTCACGTGACAATTCTGTCCCAAGTGTGACAAAAATTCCTCCCCATCTTTCTTTTCCGCAAAACCCTCCGGAAGGTTTCACAAAATCATTTTCTTACCTATCAAAGGTTTCGACTTCCTTATATAGTGCATCAAAATCACTCTTGAAAATTTTCATGGTTTAACCTAGATAGACTTTACAAATTAAACCCCCTTAAACTCTTAAACGGTTTTTCCTGGATTATCGAAGTTATGTTTTTTACCATGAGTATTAGTCAGGCAATTTTACTATATTTTTTATTTTTCGCAAATCTATTGTAAAAAATTATTATAAACAAAAATCTATCATCATATCTCAAAGTTTAAGTTTGCTATTGCAGCGCCATCTCTGGGTTACAACAAGAACTACGCTTGTAACAGTGGCGCCATCTCTTGTGAAAAGTGGGAACTAAAGTTTCAACAGTGCTGCCATCTCAGGTTAGAAGTGGGAACTAAATTTTACTTTTTAAATGAGCTCTACACTGAAGGATTTTTTATTTTCGACCCGTATAATGCGATTATCTCCGGAGTAACTAACTGCGGCAAATCGTATTTCATTTTGGATTTGTTAGAAACAATTTATAGGGATCATTTTGAAAATGTCGTGCTATTTTGCCCTACCTTTGGTTATAATGAAACCTATAATAGAAAATGGATTTTCAAAGATAAAAACTTCATCGTTCTCAATCCATCACTGGTAAAAATAAATCTGAATTTACTCCTATGGTTATGCATGCAAATTTTTAAAGGCACAAACACCCTCTTCATAATTGACGACTGTGCTAATTTACAAGATAGCAAACGTAAAGCAACAGAATTATGCGATCTTGCTTTTTCAGGTAGGCACTATGGAATAACCACGTGGGTACTAATTCAAAAATATAATTCAATTGTAAAAGATTTTCGAGAAAATATCAGATTATTGGTACTTTTCTTCAACAAAGATGAAAAAGCTATGAAGCAAGCACTCGAAGAAAATGCTATTATCCCCAAGGAAATCAGAAACGAAGTGATAAAAGAGTTAAAAGATAATAAATCAGCAAAATTGGTTCTCAGATTACAATTTCCTCACGACTTTTTGCTAATTAAATGA
>NMRB01000476.1:0-12158 GCA_002633025.1 Notospermus geniculatus
ACGCACGCACGCACGCACACACACACACACACACACCATGACCAAAAACAATATGACAAGTATTATGCTGAATGGCTGGAATCGGTGGCTCAAGGCCTAGGCTGGCCTGGATCGGAACGCAACTGATTACCTGTAGATCCATTTCGATTGTGGGGGCATTGCTTATGAACATAGGCCTAACGAACAGGTGGTTTAATCTCGAGATTACGCTATTTTATGGCTTATAATTCGTTTTTTGGTTCCTTCTATACTCTGGCTTGAAGAATGTTCAGTGAGGCAAATATTAGGAAAACTGGGGGTGTTTAAGCTGTGAGGATCGTCCAGTGAACAGCTTTTACCCCCACTGAGCTCTGTGTTGTTTATTGATTTAGCCGCACAGAATGCTGAACTAGTACGAAGACTCTCCATTGGTCGGCCTACAGTTAACAGGCGCTACGTGCGTCGTCTAATCTGATTGTCCGAAGAAATAAAATTGTACTGAATATGTCACTAAGACTGTCTATTATAAGACTGGGCAAACACGGCAAACCGCAATGCGGTGTTTGTAAAGCCTCGCTTATGTCGCCCTTACGTACAGTCAGAACTAGTTGGCAACTGATAATCGGCGCGTAGTTGGAACTAATTAGTCACAACTACTAGGTGACATAAGCTCTCAGGCGTCAGAGAGTAACTAGTTGCCAACTAGGCCTAGTTGCAAACTAAAAATATCCAGATCCTGAAAGTCGCACATGTTCAACTTCAGCGACTAGTTGACAACTGTATCCTGAAGGCAGCCAATGAAATTCGCTTTACATTCCACGTGGCCTAACGTGACCACGTGACCTAATCACCACGCCACTTAAAATCAAAGGAAATCTTTGTCGACATAAGCACTCAAAAGACGGCGATAAACTAGTTCCAGGTAGTTGCGACCGATCGGTATTTTTCTACTCGGTGGCGACATAAGTTACCAGTTGCAACTTGTTGACGCTATTTCTATCACAGCGTAGGGCGACATAAGCGAGGCTTAAAGTGGCTCGCACACGAGCGTTTTATCCGGCGTTTAAGCCGTGCGCCTAGGGGCGTTTATGAAACGCCGAAATGAGCGCATGGTAAACAGAGGTTGACACACTGCATGCACCAACTCTGAGTTTGTAAACGCAGACCTTTGGGTGAACGCATTGGTTTTCAACATGTCCAAAACTTTTTCGAAAACGCAGAAGAGTGCGTCTATTGACGCAAACTCTGCGTTTAAGAACGCATGAAAACGCATGAGAACGCACGAGAACGCATGAAAACGCAGCGTTTGTAAACGCACTGCGCGTTTACAAACGCCTACTTTGCGTTAATTTAGCGCATTCTCTGCGTCAAAGAACGCCTTGCCAGCGTTTTGTCTACGTTTGTAAACTTTTCAATGTCGTTTCAAAACGCGACATCCACGTTCAGAAACGCACGCTTTACGTCAGTTGGCGCATGGGCTGCATTTGCAAACGCAGCGCGTGCGCTAAAAAACGCATCGTATGCGTTCTCGAGCACGCTACTATATAAACCGTCGGCCCGGCAACCTCCACACCAGATTATTCCAAGACTACACGAATCCGTGACACTGGTCACAAAGAAGAAGAGGGGGAAGGGGAAGGGGAGAGGAAAAACTACAGAAGAAACTCCTGCTGCTGGCCCTCCTGCCAAGCCACCTACACCACCACAAGATGCTGCTGAGAGTGAGGAAGAAGAGGTGGAATCTGTCCATTTGGAACCACCTGAGCTTGTGGACTGTTCATCTGATGAGAAGGAAGAGGCATCCACCCCACCCCCTTGTTGTTAGGGAAGAGGAAGAAGGGGAAGGAGGAGGAGCGCCACTTCAATGGACGGAGGAGAGGGAACTGGATCTCATAGAGTGGTGGCGCGAGAATGAATGTCTCTACAACACCCAGATAGCAGACTTCCACTTGCCACAGAAAAAGCTGGCCCTGTACGAGCAGAAGGCAAAGGAGATTGGCCAGGGATGTGATGGTGAGTATATTGAATGATTTTAATTCCTTTTAGGGAAGGAGGGGGGAAGGGAGGTGGAGGGAGGGAGTATAAATATACCAGGGTCGCACCCAAAACTGTCGCCTCATCTCATCAGCCTGCTCCTGTTCTTGCCTCCTTCGTCGTCTGCGAAGCCACAGCCAGGCTACAGAGACCGCCAAAACCTCCCTGTTGCGGTCACACAAAGTGCCTTTTCCAACGGGTGTCTTCAAAGGATGACATTTTCCAGGAAAATGTCCAAAGAACATCAAGAGAATAGCAAGTACAAGTGATCAGAAGGTAGAGTTTAGCGGGAAGAATGCGGAAGAGACGCTACGTACCGGAAGTCGTCAAAACGCACGAAAACGCAGGGCCTGTGTTTTGAAAACGCAGGACGTGCGTTCACACGGCGTCAACTATGCGTCAACTATGCGCTAAATTCTGCGCTTGTCGGCGTTTTCAAAACGCGCTAGTTGACGCCGTACTCGGCGCTCGTGTGAGAGCGGCTTAAAGTCCACTGACCTGGCTGAATGGTGAGTAGACAGCGTTGGGTCAGTCAACTTTAAAAACACCCCCACCGTATTGACATTTGCCGTCCATGTGCGCCCAGCCTTACTATCTAAGTCACCTCCCCACTAGACGTATCTTTATGCCTTAAAGTCTGTGTCGTAAGATATGCTGGTGCAACAGTTTCAGTGTATTTTATTTTTGTTGCACCAAACTTGTCTTAACCCGGTGACAGACTGGCGCGTCCTGCAGGCGTTCCGCCAATCAGATTCTTCGGTAGCTGTTTCGGTCCGTGTTTGATTGGTTGAACGCTTTCCGACGCGTTGCTTACGCGCCAGTCTGTCACCGCTTTTAGGGCTGGTTCATACTTCCTCGCAAACCGTCAAGCGCATGAAACTGATCGCAGGTTTCCAAGGCGTGAATGTGCACACGCATTCAAACTGATCATAGTCGGCGTAAAATCCGGACGGAGTATGAACCAGCCCTTTACCACGCTGGTGATTCAAACACAAAATTTTTTGGAAGTGGTTATTTGGCAAGCAAATGCTTGCCGAATACACAGAAATTAGTCTTAAATGGCAAGCAGACATTAGTGAATATTCATGACCACCGATCGGTATGGACCAATGAAAATTAAGGCCTAATTAGACCTCATTAATTATGCAAACGGTAGACTAAAGATGGAGTCCTCCGAATCGCCTTCGCCGCCGTCGCAAAAAGGCACCGAAAAGTTGTGATTGGGAGCAGGCTATGCCTCGAACGAAGATTAAGACGGCGTTAAAGGCATAATAATTTTCAGCATTAGATGGCAAGCATGCTTGCTAAATAAGGACGAAAAAGGGAACTGCTTGGCAAGCATGCTTGCCAAATAAACCCGGCCAAATTTTTTATCCGTACGCGAAGTCGTTGATGCATAACTAATGGTGCTTGTCGTATTCGCAGTTCATCTGGTAAATGGAAGGGGTGACGGGTGATTACAAAATAAGCTGTCACCCCTTCTATTTGCCGAAACAACTGCAAAAATAGTCAACACGGTTAGTTATGCATGAGTAAAATCGCGTACGAAAAAACGATTTTTAGGTTTGAATCACCAGCGTGTTTACACCACACGTAAGTCCAAATGCGTAGGACAGGAAACTGGGACATGTCCTAAGACATTTTCGTTCTTAAAAGAACGAAAATGGGTTAAGACAGCACGTAAGACCTTTGGTGCAACCAGGCACGTACATTTTGTTGTGCATTTTTGTAGTTCGTCGTACTGCCGCTAGGTGGCTTCCTCTACGTCGGCAGTCAAATAACGCATTTGAGATCCAATACTGTGCTCTTTTAAAGCTACATTTAGCTGACACGCGGAATGCGGATTGCGGAACGCGGAAGCGGCAAGTGCAATGCATTTTCGCATACAACATATCGCTTCCGCCGGGGATTCGGCGTATGGCAAGTGGATTGTCCAGTTATTCAAAAAACCTATATTTTTGCAATAAAACTTAGTTTTATGCTCATAAAACTTAGTTTTTGTGGAGAAAATATAGGTTTTTTGAAAAAAACTAAATTTTTTGCCCCAAAAAACTGTTTTTTTGCAATAAAACTTATATTTTTACAAAAAACCTGTTTTTTTGCAATAGAAATATATATTTATGCTCATAAATATAGGTTTTTCAATCATCAGCATTAAACTTAGTTTTTTTGTCTAAAAATGTTAGTTTTCCGGTAATAACTGGACAAAATAGCCCCAAACCCTATATTTATGCTTAAAAAACTTGGCTTTATACAAAAAACTTAGTTTTTCTTCAATAAAACCAGTATTTTTGGAGAAAATATAGGTTTTTTGAATAACTCGACAAATGGCGTATATGGCAAGCGGATATGGCAAGCGGATTGTCCAGTTATTCAAAAAACCTACATTTTTGCACTAAAACCTAGTTTTTTGCTAATAAAACTTACTTTTTGTGGAGAAAATATATGTTTTTTGACAAAAACTAAGTTTTTTGAGCAAAAAAACCTAGTTTTTGTCATAAAACTTATATTTTTACAATAAAACCTGGTTTTTTGCAATAAAACTAAGTTTTTGGCGATAAAATATAGGATTTTCAATCATCAGCATAAAACTTAGTTTTTTGTACAGAAATGTTAGTTTTTCGTCAATAACTGGACAAACAGCCAAAAACCTACATTATGCTTAAAAAAACTGGTTTTATACAAAAACTTAGTTGTTCTTCAATAAAACCTGTATTTTTGTAGAAAATATAGGTTTCTTGAATAACTGGACAAACGGCGTACAAAAACCTAGTTTTTGTCAGGAAACTAACATTTTCTACCTCGTCCTATGTGTACGATTTCGCTGTAATATTGGGACGAGGATAGAAAACCTCGGCCCCACATGGTACTTCATGCTTTCACCCACCATTGACTTGGATGTTCGTAGTGGAAGCACGCTGAATTGCGCATTGGTATGCGCATGCGCACTGCAAACAATCGGCACTGGGGACGGGTATTTTACCAACCTCGTACCGACGAAATCATCTTGGTCAGTGGGACCGAGGTTTAAAAAGGTAGGTTTCTGATAAAAACTAGGTTTTTATCAAAAACCTACTTTTTATGGCATAAAACTTAGTTTTAGTCAAAAAACTTGGTTTTTTGACTGATAAACTTAGTTTTATGGAATAACTGGACATTTCAGTGCAGAAACTTACATTTTTGTCGATAAAATGGGGGTTGTTTGGCATAAAACCAGGTTTTTTGTCATAAAATATAGGTTTTTTACAAAAACTAAGTTTTTTGACAAAAACCTATATTTTATGAAGCAAAAAACTAAGTTTTCTTCTATAAAACTTGGTTTTAGACAAAAACTAGGTTTTTTGCTCAAAAAACTTAGTTTTTGTCAAAAAACTATATTTTCTCCACAAAAACTAAGTTTTATGAGCAAAAAACTAGGTTTTAGTGCAAAGATATAGGTTTTTTGAATAACTGGACAATCCGCTTGCCATAAGCGGATTGTCCAGTTATTTAAAAAACCTACATTTTTGCAATAAAACTTAGTTTTATGCTCATAAAACTTAGTTTTTGTGGAGAAAATATAGGTTTTTTGAAAGAATCTAAGTTTTTTGCCCAAAAAACCTGTTTTTTTGCAATCATCAGCATGTTAGTTTTTTTCGGCAATAACTGTACTAATAGCCAAAAAACCTATATTTATGCTTAAAAAACCTGGTTTTATACAAAAAACTTTGTTTTCTTCAATAAAACCAGTATTTTTGGAGAAAATATAGGTTTTTTGAATAACTGGACAATCCGCTTGCCATAAGCATAAAACTTAGTTTTATTGCAAAAAACAGTTTTTTTTGTAAAAATATAAGTTTTATTGTAAAAAACCAGGTTTTTGGGCAAAAAACTTAGTTTTTTTTCCAAAAAACCTATATTTTCTGCACAAAAACTAAGTTTTATGAGCATAAAACTAAGTTTTATTGCAAAAATATAGGTTTTTTGAATAACTGGACAATCCGCTTGCCATGTCCGCGTCCCTAAACCGCATTCCGGATGTCTGGTAAACGCAGCTTAAAGCGGCGTTTACCAGACATATAGGCGCATTTTCGTATACAACGTATCGTTCCGCCGGGGATTCCGCGTCCCTATACCGCTGAATTATGAAATAGAAATCGAGAGTTTCTAAAGTAAAAGACATTGCTTCCTACCAGATTCGAACCCACGGACCCTCGCATGAGGCATCAATCCCCAGCACTAAGGGACAGCACGCCATAACCACTAGACCAAATCCCCATCTTCAAAAAAGGTGGTTCAATGGCCCATGTTAAAGCGGGTGATCCACTGTTGCGATTTTGGCTTGAGACGGGGTTGCGTTCCCTTGCGGTTACCTTATATGGCAATTGGAAGTCCATATAAGGTAATCGGAAGGGAACGCAACCCCGTCTCAAGCCAAATCGCAACAGTGGATCACCCGCTTAAACGAGGCGTCCATCAGTACCCTGCAAGTAGTCCAAACAATCTCCGAACCCAAGCAGTTTTATGTTATGAGAGGGGTCACAAATAAAGGAGATACAAAAGTAAAGAATATGAAATAGAAATCGAGTTTCTAAGGTGAAAGACATTGCTTCCTACCAGAATTGGGTGTCTGACTTGGAGAATTACATATTCTTGGTTTTACCCCATTTTATCTAAAAGTTTTTTGTTTCTCAAATCACTAGGGTCTTTTCAGAAGTGTCTGAATTTTATCACAGCGATTCTTCGTATATTCATGTATAAGAAACATTCTTATTTGGGAGGTTTCGCAAATCTGACGAAAAACGAAGTACGAAATACGAAATTGGACTTTATCTCCATGACGTAACGTATTTCAGGAGATGGCTGGTACCGTAAATATCGCCTGGTACAAGAGCGTCTTTTAGCATATTACGTTAAACCGAAAGAGTTACGGTGTATCTTGAATTTATAAATTTCCACTTCGTATCTACGAAGTGGTAACGAAACATAAATTTCAAAGTTTAATATACACCGTAACTCTTTCGGTCTGACGTCATACGCTAAAAGACGCTCTTGCACCAGGCGATATTTGCGGTACCAGCCATCTCCTGAAATACGTTACGTCATGGAGATGAAGTCCAATTTCGTATTTCGTACTTCGTTTTTCGTCAGATTTGCGAAACCTCCCTATTATTTTTGGTTGTTTATACGAATCATAGTTTTTTAGTTTTCACACCTTAGAAATGCTGCATTCTGATTGGGCAGTCATTTTCTGACCGTCTCTATGCTTGCCTGGGAGGCCCAACTTCAGCAGGGCTTTGTGTGCGAGTGTATGAAGAGGAGCGAAACCAAAGCCCTGCTATGAGAGGATGGTGAATGGTTATAGATGTTCATAACACAAAGAAAACAGCCTCGTACCCAGAGATTAGTTACGCTCGGCTGAGGTTGAAGGTCGGTACACTAATCTCTGGAGACGGCTACTGACTACTTTATCGGGGTTTCCAAGGCACGTGTGTTACAAACGGCGCATGTACATTTATACATGTACATACATAAACATTTATATACTAATTTTTGACTGCTTCACTCCAAGCTTATATGGTGCGCCAAGTAGTGCTTTGTTTTTCCTTAATAAATACAACAGATCCCTCATAAAAACATTCCTAAGGACAGTTTTGTGTATACTGTTTTATACTCAAATTATTTCAATGCCTCTGCGGTCTAAAATCGATCTAAAATTGCACGATGCCACAAATCACACGCAAGGCCTGCTTTCTATTGGCGCGTTTCCGTGCGCGGAAACGCTCGAAAGGCGCGGATGAAACAATGCTTTCCAGCGTTTCGAGCCGTCTCCAGGTATTCGAGCGTTTCAAGCCGTCTCCAGGGATTCGTGGAGCGAACTACAACCTCGGCCCGAGCGTAACGAATCTCTGGGAACGAGATTGCAAAGAAAAGTGTGGATTCTTTCAGGTGCTGCTTAGTTTGTCTTTATTGTTTTTTTTCCGTTGGAGTTATTTGCATGAGACTTTCCCATCCGGCCAGCATCTGCACTGCCGGCCCCATTCGTCGTATGTCTTGTGCAAGGTACCTGCCGCTTCAACGCAAACGTGGATTTTGCAAGAACGTGCCCCTGGGAAATACAAAAAAGGGCTGAACTCAATGTACATGTACATCACTTTCAAAGAAGATTTGATTCTTTGAAACTGATGTAGGCCTGCATGTAGTTTCAATCAAATCAAATCATGGCTATTGCAGGTGTAACATCTATGAGTGTTTCTGTAGCTCAGTGTTCCCCAACAATAGAACGGCCTAGAATGGTTATTGTTGGGTTAGTTGCCACTTAATCCGTCAGGAGGGAAAAAATAAGAAAAACACTGAACGACGTTACACCGGATTTCTCCATTAATCCCCAAAGCAATCAGGGCCGACCGCACAGAATGTCCGATAGTGCTTTCGGCGGTTTATTTATGTGAAAATGCGTTATAACTAACTACCGATAGGCACCGGTAGCACTATCGGACTTTCTGTGCGGTCGACCCAGCGATCTCTTTGGTTCCCTTATCTCCAACCTTAAAGGGAGACATCCGAAAGATATTGCCCGGCGGGCACTAGTTAATTTTGTTTTGGTTAGCGCACAGCGCCGTATGTTAATCAGCGGTGACACTACGCTATGGCACAGGCCCCTGGAGAGATATCAGTGAGTTTAGAACACGTACCTAACCAGTAAACGTATCTAAAAAAACACAACACGTATCTAAAAACTGTGCTATACCGTAGTGTCACCGCCGTCTGTTAATCCACGGTCCGTGGATTAACAGATGGTGCTGTGCGCTAATCAAAACAAATACAACTAGTGCCCGCCGGGCAATATCTTCCGGATGTCTCCCTTGAAGTTTGATTAATTAACGTGACTTATTCGAATGATTTATTACAAAATAGAGACACATTTTTCTTGGATTTTGTCATTATGAATTTGGTTTAGGGCTGCTCAAAACCGATTCCAAAGATCTATTTTTCTTACCTGCGCAGACGACTTTGCCAGTGTTGCTCCATTTTATTTTGGCTGAGGAAAAGTTAAAACAATGCATAAACTATAGGCATGACTGAGAAGCACGCAGGGGAACTCCCCAATAGGCCTAAAATATAATGTCATAGGGTGGCTTTCTATCTTATTATAATGGATGGTAGCCATGTTGGATATTGTTATCAACCTGAATTGACATGTTATCTGCTATACCTTGCTATGTAACAACTGTACACGGTTCGGGTGAAACGGATTTTGTAGCCTACGAGGAGCGGCCTATGTGTAGAGTACAATAGGAGAAAAGTGCCGTGACGGTATTTTGATTTTAAATGAAATGATTATTTGTATGAAAAAGATATAAAATCAGATGTGACCTGTGCTGCCATCTACAAGAATGTCAGTGACCAGCACGTGTGTGGTAACCTGTGCTGCTATGTACACGACAGGCAGTATCAGAATGCCTCGACTGGTAAACATGGTAAACAGATACACAGTAGGACTCATGTGTACCTACACGTATACCATGAATCTGTGTCATCTTGACATTATATACTCCTCAGAGGTACAACTGGAGCAAACCGAAAACACGGACTGCCGTACCTCTGGGCTAGCGAGTTTGAGCAGCAACAACACTCTAAAATTTGCTGGGTCAAATTTGACCAAAAATGGGTTGATTTTGACCCCAAAATAAGATTAATATGCAATCAACCAGGTGCTGGGTTGAGTTGACCCAATTAATTGGGTCAACGTATTCAACAAATTGGGTCAGGAAAATGACCCAAAAATGGAGTCACATATAACCCTGTCCTATAGGACGGGTGTTTGGGTCAGTATAATGACCCAGTATTTGGATCATTATTCTGACTCTATTTTTGGGTCATTTTCCTGACCCAATTAGTGTGTTGAGTACGATGACCCAATCAATTGGGTCAACTTAACCTAGCATTTGGTTGATTGCATATTAATCTTATTTTGGGGTCAAAATCCACCCATATTGGGTCAAATTTGATCCAGCTAATTTTAGAGTGGATGGGGTATACCAATGCACAACACAAAATCTTTTGTATGGTAGAGAGAAAACTGATGTTATATAATATCGTTTTCACACTGAAAGAGAAACATCCACAACTTTAAATTTGTGTCCCAGATTTCAAACCGTAGTTTAATATTAATATTCTTATGTATTTGTTTTCGTAAGTACCGATATCTCTATAATTTTTTTGCGCATAAGAACATAATTGTTATCTCGCCAGGTAGAACTGGTTCGTTGGTAGATTTCGACCCAATACTAGGTCATTTTCACCCAACCAAAATGACCCATAATTTCAACCCCTACACTTGGTCAAATCTGATCATGTGCTGGGATATTTTGACCCAGTTTTTCACCCAATTTGCTTGACCCAGTAATTGGGTTACAAAAATGACCCAGCAAGGATTACCCAATATTATGACCCTGTTATTGGGTCAGAAATTCTTCGAGTGTGTCCGAAATGACCCAAATATTAACCCAAATTTGTCAACCCAGCAATTGGGTCACGAAAATAACCAAGCAAAATTTAGAGTGAAGTGGTCACTGGCTCTCCATACATAAGCGCCAGTGATGAGAGTGGCAGTCAAGAAAACTAGTAGAATGTGTGAGTCCGCTTTGTTGAAGTGATGCATTCTGGGATACTGCTCCAAGTCGCCCACCTCAAGGGCCAGGGCTGCTTGGAACAGGCACGAGCTAGCATGTATGCTGACGTCATCACCAAATCGAACGCTGTGGTGCTGGCACGAGTTGGTACGGTGGAAGTATTCGAACGCACCCAAAATATTTCATAATGCAGGTAGGTTAGTTACTCACGATTTAGATAGTTCATAAAGCAGGCAGTTGGGCTGAAAGGGTTAATGTCGTCCTGGATATATACAAAGATTACCCATGATCTCAATCTTGACTAAAACAATACCATGGTTGTAGTTTCGGCAGCCGAACATCACCCAGCATCCGCAATCAGTGCCTAGGAACGAGTCCTATTTAGAAATCTGTGGAATATAGCGGTCTCTCCCCGCGGTACTTGTTGAACGTAGCTGTTCATGACATTCTTCAGGCGGTCACGTGACCACGGGCGAGACAACCTCGAATCCAGGTGTCATATTACGATGCCGGGTGATGTTCGGCAACCGAAACTACACCCAGGGTATTGTTTTAGTGAAGATTGAGATCCTGGGTTATCTTTGTATATACCCAGGACGACATATACCCTTTCAGCGGCAGTAGGCCTAGGTCTACTCACGATTTTGTTAGTTCATAACGCAGGCAGTAGGTCTACTCCCGATTTTGATAGTTCATAATAGGCCTACAGCTCGACCCGTATGAACTGTATACTCACTAGCATCTACCTCCGGGCAGTCGGTCCGATCCTCACATCTTTCCATCAGGCATTGGTTACCTGGGAGAAAGGCCTATCATTGTAAATGCATAGCAATCTTATGGGGTAAAGTAAATACTATAATGTACGTATGGTATAGGATAATAGTGAAGTTTGGCAAATCTGGCAAAACACGAAGTACGAAATACGAAATTGGACTTCAACTCCATGACGTAATGTATTTCAGGAGGTGGTTGATACCACAAGTATCGCTGCTGCCAGTGCGTCTTTTAGCATGTAAGACCGAGAGAGTTATGGTGCATCTATTATGCTATCTTCGTAGATACGAAGTGGAAACGGAAATAAAAATTTCAAAGTTTAATATATACAACTAATATACACCGTAACTCTCTCGGTGATATAGGTTTTTTTTTAATAACTGGACAATCCGCTTGCCATACATGTGTGGCCACCAGGTGGCCATCTTGAAAGATAGAATTTTTGACATTCCTGTGACCTAGAAAGGAAAGCAGTTTGTTCACAAATACTACTTGTATTCAGAAATTGCACTACTTCTGGGTGCCACACCTGAGTTTATGTCATTGACTGATAACACTGATCAGATCATAAAAATACTTCTTGGTGTGTTCAGCTTTATCTTATCTGTACTGATCCTTCAACATTCACCATGAGGGTCACAGTTTAACACTTAACCAGGGAGACCTATCACAGAGGTGAGCACAATGGCCCTGGCCATTTCATTGGCAAAAATAGGGGAGCAGCTGCCGTAAAAGACCACCCCCTCGTAATGTGTT
>NMRB01000476.1:12183-60455 GCA_002633025.1 Notospermus geniculatus
CCCCCCCCCCCGAGTCACGCTAGGGTGGTTGGTTTTTGAGATTTTTTGCACGACGCCGAAAAATTAATTTCGAAGTACAGGAATCAGTCGTTCAGAAGCCGTTGCGATCTGAGCTTTGTACAGCAGAATGGGACCCGATGTACAGCTAACTTTTGAATGGTTAGATTTACACCTCATAAATGTATTACCAACAGATAAAAACATGGTGGCTCAGAAGCAGAAAAGCATGTTCTTAATTGTTTTCATACCGTAGTTATGTAATAAGAAATGAATTTTTTTGTGTAAATTAACACAAAATGGGCCAAAATACATAATGAAATGGCCAGGGCCATTGTGCTCACCTCTGTGATAAGTACAGATAAGATAAAGCTGAACACACCAAGAAGTGTTATCAGTCAATGACATAAGCTCAGGTAATGGCACCCAGAATTAAGGAGTACAATTTCTGAATACAATGAATAGAAGTGGTATTTGTGAACAAACTGCTTTCCTGTCTAGGTCAGATGTCAAAAATTTTGGCCCGGATGAACCGTGCCGTGCTCGACCCGGGCCATTCTTGACACTAGAGGGCGTTCCAAATAACACCCTCTAGTATCGATCAGCCACCGCCATGTTAAAAAGAAGTGCAGCGCAATAATATGTGTAAGGATTCCTTACCATTGTGAAGCGGTCCCTAATGGTAACTCCATTAGGAGGAGTGATGCGGTCAAACATGGCGGTGACTGATCGATGACAGTGTCTATTTGTGTAACGTAGTGGAGAAAATGGGCACTGTTGTACAGTTTGGACCCGGGCCAGGCCCGCCTCAGAAAGAGCATTTTACCCCATTTACACTGCACCATGAAAACCGCGCCAATATCTGAATCGCCGGCTCTCCTTTCTGTGGAGGTACGAAATCTCCGTCATTTTCAATATGGCTGCGTCCATGATCATTCGCGGCAATGACGTATTGAGTTCAAGGCCGATAAATCAGCATGCGCATTCACTAAAGGCAAGTCATTCAAGTGGGCTTCTGTCGCTCCGGCCGCCGCACTACACTCCACAAACGACTGGGAAAGCAGGCTGCAAAATCAGCGGCTAGCGTACCGACGACCACAACGACCATCTCGACCAATGAAATTGCCCAAAAGCAATCTACTAGGGGAAATCTGGCACACTTTTGATTGGTTGTTATTGATGAAATTTACCAGAGCCTCTCGCCCGTCTAGAAACTTTTCAAAGTCACTAGCAGGATATTTTTTATCCGTAAGTACTGCTTACGGCACACAGCATCGAATTAGGCACCAGGATACCGTCCTTGACCTCGAAGAAAGTTGCGATATAATCAGCTGATTTGACATCTTGCAAAGAGCAGACGACGGCCGTTGAAGACGCAGTTTCTGATTGGCTGAACTCATTCACATCCGTTGTTGTTGTCGGTACGCTAGCCGCTGATTTTGCAGCCTGCTTTCCCAGTCGTTTGTGGAGTGTAGCGCGGCGGCCGGAGCGACACAACGACTGGGTCCCGAGTCTAGCGGAACCGTGCTCGACCCGGATCGAACCCACCTCCTGTTGGGGGGTTCGGCCCGGATGAAAGTAGCACCGTGCCGAGCCCAGTTGTGCCGTGCCAACCCATTTACACTATCACCTTTTTTGCCGTTTCACACTTAACCACGGAGACCTATCACAGAGGCCGACCCGGGTCGAGCACGGCTGAAAACACGTAGTGTAAAAGGGGCCTTAGACAACATTGAAAGATCGTAACATTTACTACCGGTGAGATATGGCCAAAGTCAATTTTTCAAGATGGCCGCCTGGCAGCCATGTAGAAGTAGACAGTACCAAGACACATATTTAGGCACGGTTAAAGCATCCTAGCTACCACTATTTATGAGGTGTAGGTCGAAGTCCATTTTTCAAGATGGCTCCCTGGCGGCCATATTTGACGTCGAATCTGACTCAAATTTACCATATATTTATATGACACCTAGATACATAGTTTGACAAGGTTAAAACATCTTACCTACTCCTATTTATAAAATGTGGGTCAAAGTTCATTTTTCAAGATGGCTTCCTGGCGTGCATATTTGAAGTACGATCGGGTTGAAATTTGGTGCATTTGTGCAGGGTGCCTAGATATATCTTCACAGCAAATCACAACACTCTATGTCAAATAGCCATGAAATGTGCCACCAAACAGTGAATTTTGAACTTTGACCTCTGTGACCTTGAAAAGTAGGTCAAATCAAAAACCCGGGATTTATGTGATGCCGTAGTCTCATCAGAAGAACCCACCATAAAAGTTTCGTGGTTCCAGCTAACAGCGTTCAGGAGATACGGCCAAAAGAAGGTTTTTACAAAGCGCCCCCTACAGGCCAGAGTGTACAAGCAGCAGCGCTAAGTTTCTGAGCAGAGATAGTTTTTACCATAAGGTACCTGTACACCCGTTTGTAACCCAAGCGGTTTATAAACGTGCCACCCCTGTTAACGACGACGGACGACACACTATGGGAGAAGCTCACCTCACAGAGGTGAGCTAAAACTGGGGTTTGCCCCCCTGGTAATTATAGCTGTACTTCCACCTATCCCAAACCCACCAAAACTCCGGGCTTCTTGCACGTACACCTATTCTTTGCAGGTATTCGAAAAACCTGGATGACTGGATTTACTGGACTGTGCGTCATTGCTCACTGCCGCCTGAACCAATTCATTAAAGCTGAACTGCATGAACAAAAACACCACAGCGCCGCAGTATGGTGGTCTACTGGGCCCGTATGCATAAAGGTATGTAGAGCTTATTCCAGGTACCTAGCATGCTATACCATAACATCACATTATACCTGGAATAAGCTCTGCCTACGCGGTAGAGCTCTAATAAGCTCTAAGTACTAGTATACGGTATAGGCTACGAAAACGCCGGTTAACAATGGCTTCACGGTCGTGAATCCATTTGAAGCCTTTGTTAACCGGCGTTTTCGTATACCGTATACTTTTATGTAAAGCAAGCCATACGGGCCAAGGGGCTTGATTCATAAAGTGCCTCTAAGCTTATGGTAATGGAAAATGTATTGAGTTAGTGGTACCATTAACTTAAAGTCACTTTACGAAACAGGCCCCTGAACCGCAGACGCCCTTCGAAGTACCTCCAGAACATGATAGTACCGGCCTGTTTAGCGGCGCCAATGTATTCAATCTCAGTGTTTCAAATTTTTGCCATAGTCTTGTTATTCGAATATACATTTTCGCAGAAACGCATTGTACAAGATATGAGCAACAAAACGTACATGACTCGCGTGATGTGTATGTATTTGTAGAAAGAATATTTACACGATTTCAATAATTATGGCCAAAGAAATAAAATAAGAATTATCCTCAACGTGTATGTAATGATACCTACTGACGTTGATGAACGTCAGATGAGCGTTGTATTGGTTTGAATGCGAAAATGTTGCTTGAACTATACCATAAATTTCAACGAGAGATGATTACTATAGAATAGTGACTTATTTTCTGCTCTAGTTGGAAAAGAACCTACTGCCTTAGAACTGCGCCGTCAGTGGACGCCATCTGTGGATGTTACCGCATTGACAGGCCCAAGGTAAATACAGTGGCGCCACCAAAATAGGCTGGTACTCTATCATGTTCTGGAGGTACATAAGTACCTTATTGTCGTTTCTATTTCTCTTTCTCAACCACCACCGTGGCGTGGTGATCTTTTTTCAAAGCTGGAATCTCCCGTTTTTCTTTAAGTATTTCAGCTTTAATAAACTAGTTCAGGCGGCGGCGAGCAATGACACACAATCCAGTAAATCCAGTCATCCAGGTTTTTCGAATACCCATTTTTTGCCGTGTCTAATAGACCCGTGATTGAAAACCCCGTGTCTATTAGGCCTGGCGAGCTCGCCGAGGCTAATTCAAACATGGGGCTCACCCGGGCTTTTAGATTGGTGTAAGCGCAATAAGCTCGGCAATTATTAGTTATATACCCGGCGATAGATGGCGCGGTGTGTTTCGTACTGCACATCTATACAAAGAGAGAAAGTCCAAAACTACGATGAACTCCTTCTATAGTTTGGAGGCCTCCAAAATAATTTCAGTACTACATGTGGGTGGTTAGAACTGCCAGTTAGGTTTTAAGCATGACAAATTGAAGAAATTGCCATTTGAAATGTGCTTTTGAAAGGGAAATCCTTTGTTCACTTAGGTGTTTTATTTTGAGCTATTGGGGAATCCCACCTCTTGGGGAATCCCCCACCTGACAATGCTGACACAGCGTGCACATTGAAGGCCTATTCTTACTGTGTAGGCCTAGGCCTACAGTATGATGTCCGCTGCACAGGACAACGGATGGCCTACTTTGAAGCCTACCCTGTTAAAGACGACATGTTTAACTGCAGCCTTTCTGTAGCTGCTGATGCATTGTGAAGTCGTAGGGCCTACATTGGTTACCCTGAAGTATTTTGTGCCTCGCCATTCTGGCGATATCACCACCCAAGGTTAGCATGGTTATCACCCCGGGGTTAGCACGCTCCCCAACACGCCCGAAGGGCGGGTAAAATGCTAGTGTGCTATAAACCAAAAACCCTGCGAAATTTGACCCGCAAGCGCGACCTCTTTTGCCGTGTTTAGTAACTAATGAAATGTACTGAAAATAGGTGGAAGCGCGTCGCGGGTTTTTTTTCAAGCCCGGGGAAGACCTGGGCCTCAAAAACCTATCAATTTGGGATGTAGAACTACATTGTAAGGTTAAGTTTATGCCACCTACATTTTCATCAACAGAACTGAACTCGAATACTTACTATCACAATCTTTGCCTGGAATAAATAAAGAAATGTAACAATTAGACATTGGATTTCAGCTAATCTCTCCCCTAAACGTGAGAGCATTTTGAACCATACCGCCAAGGATCATTCGGGGGCCACGTTGAGACCCGGCGGAAACAATGCGACTTTTCAGTCAACCAGGTACCATTAGAAGACATGACACTGCTTACGTCATCAGCCCACAAACTGTACAGTTTTTCATTGAGTTCATTATGACAGACACCCTCCAGGGTCGGATCAGGGGGGCGGGGGGGGGTATACATGTACGTCGCCAATGTTTGGCAGAGCATGATTTTTTAGCAAGAAAAAATTTAATCAGCTAAAAATGCACCTGAAGCTAAAAACACATAGGGGCCTACATGCGTTTCGTGCTCCGGTGCAGCAACCGTAGGGGTGTAAGTTGACTGACCCAATGCTGCTCGACCCATCATTCAGTCGGGTCAGTTGACTTTAAAAACACCCCTACCGTTGCCACACCGGAGCACGAATCGCATGTATGTGTTTTGAGCCTAAAACACTTAAATTGTCAAATTTTCTATGGGAGGGCGCCAGACCCCCTCCCCCGCTTTGGCTTTGTGGCTAAGGCGCTTGCCGCGTCCCTTTCTCTCAGTCCTGGATCCGACCCTGACATCTTCGGTGGGGAGAGCGCTAGTTTTTATGGTGAATAACCTGGTATTTTAGAAGAATTACTCAGTTTTTTTTTCAAGAGTACGTAAACTCTGCCCAGATGAAAAAAATTTGATTCTCAGTCGAGTTCCGGCTGTGTGCATTGTGGATTTTGATTCTGGTCGGTAATCGTAAATGCAGGGCACATATCAACAGACCAGGGTCAAAGACCGAATTACAACGTGAATCCCACCCACCAAATGATAAATCCCAAAGAAAATAATACACTGTTTGAAGTGTGTTATGGTCTTTACCATAAATGTCACAACTTAAAAATAAGTCTCACCTCATTACCTTTCCCAGTTTAAGTTGTCACTGGCAACAAATTTGAGTTCAATCAATGCTTACCTGATACCCTGATGTGAACAAGGAGTCCAATAAGGACAAAAACACCCAAAGCAATTTGTACTTTCATCTTCTCGCTAGAAAACAATAAAAAATCAGAAAATAAACACGTTTACTCTCCATACTTCATTCAAAGATTATTACATTCCAGTTATTCTAAACTGCAAATACATGTACAGCGATGGAGACAATATATTATTGAACCACCTCTGTTTATTTCCTCTCATTTCCAATTAAATAGGTCCCACAAAAAAAGTTCATTCACCCTTTTATGCCACATTTTATTAAAGTATACTTAATACCTTGTAAAAAACCAACCTCGTCCCCAGGGGTTTTGTTCGCTCACACAACCTCGGACCTAACTCGCTCACTAACCCCTGGAATCACGATCTCCATTCCCCAGAATCTGGGGATTTCACGGAAATTGCCGAAGGTTGTAAATAATATTTATAGTCTATTTTTTCTTAAAGCTGAACTTAATAGATATAAACCCCAAGCGGCAGAGGTAGAAATTACGAACAGCCACAAGGCACTTCCAAAATACCTCTGAAAACGATACACCCTCTCGGACGGTCACAGTTGGTTTCACTTGCCACCACGATCTTGATGAGAAAAGATCTCAGCACAGCTGCCAAAATGAGAAAAAACGAAAAATAATCTGTGATGGCACCGAGATTCGAACCCACAACCCTCTGATCGATTCGCCAACCTCTTTCTGTACGCGCCACGAAGACTGCTTGCATACAACGACGCCGATCTACAATAAAGGCGCTGTGGTTTTGAAGATCTCCATGAGGAAATAAAACGATCGGAATTGTCGTCATGCAAGCAAGCAGTCTTCGTGGTGCTTACAGAAAGAGGTTGGCGAATCGATCAGAGGGTTGTGGGTTCGAATCTCGGTGCCATGACAGATTATTTTTCGTTTTTTCTCATTTGGCAGCTGTGCTGAGATCTTTACTGTTCAAGAGCGTGGTGGCAAGTGAAACCAACTGTGACCGTCCGAGAGAGTGTATCGTTTTCAGAGGTAGTTTGGAAGTGCCTTGTGGCTGTTCGTAATTTCTACCTCTGCCGCTTGGGGTTTATATCTATTAAGTTCAGCTTTAAACTTACTAATTTAATCGAGTACAGATCGATGAAATTAACTACTTTCAATGTCGAAAACATAAAGGTATTGCTGAAATAGGCCCTGGTTTTTGTTTTAAGTTTTAATTATTTGAATACCGAAGCCGAAACTCCTCACAGCGCCACCTATCTTCATTCTCCGACACTGAGTAAGTGACTTCATTTCATCAACATAACACACCGAAATAAGAGTTTTCTCTGCCTGTCACTAACTGAATCGACATCTGTTAGCACTCTTAGACTAGTAATTTCTATAATAACAGATAAAAATGTGGTTTAGGGGTTGAAAGCGAATGTTTGATCGAGTCAGTTTTCCGTCATGCATCACTGTCTACAAAAATGTACAGACGCATACGACTCGATTAAATAAGTAAAATTGCGGTTAATCGGGCTTTATATACTTACCTGCATCATCCGTTCGTCTAGATGTGTTTCGAATATAATATCCATTTAGATTGTACAAGGTAAAATCCCTTGGTTGAACAACAAAATGACCAAATCTTAGCTGAACTGAGGGCACGCATGATGTTTACAAAAAACTGCAAACACATGTGCTTTATTTAATAATAATAGTCACGATTGTGTGACATCACTTCCTTCTACTTCGGGCGACCAATCACATGCCGGAATTCAGATATGAGACCAGGGGTTTGTAAGCGTCAACCCAGAGTCCAGGAGCGCACAAACCCCTGGGTACGAGGTTGGTAAAAAACAGAACCTCAATCATAATTATAAGCATAAAGTCCGTATGATGCTCGAAGAATTAAGGTTTGATTTGAAGCGATGTGAAGTAGACAGCTGTCTGCACAGTAAATGTATGCACTTCAGGTCCTTACTTTTAGTCAGAACTTTCGGCAAGGTCTTTCTACCAAGCTCCATTGTTTCTTTATTACGGGAAGTCAATTTCTACATTTGGTATCATCTTGGTGAAGTTTGAGCAAATTAACCAACACAGTAATTCAGTACATACAGAATGATTGAAGAGTTTGTGGGACCTATTTTAATGGAAATTGAGTAAGTCAACCAGAGGTGGTTCAATAATTTTTCCATCGCTGTATATCCGGAAGTTCGGTCCAGTGTGCGATATCCAACGTCCCAAAGAAATAACACGTTGGTAGCAACAGCAGGCGTTACCGAGTAGAACAAGCTATAATGAAATGGTCCACGGACCATGTGCTCACGTGTGTGAACGTACCAAAAAAACAAATGACAAATGTAAATCAAAATATTCCAGGGGCCATGAGTTCCAGGGTCACACGATTATGGTCAAAATTTCAAGGTCAAAACATTCTGGCTTGAGAATTTATGACATATGTGCCAAAGTCCATTTTTTGATATATATGTATTTTTATTTCTATGAGTGTAATACATAGTAAGTACAGGGCCGAAGCCGAGGCATTATTGGCCCTGTACAAGAAAAGCACTTTAAGGCACAGTATATTTAACCTCATAAAGATGAAAGAAAGAAAAAAGAGATGAGAAAAAAAGGTTACAAATATACAGAAGGAAGGTTGCGTCCCAATTCCAAACTTACATTTAATTCAAGGGCTCACGGAAACCCCGCGGACCCCACGGACGCACCAATGACCGGTGCCATAACCAAAACCCAGAACATTTCTCATTGGGTTGAAAGAAACAACCAGTCGAAGTAATGGATCCGCAAGGACCACGGAGGTCCCGCAAACAGGGTCATACATAAAGTAGCGGGATTAAATCCACAGGCCAAAGAATTACATACTCAGGAATGAGATAAAAATGACACGATATCGGATAAGAAAGCTGTTGTTTTACATACAATGCATATGTTAACCAGTTAACTGCATTTGGTAAATCACTATGACCGTATAAAAGAATAAGCAATTTGTCATCAACAGTGGAGCGAGTAAAAACTCTAGTATTAAAAGAAGGTATATCCATTACTTCCCTCATAAAAGGATGTCGTAGATGGTCAACTGCCGTACAATGAAATATTTAGGGCCGTATTCAAAAAGGGTGATCATCGCGCGATTAAGACTTAGACGCGTGTAACTTCACTAAATGCACGCACTTCCACCATGCATTTGACGAAGTTACACGCGTCTAAGTCTTAAACACCCTTTTCGAATACGGCCCCAAATGTTTAGTCGTCTGTGCCCTAGCTCCACATATACAATATGGATCTGAAACATTGGTAAAGTTATGCGAAAAAAGTGACTTTTAAAGATTAAGCCACACCTGGTTTTATTGAGAATGATCTCCTCGTGGCGCCTGAGATTTAATTTGGTAGTAACGGTACATTTTTTCTTGCCTCGGAAATACATTCGTACGTTAAATTTAAAGGAATTTCTAGAACGCCGATCTCTTAAAGATAATATAATATATCAGGGGTATTTTCGTGGGCCACGAAATTCATTGTTTATTTACATTTTGTTTGTTTATGTCCAGGCTTTCTTTGTCTTACGAGTAAATTGTTGGTGGCATGCCCCTCTAGAAATTCTGTTGATTCCAAAAGTATTCATTTTGGTGGGTTGGCATGTCCCGAAAGTCCAAAATAACATAATGTAAACATTCATGCTTACAAACATTGAACGTAAACAATGAAGTCGTGATATATTATCTTTAAAGCCACGGGGAGGTCATTCCATAATTTAACAGAACTAGGAATAGTCGAAACCAACATGGCATGACTGAGGTTAAGTGGAACTCTGAATGCCAAGTTAACCCGAAGGCGAGGGTCTCTGACTGGATTCACGAAATCAGTGAATAACTCATACATAAAATGAGGTGCAAGATTGTGACTGACGTCATACATGAATATTAATTTCTTCTCCCTACGACGATCTGATAAGGACATCCAACAACCAAGAGAATTCAAGACTTTTAGTGCACTAGTTCCGTGTAAACAACCACTGACAACTAAAGATGCACGATAATGAATCTGGTCCAGCCTGGCAAGCTGATATTGATTAGCTGAATCAAATAGTAAGGAACCATATATATATATATATATCTCATATATATTCTTTCAAGGTGTTTAGATTTTAAGGTGTGGGACAAAACTTTTTAAAGGACTAAGCTTATTATTTCACTTAAAAAAATCAAAACAATTAAATCAATATGATCATGAAAACAGAGTGTGCCATCGAAGATAACCCCAAGGTGTTTGTGAGCTTTAACACGAGGAATCGGTTCGCCATTAAGTATAAGGACAGGATGCTGTTGAGGTTGTTTACGGGGTGAATGAAATATCACTTCCTTGCTTTTAGAAGCTTTGAAGTTTAATTTCCATGTCCCTGCCCAGCCACAGACTCTATTTAAATCAGACGTAAGCAAATCATGACCACGATTGATGTCATTCATATGAGTGGGTAGGAACAGGGAACAGTCATCGGCATATAAATACATATAGTCCGGCCGATAAGGGTAAGAAAACGGCGAAATCGTGCAAATTGGTATAAAAGCATAAAATCTGGCACACTGGTGCAGTTTTTAATACCGATTAATTTAAAGACGGGTGACATGTGAAAAACGCCCCCTGGTGGGCGCCATCTTGATTTTCAAAATGGCCGCCGTGTGTCTGGCTTGAAACAGAGTTTTAGCCATAACTTTTGTTCTGATCCACCTAGAACCACAATTCAAGTGGCTATATCTAGGTTTTTGGGTATGGCCAATCGAATGATGGCATTGTCGATGACGTCACATGACCGCCATATTGAATTTCAAGATGGCCGCCTAGCAAATTGCCTCCTGCGTGCACAAGTCTGTTAAATGTTCATTAATAATCATACAAGCATTAAGTTTAGTACGCTGTGAGAGCCTGACATGAATCCCAATTTAAGAATGGGTGGCATCTGGAGAGTGCCCCCTGGTGGCCGCCATCTTGAATTCAATATGGCCGTCGTCCGAGCCGCAGGCCAGAATACGTTTTTCCCCATAACTTTGCTTAGACTACAGGTATTGACAAAATTCAAGTGGCCATACCTAGGTTCTCAGGTACAGCGAATCGAATAATGGCACTGTGGACGACGTCACACGGCCGCCATATTGGATTTCAAGATGGCCGGCGTGCCTTTGCCTGGAAACAGTTTTCTGCCCATAACTTTGGTTCTGGCCCACATGGAATCATAATTCAAGTGGCTATACCTAGGTTTTCGGGTACGGCCAATCGAATGATGGCATTGTCAATGACGTCACATGGCCGCCATATTGAATTTCAAGATGGCCGCCATGTTCTGCCTGGAAACCATTTCTGCCCATACCTTTGGTTCCGGCTCACATAAAACCATAATTCAAGTGGCTATACCTAGGTTTTCGGGTAACACCAATCGAATGATGGCATTGTCAATGACGTCACATGGCCACCATATTGAATTTCAAGATGGCCGCCATGCTTCTGCCTGGAAACCATTTTTTGCCCATAATTTTGGTTCTGGCTCACACAGAACCATAATTCAAGTGGCTATACCTGGGTTTTCGGGTACGGCCAATCGACTGGTGGCATTGTCAATGACGTCACATGGCCACCATATTGAATTTCAAGATGGCCGCCATGCTTCTGCCTGGAAACCATTTTTGCCCATAAATTTGGTTCTGGCTCACATAAAACCATAATTCAAGTGGCTATACCTAGGTTTTTGGGTAACACCAATCGAATGATGGCATTGTCAATGACGTCACATGGCCGCCATGTTGAATTTCAAGATGGCCGCCATGCTTCTGCCATGAAACCATTTTTTGCCCATAATTTTGGTTCTGGCTTACATCGAATCATAAGTCAAGTGGCTATCCATAGGTTTTGAGATACAGCCAGTCGAAAGATGGTATTGTCAATGACATTACACGGCCGCCATACTGAATTTCAGGATAGCTGCCATGTGTCCGCCTGGAAACATATTTTCAGCTCAGCTGACTGTGTTTGTGTGTGTCGTCCGGCACATTTCACAACCGTAATTCCGAGAGGCATGTAAGTTGGTGGAGAAGTACAACCTTAATCAAAAGTAAATGCACACCTGATAAACTTAAATATTTCACAAAACCCTCGGTGGATTAACTTTTCCTTTTTATGGCAGATATTTAGGACCTTAGGACACATTTTGAGACAAAAATTACCTTGATTTTTTATAAAATGCATTTCTGGCAAAATTTCCGTTTTAACCGTGATTTTTTTATCGGCCAATTCATCGGAACCAAACCAACGTCACTTGAAAGCCTGTTTGTTTCCCAGCAAAATGCTTTTTCAGGTTTAAAAAATTCGCTGATGAACAGAAGTTACAGAACATTTTCTAAAATGAATTTCGTTCGGTTTTCCGGTCAAGTCAGGGCTATTCCTTCCGTCTCATTTAGATCTACCAAGCCCTGCTGAATATTGTGAATAGGCCTATTCATGGCCTGGTCAACAATAGCTACTCTTGATGATATTCCATCGAGTAATCCAAGCCCAGACGGTCTTTTGTGTGGGATGAGTGGCGGTGTCACCTTTCGTGATGCCTCCTTACCAATGAAGGCAGGTGAGCCTACGTAACCTCTTATGGAATTGACGTCATTTAGTCACCTCACCTACGATGAATGGGCCTTATTATTTCGTGAGGTTGATCTTGGGACAATAAGGAATGGTCGACTATAAAATGAGACTTGGACTGCTGAGTGGAGCTTCGACTGAAGCTTTTGGATAAATTCTTCATAATTATGATATGGAAGCTCCGATTGAAAATTTGAAACTTTCTTCCTGTATAGATTAAACAGGAAAGCTTTAAAATGACATAGGTTTCACTTTTTAAAAATATGCGATTGAAAATCACACTTTTTTATCGAAATTTGTCAAAAATACAACTCATGCAAGTTCATGATATTTTTGGTCTCAAAATGTGTCTTGAGGCCCTCAATAATTACCATAAAAAGCAAAGGTTGATCCGCTGAAGATTTTGGGAAATATTTAAGTTTATTGGCTGTGCATTTACATTGCACTTTTGATTAAGGGTGTACAGTCATCAGCATTAGTTTGTATATTTCAGCACCAAGAACACCAAATTCCACCGGGTTTGTTGCACGTGAAATTTAAATCCTTCTGGCAAATGTTCCCATTGATTTTAAAAATTTGCTTTTATGATGACATTATGTAATTTACTTCTCAAAAAAAGGTAGAAAATCCAATTTTTTTATTCCCTATAAAATTCTTGATTTTCCTTCATTCCCTAGTGCATCTAACTATTTTAAAACCATTGGTAAAAGTTTCATTCAAAAAATCGCCCTCGCTTTCAAGAAAAAATGACTTTTCCACAAAAAGCTTCTAGAGACACCTCCCATATCATTGACAATGTCCCTGTCAATATGACTCGGATACAATTTGGATGACAATAAAAGTGTCATGTGATATTCACATGTGTCAGAAGCACTAGGCCCCATTATCATGATTATGATGATGGCACAATGAGGTTTACTCTGCCAAGAAATAAAACCCATATGACGTATTGGTGGTTAGGGATGGTTACCACATCGATATAGGCTCTGTCGTAGTTGAATGAAATTCCCAACAAGGCCTACAACCATCAATGGAATGTTTACTATGTCATACAGGGTGGGCCAACAATAGAAATTCTATTGTTTGCATCATAAGGCCTAGGTTCACCTAGTCAGCATAAGGTCAAATTATTATACAGGAGGTCAAATAAACTTTGGACCAATGAGAAAAGTTTCTCGTTGGTGGTTAGGCTTCTTGGAAGGAAGTCAGGTGACCAGGCATAGGCATAATAACTATGAATAGTGTTCTGATTATAGCAAGGCCTATCATTGGTCAGAAGTGTAGAGGGGAGAATGTAGCAAGTCAGTTCTCTATAGGAATTTTGAGCTGGATTTTTTTTCTAAAAGTCATTTTTTTCTTGAAAGCGAGGGCGATTTTTTGAATGAAACTTTTACCAATGGTTTTAAAATAGTTAGATGCACTAGGGAATGAAGGAAAATCAAGAATTTTATAGGGAATAAAAAAATTGGATTTTCTACCTTTTTTTGAGAAGTAAATTACATAATGTCATCATAAAAGCAAATTTTTAAAATCAATGGGAACATTTGCCAGAAGGATTTAAATTCCACATGCAACAAACCCGGTGGAATTTGGTGTTCTTGGTGCTGAAATATAACCAAATTACAGGTGTATACAAACTAATGCTGATGACTGTACATGTTGGTCGCAGGGCGAGCTTGAAAAAGAACCATTTTTTTCGCAATTTGACATACTTTCTGCTCTCCAGGGGCAATTTCCGTAAAATGAGATATCCCAATATTTCAGGCCAGAAGCAATATATCTGACAGAAAGTGACAGGGTATGGAGCTTGATTTGTGATGCAAGCAACGGGTATAAAAGTAGTTACAGTAGAACCTCACCTAACGGACACCTCAATACAGCGGACACCTCAAGATTACGGACAGATCTGTCCAGTCCCGAATTTTCCCAAGCCATTTTCAATATAAATTTAACTCAATATTGCGGACACCTCACTATTCAGGACAACGGACAGTTGATTTCTGGAAAATTGGGTCCCATAACCTCACTAATACGGACAGCAGGTGAAAATTTGAAGCCATTTTCAACGTTTTCATTCACAAAGTGGTCAGTGGTAGGTGATTAAATCACTTGTTTTAATTAACACCCGAACACACTGAATGACTGAATTCATTAGTTTGGTGGGACAACGGCTCTGTTTGGACTCTCTTGTCTCAGTCCGTTGTTTGTGATTCTGCATGGAAAACTAGGCTACTGCTGGGCAGTCAACTTTGGACTCTTTCTTTTCTAAATAAACGAGTGTAATGAAAAAGTACTTGTTGAAAAATGGCAAATGTGATCGAAACACAGCCCACTCTCCACTTTGTAATGGATAGCTAACTGTGGTCTTAACAAGCTGCCTGATTCTTGTTTTCAAAGATTGTTCAATGTTGTGCTGTTGAAAATATTTGTGAATTGTAGTTTTCTAATCAAGAATTTACATCAAATGAAATCATTCCTGATTTGAGTTTACCCTTGCCCTCAAATACGGTAGAATGAGCCCTCAAGGAAGTACCATTGACGTACTACAGAGCCACCTGGTGTCCGTTATTGATGGAGTTTCAATATTGCGGACACCTCACTATTACGGACAGCTGAGCTCAGTCCCAAGGGTGTCCGCAATAGCGAGGTTCTACTGTAATTCCAACTTTGTCCTCCAGCGGGTCAAATGGGTTTTATCAGGGGTTCCGGACGCGGCCTGATGCTGTTTTCGACTTTTTGAGGTGGGAGTCCTTATATTCAAGCTAGTGGATAGCCTGGATTTTTTGACGAACAACCGTCACCCCTCTGAATAATGGACTAGTCCATGTTAGCACTGCAGGTTGAGATTTTCAAGACAAAAATGACGGGACAATGGCACAACCGATCAAAATTTCTCCCAACTTCACATCACTCCCCTGTACTTCCCTGCATGATGTGGGGCAAATTGGGAATTCATATCCCATTATGCCCCATGTGTGGATCCTATAATATTTCAACATGCGCTGGGCAGCAATCTGTGGCTGAATCTGAACTACAGTCTGGTGCCTGCCAGTGTAACTACATTTAGTGAACATCTGTAGTAATTCATTACATATGAATTCTCGTCTTCTGCATAGGTCAACGACAAAAACAAAATCAGCAAGATGGTATACAATAACGATTTCCCGTTTTACCCCGCTATCCCGTTACGCCCCACTTTCCCCTACCCGGCAAATGCCCATTTCTACCCGAAGATATCGAAATTGCCGAAATGTACCAACTGGACACTGTGTCACCAGTACACAGCACCAAATATAAGAGATAGAGATAATGACAGTATGTCAAGTTTAGTGTAGAGTCATTGACAAAACCCACAAGGGAAGTTAATAATGTTATACTAATGAAGCCTACTAATGGGCGGCCATCTTTAAATTCATTATGGCAGCCCAGTGACGTCATCGGCAATGCCATCATTCGATTGGCCGTACCCGAAAACCTAGGTATAGCCACTTGAATTATGGTTCTGTGTGAGCCAGAACCAAAATTATGGGCAAAAAATGGTTTCCAGGCAGAACATGGCGGCCATCTTGGAATTCAATATGGCGACCATGTGACGTCATTGACAATGCCATCATTCGATTGGTGTTACCCGTAAACCTAGGTATAGCCACTTGAATTATGATTCCATGTGGGCCAGAACCAAAGTTATAGGCAGAATCAGTTTCCAGGCTGAAGCATGGCGGCCATCTTGAAATTCAATATGGCGGCCATGTGACGTCATTGACAATGCCATCATTCGATTGGTGTTACCCGAAAACCTAGGTATAGCCACTTGAATTATGGTTTTATGTGAGCCGGAACCAAAGGTATGGGCAGAAATGGTTTCCAGGCAGAACATGGCGGCCATCTTGAAATTCAATATGGCGGCCATGTGACGTCATCGACAATGCCATCATTCGATTGGCCGTACCCGAAAACCTAGGTATGGTCACTTGAAATGTGGTTCTAGGTGGACCAGAACAAAAGCTATGGCTGAAAGTCTGCTTCAAGCCAGACACACGGCGGCCATTTTGAAAATCAAGATGGCGCCCACCAGGGGGCGTTTTTCACGTGTCACCCGTCTTTAAATTAATCAGTATTGAAAACTCCACCAGTGTGCCAAATTTGAGGCTTTTATACCGATTTGCACGATTTTACCCCTTATCGGCCGGACTAATACTAGAGTTGTGGACTAGGAATCGCCCACTTTTACCCGTAACCTGCGGTTAACTAAGTATGATCTAAGGAGTTTGATTACATCTGTACCAAGTCCATAAGACTTTAATTTATGGAGGAGAAGATAATGCGGAATAGCGTCAAACACGCCCTCTATATCCAGGAAAACACCACGGGTCTCTTTATGCTGAGACCTGTTCAGATAAATATTATGGATGATATGGATGAGTTGTTTTTGGGTATCATGGCCCCTGATAAAACCTGATCACAGGGCTTTCATTAACTTTTTCTCTTCCTGGGTCATGACTTCCACAGTTTTTTTATGGAAGTCAATTTGGGATGATGCTGGGGTCTTTAGACTTCCAGCAATTCTCTTTTGAGGCCATGACTTCTTATTATATCTTACTGGGGTCAAAAATCTTCCCTTGGTATGCTGCTACGATACGGCGTGCGAGCCAGGAGTGTGTAGTGCCATGGGCAACAGGGATACCCAGTTCTATTTTCAGCAGCGCTAGCAAGGATTAGGTGTGTTGAAGAAAATTTGGCCGGCGCGCGACTTCCAATATCTTGATACCTCCGTCAGTCGGCGTACTACTGGCATAAATGGAGACTGAGTATACAGATGCGACTTCCACACTTTCTCTATCAGCGTATCATCGAATTTACATGCGTTTTTGAGACTTCAGAGTTATTTATATTTGCGTCATTTCTGTAGTTTACCTGCGTAATAGACGCCATACGCAGGCTCAATGAAAGCCCTGAACTCATAAAATAGATTGTTGCGAATAATATGAGCCTCAATATTTGAAAAGACAGCACGTTCAAAAATTTTCGAAAGAGCATTTAAAAGGGTAACTGGTCGATAATATATTTGAAACAACCGTTTTAGACCCTTTATTCTTAAAAATGGGTACGACTGTACCTAGTTTCCAACAATCAGGGAACGTACCACTTCTCACGATGGCTTGAAATAACGAGCAAAGAGGATCGTCTAAGGAATTAACAATAAGTTTTAACATTTTATTCGTAATGCCATCATTTCCCCACCCTTAGAGACATCAAGATTACGTCACGAACAGCAGCATTGACCATTTATTGATTTATGGAAATGAACGGCAGCACGTTACGGGTCTTTAGGGGACAAGCTGGTAAAAAAGATTCATCAAAGTTGTGATGGAACTTGGCAATGAAAGTATTCAAAAACATATTCGCCTTTTCAGTGTCGGTGTTCGCGATGACATCAGCATGATCAAGAGTCGGGATCCCTGACGTGCACTTATTGCCCATAAGTTTCTTAATAAGATTCCAGTAGTTTTTTCCTCCAGATGAATGGTCGTCCAAAGAAGTGACAATATTATCTAGGTATTGCTTTTTATGATCCAATATCAGATTGTTCACCACTCTAGCTTGTTCTCGAAATCGGTTATAGTTAACAATATTATGAGTTTTCACTAGTTTTTTTATACTATCTATCCCTCTTGTTCACTGCAAAAAATATGTTCTTATTTTCTTACATTTTCTTACTTTCTTGGGAGTGAGACAAGAAAATCTGTGCTTTTTCTTGCGATTTTCTTGTCTCACTCCCAAGAAAGTAAGAAAAAGTAAGAAAATAAGAAAATATTTTTTGCAGTGTCATGAGGAATATATTGCCTTAGAGAAAGTAAAAAACTCAACCCCACAATCTACAGGAAAAATGTACAGGGCTTGGGATTGAGATTTCATCAGCCAAGGTACAATTTGTTATTGAACCAGCAGGATCAGTGCTAGAAATCTAGCATTTGCCCTGCTGGTTCAATAACAAATTGTACCTTGGCTGATGAAATCTCAACCCCAGGCCCTGTACATTTTTCCTGTACATTGTGGAGTTGAGTTTTTGACTTTCTCTAAGGCAATATATTCCTCATGGTAATGGCCGACTTTATATTATGGCTGAACCACGGTTTATCAATCTCTTTTATTATCTTGTCAAAGTAAGGAATATTGGTTTCAAGGATTTCAAAAAGCTGAGTGGTGAACAATCTGACCATATGGTTAATATCCGTTTCGGATAAGATGGTTTCCCAGTTATGATTTCTAACAATAGTATTCAAGGTTTCTGAGTTAACTTGTGAAAACTTCCACACTCGTTTTTTAACGTATCGGATTGACAGGAGTGCAACTGAGCACTGCTAGTAAAGCACTATGGTCAGGGCCATAAATGGGACACGTGACATCTGTGTTGGTGAAATAAACAGGAGCATTGGTAAATATAAGATCTAGACAGGACTTGCTTCTTGGTGTAATACGCATAGGTTCATGGATAAGTTGTGAAATACTATGGCGAACACTGATCGTAAAGTAGAGTGCCATCCAAAGTATTCAAATCATCAGTCCACCTCATTTTACTTCGGGCATTGAAGTCACCCCAATGATAACAGCGCCAGCTTTAATTTTAGAAATTCTAGATAACGAGTCACTGAGTTTTGAATAAAAATTGTCTCTTTGGGCGGGTGATTGAGACGGTGACCTGTAAGCAGAACCAACAAGTTACACCTTATGATTAACAGAACGTTCAAGCCACATGATTTCAAGTTGCGTATCCTCCAGATCAAAGCGCCGTTTGACAGATAGGGACTCATGGACGTATATAATCATACCCCTACCTACTGACTTATACAAGGAAGGATCTAAAGGATGATAGCCATCGATATTCAGCTTGGAATAATCATGGTTAACACCAGATTCACAAATAGCTGCGAGATGTACATGACCATCACGCAGTCTAGAGCTGAGGTCTGTGAAACGACGCCCATTGTCAGCTGTTATACTATTAACATTAGTAAACAGAATTTTCAAATTTTAAATACTAGGACCAGGATTCAGTTCAATATCATTGGCCAGCTGTAGGATAAGACTAATGGTGTTAGGTTGAAAAATACAAATATAAATACCCGGAATGCCAGGCAGGAACAGAATCAACTTAATGATGACAAATAAGATATAAACTATACTAAGTGGAGAGAGCACAGAAAGCTTATACCTTAAGACAGTAATGATAACTGATATCACCGAATACAAAAGTAGAATACGAGCAGCGATTAGCATTAGCACACAGGGAAATAATGGATAACGTCTAAGGAGTACCACCATAAAGATTAGACACACAAGCCATGCTAGAAATAAAACCAGAGAATAACTATTGTAGAAGACAGAGAGCAAGGATGTGACAGGTAGATGTGAAGATTCACAAAACGCGGACTTCACAGGAGGACTCAGAGTGATATAGAACAGGCCAGTGGTAGCCCTCCATTGACTCACTTCAAATGGCATCAAACACTATAAAATGAATGTGAAATGGAATGGGAGCCACCGAAAAACAAATCATTAAAAAACAGCCAATAAGACGATATAAAACACAACATGGTAATTTTTCCAGGTTAACCATGATCCGCTGGGCAATGAGACACCAGAAACCCATGCCAGTAATACGCTAAAACATCAGAGTCTGAAGAGATTCATTTAAACAAACGCATGGGAATAAATTGTATAAGATAATACCCAGGCGCAGGAGAAACGCCGGCCGAGGCGAACACAAGTACGGGCAACTCGAAATAAAGACAACTGTCAGTAACAGAGTCCATTAACACTAAGTCAGGCCTGAAGATGATCAATTATAGCAGCTGACCCGGACCCGGGTCGCCGGGGCCACCGCCCCTCCCACACCTGAGTATCCATTGCAAACCACCGCCAAGAAGGAAAACAGACTTTTAATACCTGTGTTTTCTTTCTTGGCGGTGGTCAATTTTCCAAGCCGGCTGCCTGGTAACCATTATTTGCATTCCAATTGGGCAAAAATTTGCTGTACACATAGAGGGTGACAAAAATTTGGAGACGATCCAGTCATTTAGTTCAGGAGTTATTGCACTTTTTGTTGCCGCCAGCTGGTGGCCAAGCTGAGAGTCGAATCGGACCAAAACTTGGTGTCATAGGTCATCTGACCTAGGGGTATATATGTACCAAGTTTCAGGTCAATTGCGCCCGCGGTTACGAAACGTGCCACCAAAAGGCAAAATTTTGAACTTTGACCGCTGTGACCTTGAAAAGCAGGTCAAATCAAAGCACCGTTACATATGTAATGTACCCTCATTAGATACACCTGTGATAAAAATGTGGAGGCGATCCAGTCAATAGTTCAGGAGTTATTGCACTTTTTGTGTTTTTGGTTTGTTTTTGGTTTCCACCACCTGGTGGCCAAGCTAAAAGTCGAATCGGACCAAAACTTGGTGTCATAGGTCATCTCAAACTCCTCACGGCGCCACCTACCTCTTTCGATATAGTATCACTGCCAGAACTGACTTCCATATTGATGACGTCATAGATCCAAGGGCAGTAATCGAACGGTACGTAGGCCTCTGATCATAGTGACCATGGTGACGAGCGTCCTACTTTCCAGGCTGTGGTCAAAATGGCGGCTGTCCCCGGGACACTGTGTTGAGCAAGGCCTTTCTGAAACTGTCTCAGAATATGGGCCAGGTTGTAATTTTAAATCAAAAGAGCGGACAGATGGGAACATTTCATCATCTCTGATTGCACAAGAATCATGATGTGATGGTATCCCTTCCCACAGGCTATGGGAGCGCGTTTTAAGTCGCATTTTTAAATTTCATCAAGCGGCGTCCGCCATGAGGGTTGCTATAAACAAACCTGAGCACACATTATAGCGTGATCATCGCAGAAAAGAAGAAATGACAACAAAAAACTAGACTACTATCACATTTTGTCGCTGTTCGTACCTGTAAAAGGGACGAAAAACAGCAATGTTTAGTCGATAAAGTAACTTTGGGGAGTAAAATTTTTACGTTCAAAGCAGCGGCCTAGCCAGCTGAAATCAGCTGAACAAAACCAAGATGGGAGCCACTTCTGACAGGGATAGTATTGACGACAAGCTGGACATGCGCAGGAGGTTCAGGTCATCTCTGTCCTAGAGGGTACGTATGTAGCAAGCTTCAGGTCAACAGCTCCAGCGGTTACGAAACGTGCCCTGCTAACGGACGACGACGACGGACGCACCACCATTGTAAGAGCTCACCACAGGTGAGCTAAAAATGATATGAACGATAAGTGTTAAGTTCAACCCAATCAAATGTGTATCCCCATTTCGCCTACAAATACTCCCCATTTCGCCTACCCTCGCTCATTTTGCCTAAACTGGAGAGTAGGCGAAAAGGAGAGCAGGCAAAAGGGGGATTAGGTGAAATGGGGATACGTAAATGGGAGTAGGCAAAACGAGGAGTAGGCGAAATGGGGGGTAGGCAAAATGGGGCTAAACCGTTCAGCAGGCAAGGGCCAGTCCATGGGTTAATTAAAGTACAGGAAAGCCGGCCAGTTACGCAATGAACTGAAATTTGTAAATGAGGAATGCGTGACAATTACAGCCGATCAGAAGTAGGCCTAAATGCGAAAGCAGACGAAGAAGAAGTAAGACTAAATTCGGGGAAGGTGGTTCGTAATGATATTTGTGCCAGTCCCAACATGCCTTACCGAACTTGCTTCCAATTGTCCAAACAACGAATGATGATGTATTCCCGAGTGCATGCGTGCTGCTGATAATCGAGGAAACTGCTGCGCGAACACGTGATGAATCGAACCAATCAGCAGTGAGGGAGTGTCCTGTTTTGTGAGATTGCCTGGCATATTGAATGTAAGACAAAGCGCACATTTGCGGCAAATCCCATTGGGGTGGATGGGGGTGTTTTGAAGTCGACTGACCCAACGCGGTCGACTGGTCATTCAGCCGGGTCAGTCGGTTTTTACAAACACCCTTAAGGCCCGTTTCCACAGAAGCGGTAGCGTGAGCGTTTTGACGCTTCGCCCATTGTTTGGAAGCAGAGCGGCGGAAAATAACAAAAGATTTGGCGCATCACGCAGCGTGAAACGCGTCTGTGGAAACGAGGCTTGTGGCTGCTTTTCCACGAGGCGTTTTCGGGCGCGGAATTGGAGGCGGGCGCGGGTGGAAAAAAACGAAGTAACGTATTTCCCATTAGCTGTTTCACCAGCACCCGCTCCCGCCACCGAAACCGCGTCCGCAAACGTCTCGTGGAAAAGCAGCCTTACCGCATTGAGTTTTGCCGCAAATGTGCGCTTGGCTTAAGCAGTGGCCGAATATTCCCGAACTGGTCCGAAAGGCTTCCGATTATGGCCGAGCTTACTTTTCAAAGTACATTGTATTTATAGTTGTCTGGTAGTTTGTAAAGTGGAAAGCGCTACATACACTGGTGGACAGAAATATTAGGACACTTTCCAAATTCTAAGTCATTTTCCTCTTTTCCCTTCCTTTTGTCTCTAACCACTGGTTATTTTTTATTAATCAGAACATTTGTACCTTGGCAAGTGGGTTCACGTGACTTTACCCATGCCAAAGGTTATTGACATGGGGTTGCTGATATATGAATAACAAAGACAACCATGATGTGCTTCGTCCATTCTTGTCACCTCCAATAGCTTTAGCCTTTGAATTTGAGAGGTTTGAATGGCACCCACCATAATTATCTTTGTTATTCATATATCAGCAACCCCTTGTCAGTAACCTTTGGCATACATAATCTCATGGGATTATATAACCTACTTGCAGATGTAAAAATGTCCTCATCAATGAGAAAAATAATTAGTGGTTAGAGACAAAAGGAAGGAAAAAGAGGAAATAAAGGTTTAACTGCGAACGATGAACTTACGGACGGATACACTTCATGTGTTGCCACCGGATGTCTCTCACTGCCTGAATTTCGGCTTTACGTAATAGGCACGAGCTTCATCTTTTTTTGTGGTGAAGAGGTACATGAACCTGTCAACTTGATGCTTTGAATTCCGTTTCTGAGGATAACCGAGCTATTTTCAGCACAATCAGTGCTCCATGTGGAAATGTACGTCAGCCTTTTCAAATGTAGGCCTACACAGATGACCCCGCGCTCACATCGTTCGTGGGGTTCTCATTAATTCAGTCCTTTTGTATCATAAGATCAACTAGTCGGAATTCAACAAAATTTGCAGTGAACGTGCAGAAGGGTCTTGCCTACCATATCAAAAAGTCAGAATGAAAATCTGTTGAGGTTTAAAGGGATATTGTCCACATTTATAAAATGCTAAATTTGTAAGTTGAACCTTTATGGTTGTTTCCTTTATGGTAAAACCTAGTAAGGGCCGATTTAATAGACGTTTGCTAAGCTAACCATTGGTTCCACCAAAAATAGACAGGCATGCGAAACGTGTACAACTAAATTTTCACCAAAAATCCCTGTTTGGATGGATAGTATAAGCGCTATACAGGGCTTAGAAAACGGGGTTTTTTTGTGAAAAATTTTGTATGTACATTTTTCGCACGCCTATCTATTTTTGGTGAACCAATGGTTATAGCTTAGCAAACGTCTATTAAATCGGCCCTAAAAGTCGTAAAAACCTAATTTTGAGATAAGGACCAAAAACTGAACCCTGCCAGGATCGCTTTTTAAAAACAACTTGCTTTGACATTATACTTGTCATGTCTCAGGATGAGTAAATTACAGATAACTTTTGTGTATTATATTATGGCAGTAACCATGGCAATGGTTTAACTTAGGTTTTTCCAGTATTGGATGAAATCAGCTTCATGAACAATTTATCAACAAAAACCTAGCAAGTCAACAAAATTGGTTTCTGCATAATGTTATATAATGAGGTCAAACCTAGTAAGGCCAAAAATGGTAGGCCTACATGTAATAACTCAATTTTGACCAAAATGCGAGTTACTAGGTTTCACCAGAACACTCCAGAGTTGAGGTCAACCTCAAACTTAACTTTGAGCATAGCTGGTGCGACCAGGCCATTGTGTTGGCAATGATGAATTTATTGACCCAGAGTAAACACAGATGTCCAGCTGTGACCATGTCCAACCCAGTGTATTGTTACGATCAACCTTTCGCAATTACTGAGAACAAAACATGATCAGCTGTTTCACCAAATCCACCTTTCACGAGGCATGAAACCGCCAACAAAGCACTCATCAGCAAAGTATCAAATTTACCTTTTGAATCATTTAATTGATATTCTCTTTCAACAAATATCGAACGATTTCCCATGAAACTACAACTGAGAACGTCACATGCGTGTATATGCTGGCGAGGGTACAATATTATATCGGGTGGGGCAAAAAAAACTAGTACATTTTTTAAAACTAGAATCATTCAAAAACTACTGTATAGTCCTATAAATTTTACAGGTACAGTACGTTGCACAATTGACCTCCCAGAATCCGCGTACCTTCCTAGGACGTGGCGCGGAAGGTAACCTTCAGTTCATCACGGATGGTACGGGTACGTCACGCGTCTCGGTTGCGTGACGTCGGGTGAATGACGTTACGTCGTCACTGCATGCCTTCCATGACGCCGCGCCACATCCTAGGAAGATACGAGGATGGTACGAGAATGACGCTGCATCTGGTACGCGGGTGGTGCGCGCCGCGGAAGGGAGGTCAATTGTGCAACGTACTGTAGAAGGATGTTTGACAACTCCACCCCAAATTGCAGGTCCGTAGCATAAAAACTGTGAAAATTGTGGCATTTTGAAAATTTTCGGTCGAGACCAGAAATGCCGGTGTAAGAAGTTACATCACACCTACCTCAGTTCACATGTACAATGGTCAATCTCCTACCTCCAGTAAAATTCCGTGAACCTGTGGCTCACTTACGTCATGCGACCCTGTGCCATGGCTACGTGATGGCCGCCGCATTTTTCACTGTATCGTGCTTTGAGTGACCTCAATTGGAAAATGAATTGCAGCTCGGAAGGCCAAATTTGATCCAATTTTATTCGCCTCAGTCTGGGCAAAGCAGGCTGAGATTAGCTTGAAACTCGGTTGTATAAATTTTTCTAGCATCTATTACATGTGTGTGTTAGGCCTGCCCTAATTTAGAAAGTCATTTTGTTATTTTGGAGACATTTGAGGCAAAAGTTGTAAGAATCGATGGCTAACTCAAACTGCTGCATGTAGACTGGTTCTTTGTCCCATGCACATCCGGCACACATACATCATGTACATGCACTGTGCGAGGCCATGCAGGCTGACTTGCAGTTAGACTTTTTGTGGATATTTAGGGTTCGTGGGTGGTTGTCCCAGTAAACAATGATCAGATTTTTTAGGCCAACTTACTGAATAATGGCATTCTCTTTGTCTGATTCCGATTTCGCCTTGGCTTGTTTGTTTCAATCAATGGGAGCAATGGTTGCCACACCATGCACACAGGCAAGTCGGGATGAGCAGTCTCTCTGCATGCACTGTGCCACGGCACTGCACTGATAGGCCTTCTGACACCAGGACACTGTACATGCATGCATAGGCCTATGGTATGCTTCTGTTATTCATGATTTTTGTTCTAGGGTGGTGGCATCCGCCACATCATGTAGCTAGGCCTAGCCTCCGCCTCGCTACAGGTCCAGTCATTATGATGCAGACAGTAGTGAGTAGGCTATGGCCCTGGGTCCATATTCATAAACATACTTAAGTCAAAGTGTGATACTTACCGGTATCTTTTGTGTTGAGCAAAGGATAAGTGTCACACTTAGACTTAAGTAGTTTTATGAATATGGGTCCTTGCCTATTCTAGGTAGACTAGCCTAGGAGGAGGCCTAGGCCTACACAGGTCTTAACGCCGGGCGGTGCGGTGCGTAGGCACATTTGTTTTTTATAGTCGAAATATAAATTTATCTAATGGACCATGGATTCTCCGACACGATAGGCCTATTGACCGTTCTCATGTCAAAAGCAGTAAACTTACATGCTTTGTCCCACCTGAAGGGGGGACAAAGTTACAGAGGAACTCTTGCAGTGATTTTGTTCGGATTGCCAAGTTCGATCTTCCACGAGCTCGTCCGTATTTCATACTGACCAAGTGTTGAATATTTATCAGTTCTCCGTCACAAAGCACATGCTCGGGGGAAACCACATTGACTGCGTTGCATCATTATTATTGGTTGTATTGTGCACTATGTTTTAGTTTTGAAAGGGCAAACATGCTTCGTGGTTAGCTGTCTGCGGTAATCGCCTACAGGTCGGAACATCGTCCCGGTGTAATAGAACAGACTGCCCTATGCGCAGGATGCCCGATGGGGCATCCTGTACTAGAAAATCAAATTTCTGATACTAGTTGTCCTACCGGACAATGAAAATTAACTGAATCCTGTTTTTATTTACCCTGCCCGGACGTTGAAATTCAGGCGTTGCCTTTTGTTGTCATTGTTCGTATAGGTCTATAAGGCCTGAATGTATTCCCTAGGATCTCGTCTTATACTGGTGCACGTCTGGTAGTAAAATTGCTTTGATTTCAAAAGAATCCCCAAAAAAATTCTGTTATCAACATTTACGTTATCAACATTTATGCAATGGTATTTTGGCGAAAGAGATAGCGAAGTTAACTGTTTTTTATCACCAACCCGATTGTCAAGAATATCTTGTGAGTACATGCCTTCTTTTAGACGACAGGTGCTACAACACTGCTTTATTCTTTTATTCGATGTGAGATGAGACGAACATTAAGGATGCAACAAATTTTCTGTTATCAACAAATTGATATTCACCAAATATACCTGTATTTTTTACCTGAATCATTCAAGCACAGGAATGCATTTGTGGCCCTCTTGGTTCAGCCCCTTATTCAGATCTGTCGGACGAATCGTTCCCTTTGCTATAAAAGCCCTGTGAAGCAGTGGAGGGTAGATGGCACTGGTTCAGCCAAGGATTTAAAGGTTTGGGATTTATCTCACTCTCAGCATCTGTTTTACACTGTTTGAATCAACGTAAGGGACTAACACATCACGCAAAGTTTCTAAACGGTTTAGAAACATTGAGCGAGGTCCCTCTGCCAACGCGTAGGGTCGTCTAGGGTTAGGGATAGGATTTAAGACAACCCTAGAGTTTCCACCGTAACCCTAACCGTAAGCCGAGCTCTTGGTGGATTTTATTTACCCACCTATTATGCAGGTGCAAAGAGAAGAAAAGCACAAAAATTGACACACAATATATGATAAATAAAAAGGCAATTTCCAGAGTGTTGGCGAATTTTCGACCCCAACCGGGGTCTTCTTCAGGCTGGAACTTTACAATCCGAAACTCTAGAACAGACTGAGCTGAAACCCAAATGTAGATATGAAGTATCCCATCCAAACAGGACGTGACAGCAATTAAGGAAAGAAAAGAGTACAAGCCCCAAAAGGTGGTTGCTCAACCTAACAGAAATGTAATTAGTGAATGTAAGGCTTGAATAGGCTGAAGGGAAGGGTGTATAATATAGCTTGGAGGAATTAAACTAACAGTATAATTAAACTAACAGTGCAATACCCCCAAGACTATAGTAAGAGTAATTTATAGTGTCAGGGCCAAAAAAGATTTGGCTTGGGGCCCCAGATGGGGTCCTTTCCCCCCCCCTTTTTCTTTTAATAGGGTCGTTGCTTTGGAAGACTGTAGCTCGGGCCGGGGGACAGGGGTCCTTTTACTAGGCCTTGTCTTCCATTGCTCTTCTCCTATTTTGTTCGCTGGTCAGTGCTTTGCAACGCCTCTTTTCCCGTTAGTAGACCCTTTTCCTTGGAGGACAGGGTTCCTCTTTTTTAGGCCTTTGTCTTCGTCCATGGTTTGTTTCTAAATTTTCGTTGGTCAGGTTTTGTACGTGCTGTTCACCTAGGCTTCTTTTCTTTACTGTTGCCCCTTCATTTCTTATTATCTTGCTCTTCATTTCTTTTTCTAGGCCTAATTTGTTATCACTTCCTCATACATTTGTTTAATATAAATTACTCTTACTATAGTCTTGGGGGTATTGTACTGTTAGTATAATTATACTGTTAGTTTAATTCCTCCAAGCTATATTATACACCCTTCCCTTCAGCCTATTCAAGCCTTACATTCACTAATTACATTTCTGTTAAGTTGAGCAACCACCTTTTGGGGCTTGTACTCTTTTCTTTCCTTAATTGCTGTCACGTCCTGTTTGGATGGGGTACTTCTAATCTACATTTGGGTTTCAGCTCAGTCTGTTCTAGAGTTTCGGATTGTAAAGTTCCAGCCTGAAGAAGACCCCGGTTGGGGTCGAAAATTCGCAAACACTCTGGAAATTGCCTTTTTATTTATCACCTATTATGCAGGTGGGTTTTGATCCACAAAAGGTTAGGGTTAGGGTGGACACTCAGGGGTGGCGGGGGTTTAGGGCTAGGATTTACAACTTCCACGTCAGGTCCCTGAATGTGTTGGTTTAGAATATCACAATGTCGTAATTTCTGGGCAGGGTGCCTTCTTGAACCTAACTTGGAATTAAAAAGAATATTCGCAATAAGAACAACATATAGATCGTTGAAATACACAGCAAAAAGTTGAAGCGCACAACAAAATTGCATTGATTTCAAAAGAATCCCAAAAAGAGGGTGGTTGAAGATAATAAACCAATGTCTGTTGGTTGCAGCTGGAAGATATGAAATGAAACTAGTAGTTAAATGGTGATATGTTATGTTAATAACGTTTGTAACTTATAACAATTTCAAATATACAATGGTTACTAGCGGGATTCGAACCTACGGCCACGGGAGTCGAAATCTGAAAGGAAAGAAAGTCATTAGTCATGTTAGTACACAGGCCTAAACCCACACACCCACTGGGGACGGCTGGCAGCGGACAGAATTTTTCTTTCTTTTGTCGTTAAAATTGACGAGGCGATCCGCTTGTATACGATCGGCGAAGGCATGAAATCCGACACGGGGGCATTCTGTATCAGCGGGCATTCTGATCTATGATAGTTGTAGTGAAAACTACTGCCCTAGATACAGATTGCCCGGTGGGCAATAAAAAACGGCCTACTGCCGTTTTTTATTGCCCCACTGCAATCTGTATCACCGGGCAATGGTTTCTACTACACCGAGCCCACTTACGTCTTATTGTTATTCACATTATTTCTTATTTAAACTCCAAAGGCTCGGTCAAATAGGGCAAGTATGAATAGCGATTATTATTCGTGACCCTGAACTTGCCGCGTCACAACTGGCTGGTTATGAATGTGGTGTCAGACTGGCAACTGGAAAACCCTAAAATTGCTTGTAAGAAACCACCAATAACTCGGTTGCAGAAGCTTCAATTCTTTATTTCAAAATATCATTGTATCCGGAAACAATAGAGCTGTAAAATGCTCAGGTTCTCGATTTTGCGAAGGCGATAATAAAAAACCTCATTTTTTGATCAAATTTCAATCTTTCACCAAAAAGTCACTAAACTGCATACCTAGGTCATTTCGGTGGAAAGAGGTGCCGAAGCAGTTGTTATGAGTGAGTATAAAAAGAAAAAAATGTGTTTCATTAATATTAAAAGAACTATTGAATTTAGTCGCTGTCTATTTAAAAGAAAAATGTGTTTCATTAATATTAAAAGAAATATTGAATTTAGTCGCTGTCTATTTACTTTTGACTAAGGGTGTGACATAACCCTCGCTGCTCCTGATTCCATCATGACTGTTGTCGACTGCAGACATCTCTTGTAGCCAACAACATCAGGTCCTATGGCAGTAGGTAGATGGATCTTTTGGGTGCATTCTCTTTTGAAAACTTTGGCTATTTTCATCTTCGTCCTGAAAAGAGAAAAGGAAGATGGTCTTGACTATATAAACAATGGCTATGTAGCATGGTAATGCTGGAGAAGTCGTGCATGTCTTGGCAGTAGGCCTATGGTTGTAGGCCCCTATCGGTAATTTTTAGCTAGTGACTTGGTTTGACACAAGAAAAAGCGTCAGCAATACAGCAGGCCTATGTTGCTGACACCATGCTCTGAGGTAATCCGCTACACACCTAGGACAAGGTAGCCTTGCGGTACAATGAATGACTGAGCAGCATATTAAGCAAAGCAGTGCACTGCACTGCACGTAGGCTACATTATTATCATGTTATGTACACACACAGCCAAGTAGACACTAGGCTAGGCCTACAGTACAGACACTCCTCTTGGACACTCTTCACTTTGATCACCTGTGACCTGATCACACTCACAGTGACAGTGTCAGGCCGTCTACACGATCAATGATGATGCAGAGTATGTTGACCATAGCCAATGAATGTGCAATATGATACGATTAACGCATGCCGGGGGCTTGAAATGTAGGCCTGTCTGATTCTGTGACATGTCAAAACATGTCACGGTGAGCATGGTGAGCAGGCAGATCTGACAAGTCGATGTCTGACTGACGACAGAACACCACAAATCTAACAGAAAATATACAAATAAACATCACTTCCTATGGTTGACATTGGCGCCAAAGAAGTTAACTTCCGAACTAAACAGTATTAAACAAAATTTTTATGATTTCGACAGCGCAGAGGAGACGGGAAAGCACTGTTTTGGTTGAACGGACAGTAGCGCCGCAGGAGTGAAGCGGCAAAGACGGGTAGAACGCGTTACTCGGGTATAGACTGGTACCCGGTCTTTCGATGATAGAACACATATCGCGGTTGCATCAAATCCTAGCGGTGGCTCATTGAACCAAGCTAACTCGGGTAAATGGAACGATGACGTAGCAGGACATTGGAACAAACACGTGACCCGCGTTGGATGCTATTTTGGGCTCTCGTGGATTCCCACACCGGCGCGCTGTTTTTGAGCGATAAAGTCGAAAAATACCCATCAAATGATTACCGATTGAGCCAATTAACGAACTTGAGAGCTGTAGATCCTGTAAGTAATTAAGCTGATACAGCGCTTATTTATCATGTTATCGATGTGAAGCCATGTTGCCACAGAGAATTAGAGAAACTCAGTAAATCGAATGAAGACCGCCACCTGCGAGGTGGTGGCGGTCTTAATTAGCCTTGATTTTGGTGATACTGATGGACCATCAAATTTCATGATGCAGTGAGGAACAGTTGCTTGATTTGCATCTCCTTCAGACAATGAACCTGGCATGACTGGGCAGGGACAGCACCTGAATTTTTCATGTTTTTCTTGGTATATAAAATAAACCACACATAATGCGAAAAAATATTTGGTTAAGGGCGAGCCATCATTGTGAATTTTCATAGTGCTTCAATCCAGGCCCCTCTGAGAAGAGCAGTAAAGACACCCCCACTTGACTTTTGTTTGGGACCATTGTGATCACTGTGCTGTGTAGACACAGGAAATAAGCAAAATCCCAAGAATTACAAGTTAATTATATCATGTAATCCAAAACAAAGAAATTCGCCAAACATGAAAAACAGGTACAATTTTCTCAAAGAAGAAGCATGTAAATGACACATTCAGGTAGTGGCAGCAATGCCATAAACCCATAGAACCTGGGGTGGCAAGGATGTCTTGACCAGCATTTCATAGACAGCATACACGCTCAGTTCATTAGAAGAGAACCAGGAAGTAAAATCCAGATCCAATATGGCCGCCCTGTTTTTGGAAAATTGGCAGCATGCATGCAGTTCACTTGTGGAGTACTCTATGTCTGTTGAAAATAATGCTACCGAAAGGGGTGGACTGGGTAGAAAAACGACGAACTTTACGACACGCATGTTGTTTGATCTTCAAAGTGTGCCATTTCTTGGGAAAGTGTTCCGACAACTAGTCTTTTGTTTCAACTTATTAGCTAATTAGTGCGTTCCAAGATACATCTCATTCAATTCCTTTTGACTTATAGACCCCGTAGGTGCCTTCATTTCCGTCATATATCTTGTACTTTTATGGCATTTTGACATCTTTTATTTACAACGCCTGGCCACGTTTCAAAAATTGCAAACGTTGGCTCGCCCTTAAATACAAGTCATCGCCAATATTTGCCAGTTTTTGACCCCACACCGCACGGCGATCTCGCTTACACAGCACTGTATTGATTTATGCCCATTCCGTCACGTGAAATATCCGGGCCTTCTGAATGGCCGACGCGACCTCACCCACCGCTCTTCCATCTATGAACCATCCCCGCTTGACGCAGTGGGTTTTGAATAGGAATTAATGTGCGTCTTGGGACGCTTGAAATAGATTTAATTACGACGTTTACTGCATTCGAGCGTGGATTGGCTGAACAAAGGGATTCCCTGTTACTAGACAACAGAGGTATTTAGGTCAGAATCCCCGGATGAAGGACGCAGCCGCCTGAAAAGATACGTGAGTTGCATGAAGCTTGAGGAAATTTCTGATTTAAAACAGAAACAAACGGTATAGCGTTACAAAATTAACATTTCCTCTCTGTCATTTAGTGCAGTCGATTGTTTAGAAGGTGTTGGTGTAAAGATATGTGAATTAGAGTCTGGGTCTGTTGAAATAAATCCCGTCCCAGCTTCTTAGTTGAGATGGAATTCGCCGAAATACCGCCTTCCGGACCCCACTTTTATAATCAACCCAACACGTCGCGCGAATTCGCAACTGCGGCTGGGTGAGTCTATGCATAAATTAGAACTACGTTTCCTCAACATGCTAAAAGGTGGCACGGCAGCATGACTTGTGTGCGAGATCGCCGTGACCGTGGTCTTCTACCGGCACTTCTAAGTTAAAATCCTAGGAATGCTTTCACTCCCGGGATTTCAACTTGAAAGTGCCTGAAGAAGACCCCGGTGTATTCTTCAAAATTGCACACAACTTATATTAGATTTTTTTCTTACTGCCGAATACAATCGTCTACACTTTTGTTTCAGGTTCAAGTTAACAGGCGGACATATTCCTTTCAACATTGAAGCAATGATGGAGTAGTATCAGGCGATGTGTTGCATATTGCAGCAAGAAACATTAGGCTATCACCCATTGGAATTTCTGGAAGCAAATTCATAAGGATACAAACTCTGATCTGGACCATCTCTTGTTATTACAAAATTACGTGTTTCTTTCTGTTTATACTGTATGTCCCCCCAAATATCCAGGCCTAATTAACCAGGCTACCTCACAATTTATATTTTCCTGAGTTCTGAGAAGGGATCATCTTGCAAGAAAAATTTTATCATCAAAGTCAAGCCAATAGGAAGTTGTATTATTTTTTTGTGAAGCAAGGTCAGCCTTCAGCTTGGATCCAGTGGGTGGCTGATCGCGAATTCCGGACATTTTCGGTCAACTCGGGGTGCGCCTTTGCTGCAAACAAAATTTATGCAACTCCTGATTCGCTTGAAAGATTTTCATGATATAAAGACTGTGGGCCGTATTCAATAAGGGCGATCATCGCGCGATTAGCCTAATCAGCGTACAAATTCAGCATTACACAGGCTAAAGGCCTAGAAAACGATTGTTTTATGTCTGTGTGGTGCTTCACCAGAGGCGTTTACCCGCAGACTAATCACACGCGTCTAACTATCTGTGACGGAGCGGTGTTTAAGGCAATCGGCCCCTGGCCATTGAATGATGACGACTTGGGTGAAACACAAAGGCTTTAATTAAAACCAATATTAAAACTCAATATTAAAACACCAAACGATTGAAAGGGAACAACTTATTCACACAGAACTAAAACATTAACTTAAAACGTCCAAAAGAGTCCAAAACTAAACGTAAAAAGTCACAGTTTATCAGAGATCCACAGTTCAGTTCAGTTCACAGTTCAGTTCAGTTCCACACACAAAAAAAATAACCTGATAGACGCGGCCGCGGTTTTATGGCTAGGGGAAGATGGCACGATGTGTATATATTAATGCTAGCAAAAGAAACGATACTTATGGATTTATGGCACACTGCACACGTGAAGCGATCCTAGGTGGCGTCCCACCCGACTCCAACGAATGGTCCCGGCTGCGACAGATGTCCGTACGACACCACACGAATACACGAAACCGATGTCCTCTCGACACCAGATAACGCACAGGATCCGCCGAACGGTATCCCTCGACACGGTACCAACACCAGGAAGACCACAGTGTCCGAATGACACACTTTGGTTCCAACACCAGGAAACGTCTGCAGCTACAACACGGACCAAAAAGGAACAGGAGCTTCACATGGCGAAGTCGACTCTCAAACTGAACTCCCCAAAACTAGCCAGAATAAGTTTATAACTTTTAAGCCAACACCCCTAAAACAGTTCCAAGAATCCAATAAACGGCTTCAGAAGCCCAGTCAAATGTCTAGTCACACATCACGAAGTCCTAAGGAATTAAATGTCCTATTCTGAGAACATATTTGAAATGAACGCATAGAAACCACATTCCAGTCCAAAGTATCACCGCTTGGTTAAGTTCAAACGAATCACTGCTTAAGGGTTTCAATAAAGTAAATACCTTAAAGAATTTGATTACTTCATGATTTCATACTTCAGTGTTTCTTAAAGCTGACCTATCTATAAAATATATTAAAGGGGAAATAATCAAAACCTTTCCATAAACCAAGTGTGCTGAAACAAGAACCAATGGCCGTCTCATGACTTCGTCACACTATCCTGCGTCCAAGTCCAAGAGGACAAAGGAAAAGTTAAACGATCAGGCAGGCTTGTCTAGAATTTGAGCACCACTTTCTTTTGTCCTCCCACACTAAGACGCAGGAAAGATAGACGCGTGTGATCATCGTGTGGGTAAATGCCCGAGATCAGGCAGCATATAGAAGGCAGAACAATAGTTTTCTAGGTCTTTAACCTGTGTAGTGCAGAATTTGTATGCTGACTTGGCTAAACACCTTTTTTGAGTACGGCCCTATTTTTCATGTTCGAATTAAGGTCCCCTATCAAAGTTGCCTGGTTCGGCCTCGAACTTTTTTGGCGACACCTTATTATTCTAGGTTGCAACTTCCTCAGCAATTATACATGTGCATCATGATAATTCTGATAATAAATAGTGATACAACCTAATACATGCATTCGAATTGTACATGCACTTTCTGTTACTCCCATTCATAACGGGTATTCGAAAACCCTGGATACTGGAGAGTGGACAATGGAGAGTGTCATTGTTCTCCGTCACCTGGATTCACATACAGCACTGCGGACAAGCCTACCTTAACAACAGGGTTTTCGAATACCCTCAGTCAGGACGCAATGTTCCCTCTCAATTTTACATATCCCCTAGCACAACTAGAAGCCCTATGCATGTTACTGATGGATCCCACATTAATCGTTTCTTCATGGCTCGTCCAACTTCTGGTCTGCCCAGCAGCTCTGTCTGCAAATTGTGCTAGGAAGCCAAGCTTTTCCCACTAAAGCCCAATAAAAAGTCTCCACAATGTGGCCTAAATTTTCCTCATGGCCTCAATTGGGAACGGTATTGTACGAACTGCATTTTAGTCTATGCAATCATAAACTACGATGCAATGCTGTTTCCATCAGATCGATGTGTAAAAGTCTGGTCCACACTGTAGGCACCCAATTTCAATTTCAATTTATTTTTTCCAACAAGTACAAGACCCTATGATCAGCATAGCACTGCCTTCTGAACTCCACTTCTGGAGTAATACACCTCACTGAAATATCCTATAGATCATGACGCTCTCCATTGTCCAATGACGCTCTCCGTTGTCCACTCTCCTGTCTCCAGTATCCAGGGTTTTCGAATACTCATTCATAACCCTCCACTTAGTGAGCCCTGTCGCCACCAGGCTTGTAACTCCTGATTTCATCACAGTCTCGCTCAGTTCCGGTGTGATAAAATCTAATGTCCCCATCTTCCTGTTTGCCCCCCTGTATTGTTTGTCACAGGATTAAGGGTCTTGGTCTCTCTAGAGTCCAATCCAATGGTACGCTTAATCCATAAATGTATTGTTGGGGGACATCACATATCGGGGGACATAGAGTCTATTACACAGGAACTCCTTTCGGCAGACTATGTTCTGATAAGCATAGCGCTGCTATTACCAAGGTCCTACTTCATGCATATAGTAGGCTTAATTTGGATAGGATTTGAATTTTTGGCACCTATCAAATGCATCAGCATTTATGATGACATGTGTTAGATGCACTGCTCCTTCACGTCGCTCGTAACATCGGCCTATGTGTCTCAACTCTTTACGAAATTCCCACATCTGTAGGCCTAGTAGGCCTAGGCATGGTAGGTTACAGGTTGGTAGGTAGGTTGGTCGGCGTTTTTCCAGTTACCGTAGCCAATTGCCACTCTTGCAGCTTGCTGTGAATGTTGATAGGTATGTACCGCATCAAGGGTGTTCGAAAAACATGGACTATGGATCAATGGACTCTGGACTACTGGACTGTGGAAACCATGGACTGACCAGTCATGAATACCACACTGGCATGCGCCGCCTGCCTCGGTTTTCAAGGTTGTGTACGAAGACGTCATCGCGAATAACACACCAGTCTTGTGCATGAATAACAGGCTACTGAAATTTCATTACTGGTTGATAAAAAAATAATGCCTTTAATTTGCTCGGGAAGAGACGGCGAAAAACTAGGGTAGGCTACTCTCAATGCACACAAATATTTGGCCCAACAAGATCATTCTAGGCTGCTGAAGCCTTGTGAATCAAACAGAGAAGACAAAGACATTGTTGTAGGAAAATTCGAAGTTTGTTAGCTACATGTAAACGAACATTCGAAGTGACCCGACAACACACGGCGATGACAGCTTCTCAATCACTCAAGACTCAGCTCCTAATTTCAGGCAGCGTATGTCAATGAGGTATTTATGACTGTTCAGTCCATGGTTTCCACAGTCCAGTAGTCCAGAGTCCATTGATCCATATTCCATGTTTTTCGAACACCCCCGTATCAGTACATGTAAGCCTACAAGATGTAGGCTACACGATGTACAGGTTGGTTACCGGTAGGCCTACCGGTAATGTACTCTCTTGATCATAAGTAAATCTGCACCAGATATTCCTGATTTCCTGGATAACTACTACATGTAATTATTTCCCCCCAATTTTTGGACATGTGAAAGCCACATGCACTGTCTTACACATCCTGCTTCAATTATTCAAATCGGCCAACATTCCTGTCTTTTACAGCAGTTCAAAGACGGCAGGGTGGTTTGGGGGTTTCACCAACTTAAGTTTTCATCAGACTTTTCACCTGCGCAACCTTCAGCCTTGGCCATTAAGCGACAGTCCAGAAAAAAAATTCCAAAAATATATCAATATCTCGCCAAAAATTGCATTTTTGTCCAAAATCTCAGCACATGCTTGGCAACCAGTGAACCCAACTATGAGACGGTCCCTTAGACATGTCCCCAATCAATGCTCTGAATTGTGTGTTGGCTAGCTGAACAGGCCAATTGTTATTCAAAATCACTGCGGCTGGAGTAACACCAACCACAACAGATCAATTTCATGCTTTGAATCATAGTTCAATTCAAAATGCCCAGCCACCAAAACACAATATACAGCGTCCCGTTTACATAGTATGGCGAGGGGGCATCTCGTAGTTGAGTTCACTGGGTTGCCAAGCAAGTGGTGAAGTTTTGGACAAAAATGCATTTTTTGGCGAGATCTTGATACATTTTTGAAAAATTGTCTCTGGCCTGTTGCTTAATGACCAAGGCTGAAGGTTGTACAGGTGAAACGTTTGATGAAAACTTCAGTTGGTGAAACCTCCAAACCACCCTGCCCTCTTTGAACTGCTGTGGAAGACAGGGATTTAAAAAATCCAAACGGGATGGGTTAGACAGTGGACGTGGCTTTCACTTGCCCAAAAATTGGGAAAAAATAATGAGTAATTATCGAGTAATTCAAGAATATCTGGTGCGGATTTACTTATGATCAAGAGTGTACATACTGACATAGCAATTGTAAACCACTCGTTAGGCCTAGCGTTAGGAGAGTTGTGATTTGGGTTCTAACCCTCACTCTAAATAGAGTTAAAGTTAGGGTTAGCCTAGGTGGATCAAAATCCACCTAGGCGAGCGGAAAACGTTGATTTAGCAGAGCTCTTATCACGTACCTGCAGTCGAAACCGGCACAACTAGAACTGCTGATACAATTTTCTGTAAGTCAGGGTACAAATTTTTGTACCCAGGCTTGGTGAGTTGAATACTTAGGACATTATTTGGGTCCCTGAGGGTTGACCGCAGCTGGATCGAAAGCAGGGCCCGGAAAGCAGAATGATCTGGCTGAATGATCAACTGGTAGTGATCAATAACTACCTGGAATGAACAAAACACACGACGTCGACGTTCTGAGACACATTCAAATTAGATTTAGCCTAGTTGTGAAAACAAAGTCATTCGAAAGTTTAGTACATTTCTCTGTTGCTGGTACAGGTGTCATAGAATCTAATGTCCCCACCATTTGATGTCCCACCGGGCATCTTATATCGGATTTTTCCAGTGATGAGATGCCCTCGGGGGCATCTCATTTTACTAAGTCATGATATGAAATGCCTCCCAGGGGCAACTGGTCACGGACAGATTTTTAAATTCTGTTGAAAGGAAATGCCCCCATGCCATATTTCAAGCGTATGATAATAATAGGCCTGTGCATTGTGCACTTTAAGCTTTCGTCGCTTTTCACCGTGCGAAAGGTGTGGTCCGGCCAGTTCGCCTCGTTGGCGCAGTTGGCTAATGCACTTGTTTATTCTCTTTCAGACTCTCACAGACTCTGCGTTGGGGGTGTTGTATTTATTCCAGTTGGGGTGCTTACATCATGAGGGCTGGATGCGAATTTTTTTTGCAGGATAGTTGGTATACAGTTTGTATTTTTCAACCAATCAAATGTCAATATGACGTATACTGCTTACATCATGAGTCTATCTTTAGATATCAACATGGTGTACATAATCATGAGGTCAAGCACGTCATTGGGGTTCCCAGTTGGTGACGTTATCATGTTTCCCAAATATGGCATAATTTGTTTATTGTCGTTAGAGAATAAAATACAGATTTTTCGCTTCCATGTAGGCCTCCTTATAAGGGTTTAATTATAGGGTTATCGAGTAGCAGTGGGGTGTTATTCGTAGGGTTATTCCCCCGCAGGGGGTTAGCATCAGGGTTAGGGGTTAGGGCTCGTGTAGAGTTAGGGTTAGGGCTGGGATAGGGGTAGGGGTAGGGGTTAGGGTTAGGGATAGGACAATGATTAGGGTTAGTATGATAAAATAGGGGCTATACACATTAAATGTACATTACATACACTATACACATTATGACACCACATTAATACAGGTTTTCCGAAATACCCAAAGAAAAATTCCACTCTAATAGAGTGAAAAAAAAATCATCCCCGTCCGACCGCCAAAAAGCTCTCGCCGTGGATTTTTTTTTTCATGAAAGTTTAATGTACAGAATACATGTAAATGAAAGGGTACTTTATTAGTATAAGTATGCATATGGTAGCCTGCAAACAAACAAATAATGAAATAAATTCAACACCCCAACGCAGATTCGATCCACTATACCTACAGTCTGTGAGTGTCTGAAAGAGAAGAAACAAGTGCATTAGCCAACTGCGCCAACGAGGCGAACTGGCCGACCACACTTTTCTCCTGGTGAAAAGCGACGAAAGCATAGCGCCCAGTGCACGGGCCAATTATTATTATACCTTTGAAATATGACATGCGGACATTTCCCAGACGGGGGCATCTCAGGACGTGATAGAATGTCATAGAACGTCATAGAATGTCATGCCCCCCGATATGGGATGCCCTACGGGCATCCTACATCGGGGGGCATATCAACTTTTTGCACCGCCAAATGCCATGACGCCGTTTGTGTGACGTCACTCGGGGCCCCTAAACGTAGCTCCGCACAAAGACGTCACGTGATTTTGAAAAAGGGCTATTCAGTAATCATGCCCTCCCCGGTCCAGCATCACCTCGTGCGCTTCCGAAAAATGCGCCCTCAACATGTGCCGGTCGGGTTGGGTCGCATGTTTCCCGCCAGACGGACCCCTATCAGCAGACACTGTAACTAAATAATTGATTTTTCATAGTCGCGCGCGCGGTCACTGGGAGCACAGTGTCGAGTGCATGGAGTCAGAGGATCACGTTTGAGGGGTGCGAGCGCGCTGACGCTCCTTCGCGCTCCCAAAATCACGACCAGGAGCGTTATCAATCGCGCCCCTCGCCAAAGGACAAGCGTTACTGCACTCCCCGTATCATCAAAACAGCTCAGATAAACTTTATACGCCAGTCGAAGATCGTCAAATGCTGCAAGTGAGCGACTTCAACATTCAGTCTGACAGAGCTTGTCATATTTCCAACTCCATTTCTCTCAAACCCCTGACTGAATTCCTGTATGATCTATTTGGTTGTAATGCAGAAAGAATGCGCTTTCCAGTCATATCAAATTTGTTTGCTAGGTTTCTTCCAGTAAGGAGGTATTTACTTAAATAACCAATCTCACTTCAGAGCCGCATTGGTCATCGACGATCTTTTGGCGGGAAAACTGGGCCAGTGTCACTAATGTGCAGGGCACAGTCTGTGCATGAGTCATCAAGTTAGCACCAGATGGCGACACTAATACTTTGTACAGGGTGCATCAATAACAACATTATATTTTTTGGAGAATTTTTTCTGTAGTGTGAGTCAATAACTGTAGAGGGTGTCAGCAATAATCAAATGGAATATTCTGAAATAAGCGACGATAGAAAATAAGTGAAAATTGGCCGTTTCTGTATAATACACAATTTACTGTATAATACACAATTTATTTGAAATAATCCACATTTTTGCTTTCAAAATTTTAGAAAATCCCCACTTTGATAGGAAAATCCACAATTTTTTATATCAGAATCCACCCAAAAAAAATAGAGGGTGGNCAACCCCAAATGATGAAAACGTGCAGCATTTTACAGCCAAAGGGCAAGTTTTCGCTCGCCTCAAAAGCAGCTGTAGGAAAAGTCATTAGCATAAATCTTTGCAGGAGGCGGGGCTTACTTTGATTGCAGCGCGCTGATTGGCCGCATGTTTTCTCGGCGGCAGTACTCCACGAAATGCTGCTGGTTTGTTCAGGGCCTCGTGCGTGCGAGTTTAGGGAGCTAAGCTAAGAGGACCTGATTTCTTCAGGATGCAAGGATAAAGAAGTTTTATTAGTTCGCATTCTGAAAATACGCCATCAACAGATCAATGCAGCACTGTTCAACAATGTTACCATTTAAACAAATCGCTGTCACCAGCACATTTTCTCATCCTGAAGACTCTGTAACAAGAGTTTTGTCATTAAGTGTGCAGCAAGGGGAAATGAGTGATAACAATTCAATAATTTCTTAGCTGATCTTTCTATTTTTCCAAAATTACACTCTCCTATGGTACATGTACCCGGTCGTATTTACAGTCCTTGGAAACACCATCCATCCGTCTGTCTCCAGGCAACGTTCAAACTCAACGCGACTACCTCGTGTTTCCACATTTGTTTTTTATGGGTCAAGTCCGCTTATGTAATCTGAAACATAAAACACAATGTGTAAACTGAAAGATAAAACACAAAATGCAAGCATACTTCAGGCCAAATCGAATACATTTTCCCTTTGGGATCTTGCCTTTTGGGATTTTGACATACAGCAAATTTTGACTACCTCTGATGGCAAAAACCACATCCTGGGGAGCTTGTGAAGTTTGACGTCTCTTTTGTCTTTCCTCCTTACAGCTCCTTGCAAGAACAACCCTCGAGAAAAAGGAATATACCAAGGTGGAAACCTTTTTCCCAATTGTTGGTCTTTCCAACACTTCATCCATTTGTTCCTTCGTGAGGAACACGTCGTAATTATCACAAAGGCGTTCCTTTGATTTGCCGGATTTCTGTGTAATAAAGAACTACATATTATCAGAATGGAGTCCAAAAACATAGAAAATTTCTGTTTTGAATCAGTTCACACAATGATATAATACGAAAAGTCGTCTCTCCAAAATTTTCCAAATTTTCACCCCCAACCGGGGTCTTCCTCAGGCACTTTCTAGTAAGAGACTACAGAAAAGTTTTTCTGTAGTCTCTTACTGGAAAGTGCTTGAGTAAATTTGCGAAATACTGGAGAGACGACTTCTCGTATTATATCATTTTGTGTGTCGCTCTTTGTGCTTTATTTTTGGTGTTCACAGAAAGAATAAGATTATGAAAATGTGAAAATTCACATACTGAGTTCTCCATTAAGAGAAACACGGATGTTAATTTTGGATGAGTTAAACAGTTCTAACACATATAAGATATTTCAAGGTAAATTCCTACTCCTCACAGCAAAGGACAAGATATTAGTATACTTGTGACAAAAATTTTGTGATGACCTGGGCACGACTGCACCAAACGTCCGATAGTGCAACCAGCACCTATCGGCAGTTAGTTATAACACATTTTTAGCTCACACGTGAGCTTTTGTCGTGGTGATGCGTCCGTCGTCCGTCGTCGTCGTCGTTGTCCGTATACCCCCGTCACACTTAGTTCAAAATCAGCAGGAATCAGGCAGAACCAGCCGGAATGAGAAAATTTGCAAAATTCGAGATGGAATCGGGAGAGAATTAGGTTTGAAAGATTGCACTTCAAATACTTGGAACAAACTTCGAATTCACCTCAAATTTGGTCAGAATGGCTGCAGAATATGGTTAGAATGTCGAAGAATTCACGAAGAATGCCTCTCGAATACAAAAAATGCACTTGGAATGTACTTCGAATGTAACAGGAATTTCCCGAGTGTATCTAGAATGCCGCAAGAATGGTCCCCGACAGGTTGCTGAATCTAAAATTTTCATTAGACTGAGCTCAACTGGCAGGGTATGGACCCTGGACCTTTGGATTCCCCTTCAAATGCCATCAGAATGTTTCAAGGCTGTTGGAAGGCTGTCGGACTATTTAGAATGCAGTAAGAATGCAGATGGAATACACTTCAAATGCTGTTCGATATTTCTCCACTAGGAATGCACCTCGATAGTTTTGAACATGTCCAAAACATTCTGACAGACCACGGGAATGGGCCGGAACATTACGAACGCAGTCGGAATCCAGTCAGAATTTTTAGAATGCACTTCGATTGTCCAGGAATGAACTACGAATTGTCATTCCGACGGCATTCCTGCTCATTCTGCCTCTAGTGTGACGGGGTATTAGCAGGGCACGTTTCGTAACCGCTGGAGCTATTGATCTGAAACTTGGTACATATATACCCCTAGGTCAGATGACCTATGACACCAAGTTTTGGTCCGATTCGATTCTTGGCTTGGCCTCCAGGTGGCCAAAACCAAAAACACAAAAGTTCAATAACTCCTAAACTAATAACTGGATCTTCTCCAAATTTTTATCATAGGTGTATCTAATTAGGATACATAACATATTTAACGGGTTTTTGATTTCACCCACTTTTCCAGATCACAGAGCTCAAAGTTCGGCAAAAGTATCGAACCTGCCACAGTTCTTCATTATTTCACCAAGTGTCTTCATATCTTGCATAAATATGTATTAGAGGGGTACCTTCAAAAACACCGAGTTTCGGCCCGATCAGACATCCAATATGGCCGCCAGGTGGCGTAACCTGAAAATCATCCAAGTGCTATAACTCAGGAAGGGCTTGACCCAGAGTGCTCAAACTTGATATTTACCTCCCTCTTGGTGACTTTACAAGCACGTCAAATTTCGGCCTGATTTAACTTCCAATATGGCCGCCAGGTGGCACAACCCGAAAATCATCAAATGTGCTATAACTCAGGGACGACTTGACCCAGAGCGTTCAAATGTGCTATGTGGCTCCCTCTAGATGACCTTTATGTTCATGTGAAGGTTTGGCCTGATCGGACATCCAATATGGCCACCAGGTTGCATAAGCCAACAATCATTGAAGTCCTGCAACTTGGGAATGACTTGACCCAGATTGCTCATAACTGACATGTACCTCTCTTTCTGTCATTACACTATTATGTCCAAACGGGTGAGCACATGGTCCATGGACCATTTCATCCCATTAACTGAACCGCCGATAGGCACTGAAAGCACTATTGGATTTTCTGTGCGGTCAGCCATGGCCATCAGTTAGTTCAGGAGAAATATCACATTTTCGAAACTTAGTTCCGATACTGAGGTCAGATGAGCAAGTGTACACGTGTGTACCAAGATTGTTGTCAATAGCCTTGGTGGTTACGAAGCATGCCCTGCAAATGCCATCGCACCCAGACAATGGACATCGCATATACTTGATCTGGATCTTCCTCCATCTCCTCGGTGCCAGTGATGTTGGCCTTGTCAGCTACTGGATTAACATAGCTTCCCGTCTGAAAAAAACCCAAGTACAATAAATATTCAGTGCATACAGCTTTAGGCACACGTCGTATGGCACAATCACACCGCAAGCAGAGTCGATTCAATTTCAGATTTTGCACCCCAGAGCGGACTGCGGACGCCGAGAGCACTGCTCGATGTATACATGTACTTACGTTCGTGCCGGCTGTTCCGTATTTGGTTTAGACCTGACCAAAGAGAATGATCAGGGTTTTCGTATCTAACCGTTCCGTTATATTTCTGCCACGTGCAGGGGCCGGCCAGACTCTTGTAAAAGGCTATTTCCGAATTTTAAAGCCACCCGCCCCAGCTGGTCTGCAATCCGCAGCCCGCACTCTGGAGTCCGTGGTCCAGATTCCGTCATTCCGGAGTCTGCATATGTCACGCGACCGGTGAAGAGCTAGAACCATGCATTTTTAGCTCACTCCTGAGTTTTTACCATCATGCGGTGTCCGTCGTCGTCGTCCGTCGTCCGTTAGCAGGGCACGTTTCGTAACCGCTGGAGCTATTGATCTGAAACTTGGTACATATATACCCCTAGGTCAGATGACCTATGACACCAAGTTTCGCCAAAAGGGTGAATGTCGTCCTGGGTACCCCTAAAGGGTACCCAGGTCCAACCTGGGCATCCCTAAATGGCACCCAGTACGTACTGGGTACCCTTTAGGAACCTAAAGGATACCCAGTTTGAAATTCCAGCCTGGTGAGATACCTGGCATCCAGGTTGATGGTACTTTTATCGTTCAGCTCGTCATGCTCGCAAGCAAGCTTAACAGGTGGAGATGGCATTATGGCGACCAGAGTGCCAGACTCGCATCTAAAAGAGTATCTCGCCGGTATACCGTCCTACAGAGATAGTATTTTTGTGTCCAAATGCCGCGAAGTTAAAAGCAAATATGCCAAAAGTCAAACTGACATCGCAATTAAATATCAGGTCAAACTTCTTTTCAAAAATTTAGCGGATAATCAGTCGAATTTTGAGATTCCACGGATTGAAGAATGGTGATTTGGCAATCGGCACCACAGCGCACGTACCATATTCGACCTGGATTCCAGGTATCTCGCCAGGCGGGAATTTCAAACTGGGTATCCTTTAGGTTCCTAAAGGGTACCCAGTACGTACCTGGGTGCCATTTAGGGATACCCAGGTTGGACCTTGGTACCCTTTAGGGGTACCCAGGACGACATTCACCCTTTTGGCCCAAGTTTCGGTCCGATTCGATTCTTGGCTTGGCCTCCAGGTGGCCAAAACCAAAAACACAAAAAGTGCAATAACTCCTGAACTAATGACTGGATCGTCTCCAAATTTTCATCATAGGTGTATCTAATTAGGATACATAAGATATGTAACGGGTTTTTGATTTGACCTGCTTTTCAAGGTCACAGAGGTCAAAGTTCTACAAAAGTGACGAACCTGCCACAGGTCCTCATTATTTCACTGAGCATCTCCATATCTTGCATAAACATGTATTGGAGGGGTACCTTCAAACTACCGAGTTTCGGTCCGATCGGACATCCAATATGGCCGCCAGGTGGCGTAACCTGAAAATCGACCAAGTGCTATAACTCAGGAACGGCTTGACCCAGAGTTCTCGAACTTGATATTTACCTCACTCTAGGTGACCTTTACAAGCACGTCAAATTTCGGCCTGATTAAACTTCCAATATGGCCGCCAGGTGGCGTAACCCGAAAATCATCAAATGTGCTGAAACTCAGGAACGACTTGACCCAGAGCAATCAAATGTGCTATATCGCTCCCTCTAGATGACGTTTATGTGCATGTGAAGTTTTGGCCCAATCGGACATCCAATATGGCCACCAGGTGACGTAACCTGAAAATCATCCAAGTGCTATAACTCAGGAACGGCTTGACCCAGAGTGCTCAAACTTGATATTTACCTCTCTCTAGGTGACCTTTACAAGCATGTCAAATTTCGGCCTGATTAAACTTCCAATATGGCCGCCAGGTGGCGTAACCCGAAAATTATGAAATTTGCTATAACTCAGGAACGACTTGACCCAGAGCGCTCAAATGTGCTATGTGGCTCCCTCTAGATGACCTTTATTGCATGTGAAGTTTTGGCCCGATCGAACATCCAATATGGCCGCCAGGTGGCATAACCCAACAATTATTGAAGTCCTGCAACTTGGGAATGACCTGACCCAGAACTGACATGTAGGCCTACCTCTCTCTGTCATTACACTGTTATGTCCAAACGAGTGAGCACATGGTCCATGGAGTCCATTTCATTCTGGTGATGTTACGTGTATCTTGTTGACATGAGTCCCCTTCTGGGAATGTAGCATCAAATGCCATAGTCAGATAGTCCGTTTCATTGTCTCAACAGTGCTATAGACTCGGAATATTCTTTACAATAGCACTAAAACTCCTTTCAAAAGAATGCAATCAATCCAGGAATTTTCTCTGTGGGCACATTAGATCCAAGACAGTGATACACCACCATGTACGCATTTTGATTTACACATTGATAAAACTTGCTGTAAGTGGTGATAGCAAGAACAATATATCTGGTTTTTAAAATGACAAGAGCAATGTCTGGAAGAATCCCATGATGTGAGCGATAATGAATATTTGAGTAAACATGTTTGGGTAATGATATCTGTATAGAATTCCAACATCACTGTGGTATTTAAACTTAATACTGATAATTTTCTCTATAATTCTCTGATCCAGTTGAACTCTGCCCCCACAGATGGTGATAATGTAGCATACTGCGCTATACACCATTTTTGTTCAAATATACTGTGCATGCACATATCAGAAACTAATCACCTTTTCCTTGAAACTTTTTCACAAGTTCTTCTGGAATACGGGTTTTGAGTATGAATATGCACTTTTTGTCCGTTCTTCTGGCACCAAATCAAGTGTGGCAAAAATCCACATCCTGTCCCAGGTGAGTTTGAAGATTTTGTTTGGAAAACACCCTAGAAATGCCAAATTTCGTGATCTGAGGCGGTGTCCTGTGAAAGTGCTCTAGTTGGCAATACCAAGAGCATGGCTTTCATTTTTCTCTAGCGAATGTGTGGTGTAGTTTAAGTTGGAGCTCTGCGAACTGGAGAAAAAGGTTTTGGAAGGTCTGATGATTTATGAAATAGCACTAAACACAATATGGATGCTGTTCTTTTTGGCAAAGAAGTGACATAAATCGCCCACACAAGCTCATATGATTTTTGTGGTGTTAAATATTTAAAAAACATTGACCTTTACCGACTTGACTGACCTTTTCGTAATTGTTGCAATATGAGCACAGTGTCGGGCATTTCAAATTTATTATCTTACTAGCAAAGTACCCGTCCTACGGACGGGCAGAGGTGTCACCATAGGGAGTAAGGATGCCGCCATGAAGTAGATGCCAAAGACTTACTGTAGAAATTTTATGATTATTATGGCTTTTAGTATACATGTACATGTAGTTTTTCAGCGGAAAACAATCACGGTATGGACCACACAAACGGCCGGTGAAGGGCCCCCGGACGGGTAGGGGTGGTGCCGATTATAGGACATTTCCCCCCAGATATTTGCCCGTAGAGTTTGCCCCCCCCCGGACATTTATCCCCATATACATGTATT
>NMRB01000476.1:69390-114707 GCA_002633025.1 Notospermus geniculatus
AAATTTTGATGAAGAAATGTGACCAACAAGATGTACTTTCATATGGAACAAACCGTGTTTAAATTGGCCCAGTAGTTTTTCAAATATTCGAAATATCAGGTGTCGATAAACTAATGTCCATGACTGTACATGACGGTCAGGTCGAAACTTGTCAACGATAATTCCACATTGATACATTAATGATTTCCCACTACCAGTTTTGGTAGATATCGAAAGGTCCTTGCGGTCCAACTGCGCACGAATTGAAGTCTTCTGGTGGTCAGTTAGTGATGGAATATCAAATTTTCGACAAATTTCTTTTTCGATTGCATGAACCATGCCTTGTTCCATGGAGGCAGCCATTTTAATTCTCACTCTCGCCTCCAGATAACGACAACGACGTCAGAAAAGCACCGATGCATTTACAGCTCACTGGCGCCGGGTATACCTGGATCCAAGATTGGAAAGACTGCCTTCGGTGTCTGTAACGCAGTCTCTGATTGGCCACCCTGTTGATCTGTGGCGGCTGACACGAATTTCATTGGATTGAATCGACGGTGTTGGTGTGGAGTTAACGGAGTGCCATCACCGCCAGTAACGGCACGTTCCTCCATTATAACTGTATCGCCTGGAAAGATAAACCAGTACGTAGGTCAGACATTTCCAAGTGTAACGTGTGACTGCTGCCCTATGACGTCATACGCAGGGTAAATATCCTAGTTGGGTCATTCCATGTCAAACCACACTTTTTTCCCCGACCCCCTCCAAATTCAGTGAAATTTGGCATATCTGGGGCAACCCCTCAACCCTCAACCACAATGTTTCATTTTTTAGCATTTTATGGCAATTATTTCAATTTTTGGCCTATTTCACGACAATACGTGACTCTATGATAAAAAACAGCACATTTCTCAAAAACTGCCAATCCAAATGCCTCAAATTTGGTATCATTGGGTAGCTGAGATGATTTACTTTCATGTGAGATGCGTCACAATGACCTCTATTGATTGCACCTTAATCTAGGTCAAATCACGTGACCTTGCTATTTGAGGGGAGCGCGGTGGCATAATGGTTAGGGCTGTGGACTCGTTATCGGAAGATCGTGGGTTCGATCCCCGGCCGTGCCACTCTGTAACTCTCAACTGGCGTCGTCCGTCGTCGTTGACCGTTAGCAGGGCACGTTTCGTAACCGCTGGGGCTATTGATCTGAAACTTGGTACATATATAACCTTGGTGAGATGACCTCAGACACCAAGTTTCGGTCTGATCTGATTCCTGGCTTGGCCACCAGGGGGATAAACCGAAAACCTTTAAAGTGCAGTTTTGCCTTAACCGTTGATCGGATCATCACCAAATTTTTATCGTAGGTACATCTTATGAGGATACAGGACATATCATTGTGGCTATTTGTCCCGGATTGTTAAAATTAGGTGTGATGATGTATCTAGGTACGCTCTATGTCTGTGGCAGATTTCGGTCCGATCAGACTTCATATATGGCCACCAGGTGGCTATCTTGGAAATTGGGCGTTGGCCCATAGCTCGTTAACTACTGGAGCTAGAATGTTCTGAACTTGAACAAGTATGTATCTTTGTAGTCTTCATGTGTACAGCAAATTTCAGCGTGATCGGACTTGACAGTCCGCTGCCAGGCAGCCATTTTGGAAAATGGAACTTTGACCTGTGTGACCGATAAACGTTGTTCAACTTGAAAACCCGTATAATATATCATGTATCTGCATTAGATGTACTTATGATACAAATTTGGTGATGATCCGTCGAATAATAAATTAGTTATTGCACTTTTTGTCCATTTCAAATGGAGCCATCTAGTGACTATTCAATGAACTACAGTACATACATTCTGTTTGGAAACTGATGGTGAAGCACTGGAGCTATTGTCTTCAAACTTCACACATATGTGCCCCTAGGTCAGATAACCACAGACACCAAGTTTCGGTCCGATATAATAGGTCCCACAAACACATAAGGTCTACCATTAGCGCAGATTGAGTGAATTTTAGGTATCTCATAGCATAAATATGCAAATTTGACAATTTTGAAAAAAAATCTGTCTTTTCGAAATTGGGGTACAGTTCGGCGGTTCGGCGTTTTCGAACTGCCGCAAACCCAACCTTTACAACGAGAGTGCACTAGTTATAGCCTTACACATTTTCCACAAGTTGTACAGCTTTCTCCTACTTTTACTTGTGAAAATCCTATTAGCCTTTACAGTATAAAATTCTCGTGGAAAATTTTCTGTTATTGTCGGATGTAAATTTTTTCGTAGTGTGTTAGAATATTTACAAATAAAGAAGTAATGGATTTCATCAATAATACCAGAGTGGTGACAAAGTTTACATACATTTTCCTGAACTCTACGCCCGTAAATTCTATCCTTCACATCTGGAATTTTCGTTAACCCGCACCTAAATTTACAAAGTTCAGAAGGCCAATGTAATATTTTAAAATAAGGCTCAATGGTATGACTTTCTTTAATTATTCTATAAAAAGAGCACCTTGGGTCAGTTTCTAGTTCAGCCCACCATGTCTGTACATATTGATCAACTTGCCTTTGCATTACAGTCAATTTCAACTGTCGTGGATTAAGAAGGCTGGGGTTATACCATAAACCTCCTAACCCACACTCATTTAGATCATTCTTAATTTCTTTACCCCAACCATACCTCAAATAACCGTTATCAATGTGCTGGTGTACAATATTACAGAAAACATTTGACCATTTATCCAATGTAGAATTTGAAAGCCGCACCCAGAAAGCAATCATTCTTGCCCTGATCTCAAGTTTAAGTGGGTGCCTCCGTAGACAATAATCGCGGGTGTTCTGAGAGGCAAACGTAGGAGGTACTTAAGAAATTTCAATTGGACTCTTTCAAGGATATCTGTGTTACCGGCACCCCATACCTCACACACGTAGAGTAAAACAGGCAATACTACTTTATCAAAGAGATCAATGGCTGAATCAATTGACAAATTCAAACTTTTACATGTTCTCAATACCCCATACATAGCTTTCAGACCCTTCTGATAAGAACGGTTAATAGCATTATGAAAACTACCATTATACGTAAAGACAACACCTAAATACAGGTATTGATCAACTATTTCAATAATTTCATCACCGTAATTAAATACCGGAATATTTCTGCTTAATCTGCCTCTTGAGAAAATCACGATCTTAGTCTTTGAGGTGTTAACCCGTAGTTGCCAAATTTCACAATACTCCACCAGTAAATTTAAACCCAGTTGTAAACGTTCGGGAGTCTCAGCAAGTAAAATCATATCATCCGCATAGAGAAGTACCGCCAGCTTCAAGTACAACTCAAGTACGTAAGATATTCACAGTGACAATTCAATTGTAAATCAGCTGGCCCGTAGAAGTTATTCTCGTTCAAAAAAGATTCAAAATCGTTCAGGAACAAAGCAAACAATAAGGGAGACATATTCTCCCCCTGTCTCACCCCAACGCAACAAGGAAAATATTCAGATATTCTATTTCCGACCTGTACACAAGATTTTGCCTCTTTGTACATGTGCTGAATAACACGTAAGATTTTACCATTTATTCCAGTTCTCAGTAATTTCTGCCACAAGCCCACCCTCACAATAGAATCAAATGCTTGTTTGAAGTCTACAAAAGCAACATACAGTCGTTTTCCTTTCCTAAGATAGAGATCTATGAGGCATTGCAGTGTAAATACGTGGTCCATTGTAGAAAATCCAGCACGAAAACCTGCCTGCTCTCTACCAATGACATCATTCATCTTTACAAACTCTTCAAGTCGCCTATTGAGCACCGCAGTAAACAATTTTCCAACACAACTGAGCAGGGTTATACCTCGATAATTCTCGGGTCTGTTTCGATCACCTTTCTTTTTATAAATGGGTTTGATAATACCATTAGCCCAACATGAGGGAACTGTTCCTGTATCGAGAATAATATTGAATAAATTACAGTAAAAGTTAATTAAACGTTCTGAGGAGCACAAAATAAACTCGTTTGTGACCTAGTCTACGCCACAAGCCTTTCTGCTTTTTAACAACTTAATTTCTTTAATTATTTTATTCCGAACTATTGGTCTATTTAGAATTTCGTCAGTTTCATCAGTATCTAAAATTTGTGGAGGGACATTTTCATCATTACCCGGCACTTCAGCATTCAAAGCTTTAAAATGCTGAAACAGATCACCTAAAATCACTTCAGGAGTTTTTTCACCCTTTTTTTTACAACTAACCATTTTCCAAAACCGGTGTGAATCATTACTTTTCAAATTCTTCAGATCATCAATAAACCTTTTGTTATAATCAGAATAACTCTTCTTCAATAACCTCTTATACTTTTTACCCTCCGACTTCATAATTCTTGCATTCTCTTGCGACCGTACTCGCTTAAAGCGATCTCTCGCACGATTAAAAATTTTCCGTTGCTTGCTACATTTCTCATTATACCATGGTTTACTCTTTCCAGATTTAGACCTATCCACAGAACCTTTACCTGAGCTACCAAAAGTTTTTTTACAACTGTTTACTAACAATTCATTATATATTTCTCGATTATATTATCCAACTCTATCTTCTCTAGCTCCCTACATCCACGCCTATTTTCGGACCAAAGAATCAACTCATCCAAAACATTATTGTCAATATTCTCAACAAATTTATCTTTTTTATCATTTCGCCATGGTAATCTGTTACCATCACAAGCGACGCATGCGCGGACCCATTGCTCGATCATTCTGTGGTAGACGCTTGGCCAGGACGCACGGTTGGAGTGAGCGCTCTCACTGGGCCGTGCTCTAGAGCCTTCGTTGGCTCTGGGGTTTTTGCCTTTGGTTATTGTTTGCAGGGCTGAATGCAGGGGCTTGGGGTGGACCATTTGAGTTGGGGAGTCTTTTGGAATACAGGCCTACAGGTATAATTTCGATTTTCCCGATTTCAAGCCGAGAATGGCTGCCGAGTATGGCAAAACGCCGAGAATGGCAAAAGCCGAGTATGGCTCAGTGAAATGGCGAGTATGCCGGGAGAGGTGGTGAAAGTATTGCTCCGAGAATGGAGGAGATGCGGAAGGAAATGTAGGCAAGATTGGCCATGGGGAGTGCCGCCATATTGTGTGATAGTGCATGAAGGCCGATGCATGCTATGCATGCATGCAGGCCGGGCCTTCGGTAGGCATGGTCGGTGGAGCGAGGCATTGTTAGAACGAAACATACATGGGGGATTATTGGGAGGTTATTGAGTTACGGCCTACGGCTACGTGTAGCTTCACGGTGACTGGTGGGGTGCTGTATTGTGCGGGCTGATTACGCCAGGGTGTGGCGTTGTGTACGACGTGTGAGGACATGGATGACGAGGCAAGCGAGAGGTAAATAGAGCATTGTGGTTACAGGTGTGGGGTGGCGGTGATCCGGAATGCGCTCTTGAAAACACTTAGGTAAGAGGGAAGTGCATTTGATGTTTTGCCATCAACCCAAACCCGGGGATACTAAGTCCCTAGTGAGATTCCACAAATCTCACGTGGGTGGGGGTTGAGGGTTCTTTCCACTACTTCACTACGTTCTGCCCTTCACTGTGGGTGAAAAGGAATATGTGATATCGGGACATTGCGTTGTGGGAATTGCATTTTGATCCGGTAGCAGAAATGTCGGATGTCGACCAGCATCTTTACCAGACGACACTGTGGTGGGAGGAACCTTCCATCCCCAACCCGCGTCATGCCGTAGCGGTTCCTCTAGAAATAAGTGATGTGGTGGTATTGGGGGAGAGTATTGGGGAGGGTATTGGGAGTATTGGGAAGAGTATTGGGAGTATTGGGAAGAGTATTGGGAGTATTGGGAAAGTGGGAGATGTGTGGAATGAATGCAGGTGGTTGTGCGTGTGTTGGGTCGTTGGCATGCATGATTTTCCCCAATACTATTATGCCAGAAGAGCAATGGAAACAAGCGGCGTCGGTTGGGATAGGCAAGCATCACAAGCGACGCATGCGCGGACCCATTGCTCGATCATTCTGTGGTAGACGCGACGAGAAGGAACGGACGCAGGGAGGGAAGCTGATGAGACACGCTGCGAGGTATACTGGTAATCGGGAGACCGGGGTGCGGTCGTGGAAACCCCCCCCCTTGGTATCCTCTATCATCATGCCGAATTTCAAGACAAAACAAAGCTTCCAAGTGTGACTTTATTGAGCCGACTTCCAGCATTATTATATAGATGAATGAACAGAGGAAACTAAGGAAGTCTTGCTGAAGGATTATAAAGACTTTGATGAGGTGACGGTATGATGTCGGTTGGATATAATCAAAAGTGGCAGCGAAAAGTGGCAGGCTACAAATCTGGATATTTATTATTTAACCAAAGTTCATGGAGGAACAATGTTTCAACCTCAACCTTGACAATAGTCATCTTGGCTGCAATAGAAGTCTGGTGAATGAGGGACTTGTATACAAAATTTGAAATGCTGTACATGTAGCAATAAAAAAGATACATTGACAGAGGTGTAGGCCTTAAACAGTTGTAAATGTGTCGCTATGAGAAAGACCTAGCCTAGAAAACAGTTGGCCCCTACTTGGTGATTATTCATTAGATTTCCATCATGGATTTCCATGGCATTTTGTCAAAATCTGCCCGGGTACCTTCTGCCCTTACAAATTTCAAAGTTAACACATAACCTCCAGGAAGCGATGTTTTGGTGAGGTGGCCCGCCGTCTACAAATATGAATTCTTTCAACAGCCGTTCACTAGGAACAGAACAAGCAACAGTCCCAGGTGTTGCATAGGAAAAATCACCATTCATATCAAAGATACGGTAAGACCAGTCATCGCTGATTCGGCCAAGTACATGCTCAGTTAGCTCCACTTTATTTGAGAGATGAAATTTTTGCTGCTTTTTGTCCTTGATCTTAAAGTTCATGATCTTGTTGTACACTCTAAAAACTCAAGTGTTGTATTCATCTTTACAAATGTTGCATCCAACACTTTCTAAGAGGCTTGAGAGTGACAACACTTTGAAGTGTTGAAGGTATGATTAGCCAAGTGTTGGATTTCTAACATCTATGAAGTGTTGAATCCACGTGTATGAAGCATTGAATAGCGTTTGAAAAGGGGCTGGAGGAAGAACGCTCCCATGTCCAAAGTGTGCATATTTCAGAAAGTATTGGGCCGATTTGGATAAAATTCGCAGTGGTGATACTTGATAGCAAAAGATTAACAGTCACCATGCAGAGAGAACAAAAAACCTAATTATCCTAAAACAATGCTTTTTTGAACCTCAACAAAAATAGAGAAATAGCTGTTTTTTCCCCTCAGAATCGGCATAGGTATTCAGTCATTGTTTCTCATTAACTTTCCAGTCAAAATCTTCACTTACTTTCACACAATTACGATAAAACAATGATGTTTACTTCAGCTTCTAATGGGTGTGCTCAATAGCGGGAATGACAACAACAACCACTTCGCATGATCCAGACAAACCACAATGTCATGGTTGGCTGATCTGCTGACTGCAAGTTCAGGTCAAGATTGTATTTTATTGGTGCATGAAGGCGATGATGCAATATATTCACTAATATTAATTCTTTGAAAGGCATTCTTGACATACCCTGCTTGACATTATACAGTTCGTAGTGTAAGCTTACTGTGTATTTTTGGTTATGTTGGTGTTTGTCTTACATAATGCAACATGTTCAATTCTGGTGACACTGCTTCTGCAGATAACACTCGTACACTCGTAATTATGTTCATTGTGAGGTAATAGACCCCTGTGAATAGGCCTAATCATTGCAAAAATCACACCATAGGGGCCAATGTCGTATTGTTGGAGATCTGGCTCTTACCAAGAGTGAGTGCACCCAACTTTAGTTGTCCAGTCTAATTGTCAGGTAATTATCTCATTTTTCGTGAATGTGGTGGACATTATTCATGTAGAATAGGCCTAATCAGTTACCACTGGCCAAGGCCTGCTGTTATGACCATTTTTGGGATTTTCAACAGTGTACAATGGGCTTTATTGTTAAGTATAAAAATGCATTGTCTTAGCTACTGTTACATAACATTACTACTTCTCTTCATGGTGATTGTTAATCTTTCATATTCAAGTATCACCGCTGCGAATTTTATACCAATCGGACCAATATTTTCGGAAATATGCACACTTTGGACATGGGAGCGTTCTTCCTCCAGCCCCTTTGAAGAATTTGAGGAGCCTGATAGCCTAGTGGTTATCACGTCCGCTTAGCAAGCGGCAGGTCCCGGGTTCGAATCCAGCCCGGGCCATATGGGATTTCATTCCCTGCTCTTCACGTCCGTCGCATGGGACAGTAAGCCGTGGTGCTTTGTTCCTTGTGTCTTTGCAAGGGCAAGTAAAATACGCCATCCAAATGAGGAACATGAGTAGCTTGTGATGGCCTCCTCCGTACTTACCAAACAATAAGTTTGTAACTAAAAAACTTGAAGGAAAACCTAACCCTCCACCAAAGAAGATTGTGTTGAAACCATGTTTTTCATTCCCTACATAGGATAACCAGCCATCCTATATGGAAGAAAGATGCGTCAAATTTTCAAACGCTATTTCTGTATAAACTTGAAGATCATTTACACCACCTTCAAAGTGAAAAATTATTTCTCACTGAAGTGCCCCACCCCATACCTTTTTTAAACGCCTCACCAAAAGAACGTGGTGGTAATTGCCAGGAATATGATCATACGGAAAAAGAACTCGTCGATGTTTAGGAGGTTTATTTATGCTTAACATAAGATTTGCACAGCAATGTACAATATAAATGTGCTACAAAATTTGAAGTAAAAGCATTTGGTAGCTTTTACGAATAGGAGCCATTGACTGCATCTTCATCTACAAATGACACATGAACACAGTACATATCAAAAATAATGTTGCTATCAGAAAATCGCCAATGAAAATAAAAGTTATCGATTGCCTCTTGCCATAGTGACCTCTTTATACTGCCCATACCTGGGTCAGTTTTGTGGTCAGCATCATCACCTATACGGTACTAATCGAACAAGTTAATGATTGCATCAACAATGACGCGTGAACACAGTCCTGAAGTCCGTGGCGTTCCTTCATTTGTCGCATTTCAATGTAAATTTGTGTAGTGATAAATCTCAAAATAGCTTTATCATATCACCTTTTTCATTGAGGAAATTCACATCTGTTTCACTGGTGACTTCGGCAGTTGTTCGTTTCGGGGGTAGGCAGCCTAGGAAGCGTTCCACTGGCATACATTTAGCAGGAACCCATCTTGCAGAGACACTCATTTCCTCTACTGCAGGGAGAAATACGAAGCAGATCTAAGAGACCCCACAATGTTAATTTCCAGATACATTCCAATTGCAACAACATATTCCTCAATACACTGATGGCTGGTATAACTGGCATTTTCGGGAGCATTGTCCAAAAAAAGTTTCACATCTTCCAAACCATTCTCAATCGGGTGCTCTAAGAAAAACCCTTGAAATTGGTGAAATGTGCAGATTTGGCCTTACAGAGGTAGTAGATAGTCGGTAGTTCTCAAGAATTTCTTCATGATTTTTCTATTCTTTAACTTCTGAGCAGCTTGATTTTTCAAATATGGCCTGTTGTAGCCACTGTCAGAACCCCTCCAAATTCTCTAGTTTGCTTGTCTGCAACCTGACGTTCTTTTGCCATTTTGTGCATTGCACACTTTTCATGATCCTTTATCTTCTCTACGGCTTTTTTCACTTCTTAACGTGCATTAATGTTTAGTCGTGGGGTCTGAGAGACAAGGACAGATAAGCCCGAGTGAATATACAGTAAGGACCTGATTTACCTCTGGTAAATCCTTTGAAAACATCGATGATGTCGAGGGTTTTTCAAAATGTGAATCACCTTCTTTGCAGAAAATGTGGCGGGTCTTGCAAAAGGAACCTAAGTAGACAAAGGTGATACCATCATCCGAGAACTTACCATTTCCAGGACTGCAGCAGTCTGTGCGGCATCCATATGTTCCTTGAAATCAATATTTCTTCCTTTTGGAATAGGGCCATCGCCAGCAGGCTCCCGGCCAAGGAAATTGATGTTTATTTGGTCAACCTATCATATTAAGGACACATGGAAGACAATGTGTTTATCGTAAGCACAATGCATTTCTTTTTGTTACTCCTTCTTTTACATGTATGTATACATTTCCACAATGTTTCTACCAGTGTTCCCTGGTCGTCTTCATGTGGCTGAATCAGGTCATTTCAGATGAGATAATGCAGGTAAATGTACTTATATCTTTGGCATCTCTCTTACCACGTCCACGTCCCTGGCCTCTTCCTCGTCCTCTAGCATTCTGTATGAAGAATACAGAGGCTATTTATTTAGCCAATTTTCTCTGCAAACCTGCTGAAAATGAAGCCGTGAATTACACTCTACTGGTCACAGTGTGCAAAAATCCTCGCGAATCGATTGGAAAAATGGCGGCAATACATCGAGCACCGTCTCCATTACAGTGGTGTACGTCACTTGTCTGGTAGGATCCCATTCGTCACAGTACATCATGTCTAATGACCTGTCACAATGAGGAACCAGCCTTGAAAGTGTGCCCACAGGTGGCACGATTGAATGTGTGCTCATGGCATGAATATGGATAACTACTGGAACGTCATTCGCCCTGTCGTCAATCTGTTTTACACTACAGTGTTTTGCCTGAGTGCCACCTTTTCCTGTAGTTCCTCATTAAACACTTTGCACATAACCACATTACTCATAACTGTAATAATTATCGTCCTCTCTAATCCACCTAAATTTCAGTGTTGATAATGATGAATGGTGGATGTTGCAGGATCATGTCCTGTGGTGGTGGTGCTCAACGTCCTGCAGCGGGTGGCATTATCGTGAATTAAGTACCGCAAAAATGATGACGTCACAAAGTACAACACCGCCTGACTTCAACCTCGTACCCAGGCAAGAATATCATGACACCATTTTGGTTCCCGAAGCCACCGGTAGGGCTACCCTTCTAGCCCTGGCGTTGGCTTCCGGAACCAAAATGGTCATGACACTTGTACTGAAGTCTCTGAACCGCGAGTTTTGAAATCATTTCGGGCGTAGCGTACACCTTGATTGCAATCTTACCTTTTTAATTCCTGTAGTCTCGGTGCTTATATGTCCTGACAGTGCCGTCAATGTATTCGTACCTGCAGTTGCCAACATGGAAGGCGTACAGAGTACACTTATGATTAAGGAAATACTCTTCCAGAAGGTACTTTACGTGGCTAAATCCGTTGTCGTCCACAAGTTTGAGACATACGCACCATTCATAAAAGATAAGTGGGTTGAGGCAGTTTACAATCTTGACCAATCAGAATGCTTTACCAATCATTGTAAAGCTGATGCTGAGTGCTTTCATTTGAGTGGTTAACCATCAAATTCCATCAAATATTGACCGTTCTAGATCAAATTGTATTTCCCCTACCCCAAATTTTTGGCGTCATTTTGAAAGCCGACGTCCAGCATAAATCATTGAATATCNCCTTCATACTCCATGGATTTACAAAATGTTGGTCTCAAAATGAAGCTAACATCTTACTCTACAAACCCTGTGATTTTTGTCGTCGTCCATTCAGATACCACTGAGTTATGGCCATCAGAAGTTGCAGTTAGGTGACAAAAAAAGCTGCGGCCGATGTGTCTTCTGAATTTGGTCAAAATTTAGTTCTGATAGCAGTCGAAGGCGGCGCGGCCTACAAAAGTGTATATCAGGAATACGTATTATTAAGCAACCAGCGAGTGTCTGGTTTGCACAGGGCAGAGCTAGGGCCGAATAAGCTTCGATGAAATCGTTTTCTAACCAAAATTTGATTCCGTGAGGGTAATATTTGCCTATTTTCTTAACAGCGCGGCACCTGGTGTCAGTTTTTGTAAGCGACGAAGCAAAAACACATCGGCCGCGGGGATTTTTGACCAATTTCATAACTTCCGATGGCTATAGCTCTGCTGTCTATGAATGGATAACAACAAAAATCACAGGGTTTGTAGAGTAAGATGTTAGCTTCATTTTGAGACCAACATTTTGTAAATCCATGGAGTATGAAGGATTTTACAAAACGAAAACGAAGAAAGGTCACGAGTAACATGAATTTTGAGTTGAACATTTATGGTTATTGATCTATTTATGGTATAATCCACCTAAATTTCAGTGTTGATAATGATGAATGGTGGATGTTGCTGGATCATGTCCTGTGGTGGTGGTGCTCAACGTGCTGCAGCGGGTGCTGCTGGATATGCTGCTGCAGATGGTGGAGCATGTGCTGCAGCACTTGGTGTGGCTGGTTGTTGGATTTGCTGGCATAGCCTGTCAACGGCTTCCCACGTAGATTGTCAGTCCACTAGGGCCCGCTAAGGGAGCCCCGGAAAGCAGAAAGCGAAAAAGTCTACGCATATGGGGCCAATTAATATCAATAATCTCGAGAATAAACACTCACCTTGGGCTCATATCCGGTCACCCGTTTCACTTCTTTTCGCAGATCCTCCACCGCATACGATTTTAGAGTTTGTCTAGAGTTTGTCTACCAAGTTCTTGTTACTCAAAACATTGCATTTCAAGCAAAAGTTGTTTTCAGAGTACTCACTATTGATGACGTCCACAACGTTGTCGAACTGTTTGAACGCGGCCTTGTTTCTCTGGCCCTTTAAACTGTATTTAACTGCCAGAGAACAGGTGATTAGGTGGCTCATTATACCTTTTATAATACTGCTTAGACCCTGGCCACCAATCAATGCCAAGGTACTGATCTGAAACAAATGGAGAAAAGTATCAGCCGTCACATTCAATCATCAAGAACACAAAAATACAAGTTCACAAGTAAGGATGTTTACTGGCCAAAAGTAAGGCAACGAACCAGTCTGGGCTGGGAACAAAATTGGAAAGAAGTGGAAACAAATTTTCAAAAGAAGTGGAAACAAATAGATTTCCATCAAACATAATACATTCAGAATTGTGGAATCTGTAGCAAGAAAATACATACCAATTGTTTACTGGTCTTCATCTACACCTTGATTATCAGATAATTTTTTTTCCCTTTAGTAGGTCCGTTTCTTTGGAGGACAGGACCGGGGACAGGGTCCTCTTTCTAGGCCTTGTCTTCCATTTTTCTTCTCCCATTTTGCTCGTTGGTCAGTGCTTTGCAAAATTTGCTAAATTAGTAGGTCCTTTTCTCTGGAGGACAGGGGTCCTCTATCTAGGCCTTTCTCTTCCATGCTCTTCTCCTATTTGTTCGTTGGTCAGTGGTTTGCAGCCCCCTTTTTTGTCCTTTGAGTAGGCCCTTTTCTCTGGAGGACAGGGGTCCTCTTTCTAGGCCTTTGTCTTACATTGCCTCTTTCTAATTTTTCGTTGGTCAGTGGTTTGCAGTTGCCGTTCACCTAGGCTTCCTTTCTTTTTCATCTTTTACGCCATTCTTTATTTTCGCAGCCTCTTTCTTTCTTATTACCTTGGCCCTTGCCCTTCATTTCTTTTTTTATATGTCTATTTTGTCATCATCTTTTCATACATTTTCTTAATATAAATTACCCTTGGGGGAATTATACTGTTAGTTTAATTGCTCCAAGCTATAATTCATAAAACCCCTTTCCTTCCAGCCTAGTCAAGCCTTACATATTTACTAATTACATTCACTGTTGGGTTGAGCAACCAATTTTTCGGGCTTGGAGTAAACTCTACGATAACTCAATCCAGTTTTAGTAAATATTTGACCTCACCCAGTAAAATGTCCCGCCAAGAAAGCCATGTTGTCCGAGGCACCAGCCGAGGGCAACATTGCTTTCAAAGGGTGACATTTTGCTTTACTGCGGTAAACAGCACACGGCACAAACATTGTCCAATTTGACGCAACAGTGTGCATGCACATGTAGTGATGTGTTGCATTTCAAACTTCATGGATTTAACTTATCTGCTCCCGGACTCCAACAGACAGCATCTTCTGTCCAATTTTTGTTCACATCCTCTGGTATTGATTGAAAAATATTAGAAGAAAGGTTGTTCCTGTGAACAACAATTCTTTGCATTTTATTTCCAAAGCTTTTAGAAAACTTCAACACAGGATACTGTCTGCTGAAACGTAGGGGCAGATGAGTTGAGCACTGGATGAACCTGGCGGTGACAGGGTTCACAACTTGCCTTGTATGGGTTAATAAATTGCTGAATATAATGTTCTATGTGAAAATGCACAGCATATACCACTTCCGCATGCCGAGTGTTCCGTAACACAGTTTACACGGAATTGGTGGTCTTTGACAAATGACGTATTAATTATTAATTAGTATTAATTATTCATGTTGCAATAAATGTGCAATATAAATAGGTGTGTATGTTGGCAAAGTCAGGCACTGACCCTGTTGTACCATCCAGTTTTGGTGAATTGATAATGTCAATTGTAAGTATTTTGACCTACCTTTGTCCTGCCATTGTACAGGGTATAGTTGGCTCACTTTGGGAATTTTGATGAACCATCAAAAACAGATCAAAATGTGAATAATGTAAACAAATGTGGTGTACTTCTGAATTGGATACTTTTCACAACGACCTGATGAAGTATGAAAGTAAATTCACTTCATGAATAATAAATAAACACCAACTTAACAAGTCAGTCACTCTCTGTCTTAAGGAGTTCACTTCATTTTCCAACCGCTGAACTGTACTTAATAACGTTCGCTGTGTTGGGCTACTGGATGGTGGTGCCTCTGGTTTTGACGAAAAAGGCAGATGCACTGGTCTATTGTCGCTCCTGTCAGTATTGTACGTGGTATATGCATCCTCAATCCCGAAGGAGAAATGAGAGTTGTTGTTTTGGTCTACACATTCATCATCATTGAAAAGGAGACCAAGGTGAGAAGGATGCGAGGATGATGTCGACTGCAAATTGGGGAGCGCGGTGGCATAATGGTTAGGGCTGTGGACTCGTGATCGGAAGATCGTGGGTTCGATCCCCGGCCGTGCCACTCTGTAACTCTCAACTGGCCTGAAATGTCCATCGTGTGCGCTATATTGTGGCTGCCCTTTGGTTTCTACAGAAAGGTTTCTGAATCATAGGCTGGGGTAATAATGTGTGAAGCGCTTAGAGAGCGTAATACGCTATGAAGCGCTATATAAGAACTCGCCATTATTATATTATTAAATTGGCATTGGTTGTGGCTGAAGTAGGTTCTGCTACGGGCATATGTCAGTGATACGTCTTGTCGGCTTGGCTGATGGGATGCTGGCAGGTGTAGTACCTGTTGTCGGCTGGTGCGATGTTGTCGGCCGCTTTGGCATGTAACTAACATCACAGCTGATTGAGGTGTTAGCTGATGGGATACTGGCTTGTGCGGTACATGTGGGCTTCGGCATGTAACTGACATCAGCACTACTGAAGGAGATGTTGGCTGATGGGATACCGGCTTTGGTATGTATCTGACATCACCGCTGATTGAGATGTTGGCTGATAGATACTAGGCTAGTAAATTTGGGGACTGACCCACCACTAATTGCAACAAAAACGAAACCTATTTCATTTTGATCCTTAGCACCTCGGAAAATATATATCAAAAGTCCCAAAAAATCCCATCATTGGAACAATGTTTTTATTGCCATCAGAAAATACAGGATACTGGGGTACTGGCGAAATTAGACACCATGATATTAGTACACTTAAAGAAATGCTATTGCCGAGGGGCCTTATTCACAAAGGTATTTACGCAGAGTCAGTTTACGCTTGCGGAAGCCTTACGTAGCGTATTGTTAGGCAAATGTTACGACATACTTACACTCTATTCACAAAGCATGCGTAACACTTTCGGAACTAGTTCTTGCGGAGCAGATGCGTAACTCTAACGTGTCGTACGCAAAATGAATATTGATGTAAATTCAATTTGGCGGGTGTCTGATTTGGAGTGTCGGTGAGGAAATACGGTTGAATATAATAGTGAGTTTAAGAAACCAAACGTTAACGCTAACGCGTCACCCCTAGAAGAAATGCAATAGATTCATTCGATTATGGGACGTCAAAATGATGTCATTAACGTTAGTGTTAACGTTAACGTATGTTTTCTTAAACTCACTAATGTGGAAAAGGCCTAGGCCTATATCGCCCCCCCCCCCAAAGATGCATCGAACTCCAAGTCCCAGTACTAGATACAAGTGTATGCAATGTCAAACCCACGTCCAAACATGCAGACTATCTTAGAACAATTACTTTGTACATTATAGACGAAGCTTCAATGATTCCATCTCATGCACTCTCAGCAATTGACAAAATGTTGCGCGATATTACTAACATAGACCTACCATTCGGAGGAAAGATTTTCGTCCTCGGAGGAGATTTCAGACAGGTCCTGCCTGTGTTGCCAAAGAAACCACCAAGAGTTGTCATAGAGAACTGCCTTAAACAGTCCCACTTATGAAGTGAGCTCACAATCTTCCATTTAACGAAAAACATGAGAGCAGGCGAGGAAGAACAAGCATTCGCAAAATGGTTGCTCGAACTCGGCAATGGTCAACTCAGCAGCAATATTGACATCCCAAGATCAGTAGAAATACCGCATCAATGCAACATCGTCAATGAAAATTTGGTGGACACCATTTTCAAGGACAACTTGCAACATCCACGAAGCCTGACAAACACGGTCATCCTAACCCCAACAAATGACCACTCCCTACAGATTAATGACTCCGTGATTGCAAAACTTCCAGGCGCAACCAAACTCTACCTTAGTGTAGATCGTGCAATTTGCGAAACTGATGAGGAGGCACAACAATACCCTCTCGAGTTCTTGAATTCAATTACCCCATCAGGCATGCCTCCACATCGTCTTCTTCTAAAAACTGGAGCAATTGTTATGCTCCTTCGGAATTTGGACATACGAAAAGGACTGTGCAATGGAACCAGGCTCATCATTCGGCGGCTACACAATAACATCATTGATGCAGAAATTTTAACTGGGAACAACAAGGGAGATTTCGTATTAATCCCACGCATCAAATTAGCACCATCTGATGCCAACCTGCCGTTCGTACTCGAAAGAACACAATTTCCTCTACGTGTGAGCTACTGCATGACTATCAACAAGTCACAAGGGCAAACTTTCGAAAAACTAGGAATATATCTGCCAGCACCAGTGTTTGCCCACGGGCAGCTCTATGTGGCATTTTCAAGGGCGCGTCGTTTCCAAGATGTCACTGTGCAACTGCAACAAACCACAAGACAAGGCAAATTTCACGACAAGACATTCACACAAAATGTTGTTTACCAAGAGGTACTGTAGCTGCAAACTGCAAAGACTGACAGCTGCAACTTCCCTCAGGTACTGCAATCAACATGCTCAATCGTTCAAAAGTACATATGTAAACTACTACCAAGAATATCCCAAGAATGTACAACTTGGTAATGAATCAAAAATGTGGGCATCAAATTACTTTCTGTGATAATCGTGATAATACAGGCGTAGGATAATTATATGCCTTTTTAAGTAACCACTGCTGAGATTTAATGGCTGCTGACTGAATTGTATTATTTACAATATCATCAATATTCTTATCATCAATATTCTCATGTAAAGTTACAAACATATTACTCTCATACAAAATATTTGTCATTTCGGTGAAACCATACATTTGTTGTATAGGCCAGAGTGCCCGAGCCACAAATAAAGTACAATATCAATTTGTCAACAAAAATATGGTCCATTCAAAACTGGTCTGTAACTCAGTATATAACTATGCGAGGTGTCATCTCCTTCGTAAAGATCTTCTGTACACACAACCCCTTCACAAATTAAGATCCCTTCAGTTACCGGTACAGGATCACCAGAGCCAAATATTAAACTCATTTTCGGCACAAATTCAGAGTTGTATATTCTTAACACTTATATATTCTTCCTACTACTCATATGCAAAAAAGGATGAACACCAATGACACCTCCCATGGAAATTGCCCGCTTTCAACTTGCGCGCGGAGCGCGGGTTATGCTAGTTATGTTATAATATACAGAAAGTCAACTTCCAGAATCTTGCAAATTTTCGAACCAGCCTCAGGCACTTTCTAGTTTGAAACTCCAGAAAAGAGACTCCAGAAGAAACTCCAGAAAAGTCTTTTCTGGAGTTTCCACTAGAAAGTGCCTGAGGAAGACGCCGGCTGGGGTCGAAAATTTGCAAGATTCTGGAAGTTGACTTTATGTATATTATCATTTTGTGTGTCAATTTTTGTGCTCTCTCTTTCTTTGGATATTATATTATGTTATATTATTAAATAAGACCTAGATTCAACCCCATCGCTGCCAGCTGCCTCGGTAGCTTAGTCGGCTAGAGCGTTTGCCTTGTAACCAACACGTCCCTGGTTCGACCCTCCACTTGGACGAGACTTTTTTCACCCCTTCTCCTCTTTCGCGCGTTTACCCTTTTACTGAAAATACTAGGGCGGCTTTCATTGGAGCGTTTCCGTCCGCGGAAGCGCTCCAATGGAAAGCCGCCCTAAGTCCGAAGAAAATTCACGAAATGTTCGGGAAAAACTTAGCGGCCGGGGCATATGGGATTATTCATTCAAGGCTCTTCGCGTCCGTGGCAGGGGACAGTAACCTGCGTCGCCTTGTAGGCCTACCTTGTTTGTTTGCAAGGCCAAGTAAGACCATTATTGCATTTTTGCATTGTTGTTACATCATTTACAAACGTCGGAAGGAAATGGAAAAATATCTGTAACCCATTTCAAAGAGGCTCCAGTACGCACATACCCAAAGGTATCGTGTTAGGAACATTTCCATGATGTTAAGAATCGCTACAATCATAAGATGTCTATTATTGATAGATTTGAACAGTCTAAACCATTGGAAAAACGTTCGCTCAAGGTAGCGGAAGAAATAAAGAACGTTACGCCGCACCACGGAATTTGACGTATCAGTTCAGCACTTATAGAAAAACCGTTGAATTTGCGATGTTGCATTGATTTGGACGAACTCGATACTTTATCCCAAAGGGGACTTGCTAAGTGACACTATAACAATAAGAATATTAGCCGGTATTGAGAATGACGCCACAGTACTTTTGAAACGGTGAACCGATTTACTCCCTGACGGCGCCGTTATACGTGTGACGTGAAATTCACTTTCTGAATTGAAGCGTTCGTCGTTTTTTTTTCTAAACTGCTTAACGAAAATGTATAAAATCGGCCTGTTTGAAAGCCAAGGATATCCCCTCCCCACCATTGAATTTTTGAAGCGATTGTATTCTTTAATCTCAGTTGGGAACTGTTTTGCCGAACCACCCGCAAAAAATCAAAAATCAGCAACAATGCGTGCAAACTGACTTCCCCAGGTTACAGACTTCGGCATTTTTTCCCCAAATTTTCTAATTACAGAAGTCATGTATCTTTTTCTTTCGGAAGGTATATACGTTTGGCGTATGTGCCGTTCTGTTTTAACGTTTTAAACCATCCAATTTGGCACATGTACTGCGCACAAACAGTGCGACGTCAAAGTGTCGAATATATATGACGCGCGACTGTAACTCCAATGACCATCCCGGGGAAGTTGTTCAGCTACAATCTGAACGTCAGAGAACGATTCGTGCCAACATCGTATCTCTGATGTATATCGGACAGCGCCATCTTGCCCCGGGGTCTACTTCTTCGGTCATGCTCAACAAGACTGTTCAAATCTATCGATCTGAATGATCTAAGTTACCAATTAGGGGTTGTGAGTGTTGCTACACATAGAAAAATGAGTTGAAGCATGTTACCTTACCTGATGAAGGGTCACTCACGCTATAGCAGCAGGTTGAACTTCTCAAGTGGTGAAGTGAAGGCTGGTCGGCCATTTTGTTTCGACATTGTAACGTTGTCCATCCTCGGTGTTATCACTGCCTATAAATGTGCCTTAATCCACTGAATAACTTCAGATTCTACAATAAATAAAATTATCCCACCGATATAATGCGCAAAGAACCCATTTATACGTGAAAAAGTATCAGCATTGGTCTGCACTATATCATCAAGTGCGGAAGGTTACGGTCAATGTCACAGACGACCCACTCACTGCGGCGAATCACTGAATTATCTCGTGATTTGCGAGATGATTACTACGCCGAGGCTCCTATATACAGTCGAGGTAGGTTACGATGGCCGCCCGAATGTAGCCGAGTACCTCCGAAGATGACGTCGATTGGTTCAGCTAGTGGCTGTATGACAGCAATAGATAACTGCCCGAAAGTTTGTGGGATAGTCAATTTCTCCCGTGTGGAAGTGATTTCGGTAGATTTTGTAAGCTAGTTATAAAAGTGTCAGACAGTCCTTTTATTGAATAGCACCTGCTCTATTTCCGGATAGTACTGTCGTGCTGATCAATGAAAGGGCACACGAATTTCATGTTGAAGTTGCGGAGGAGTTTGTTCAAAACGTGACATTGGCACTGGCAATGAAATGTAGTGGAAAATGATCAGGGCCGACTGCACGGGGGAAAGTCCGACAGTGATTTCGGGGCGCTATAACTGACTACCGATAGGCGCCGGTAGCATTACAGGACTTTCTGTGCGGTCGGCCCTCTGAACTTTATGCGTGAAAATAAATCAACGACTGTTTTTAGAAGAATTATCCTCTAAGGAATACAGATACAGGTTGAAGAAAGAGGGTGTATGGAAAAGTCAGACGAACGATTGTAAAAGAGATAAAGAGCGGGAGGGATTGGTGTGCATCTTACTGCTCCCATCTAAGGAACCATTCATGTACCCAAAGCTTGTGCCTCCTCCTTTGCCTCCACTCTCGCAATGTCAAGTATACAACAACCGCCGCGGCGACTTGTTTCCTTTGTGTTGGCAACATGCTGAATCAAGAGAACTATCCCATGTATCCAACCGTTCAAACGTTAGCTGTACATCGGGTCCCATTCTCCTGTACAATGCTCAGTTGTTGCGTTCATCGACATCCAACATTGAAGTCAGTTCTAAAAATTGAATATGCAAATTAAGGGGGTTTCAGATTTTGTCAGATTTTGTTGTTGATGAAGATGTCATATAGCACACACAATGATAAAACTTTCCCGGATATCCATAGATTTACTGGACTAAATGTGAAAATTCCATCAATCATTATTTTTTTTTTCATTTCCCTATTGGATTTCATATCGTCACCAGTTCCATCACCCGATATTGATTCACCGTTGTTTGTTGGAAATTCTCGAATAAACCCTATTGTTAAGTTCTACATGTAACTGTGCGCTGCAGAGATTCATTTGATGAGAAACATTCCTACTCATGAACTGCTAATACGCCGTCTAGGCGCGAACACATCGTATGGTCATAAATCAGATCAGACGTGTTAGTAAATATAGAGATAGCCGTGTTGATCGTTGAATGAATGAGAAGAAATGAAATAGGTAACACCGTCTTTTGAATCAACTAGGATATACTGAGACAAGCTTTCGACCCTATCGGGCCTGAGACCTGATGAAGGCCCGATAGGGTCGAAAGCTTGTCTCAATATATCCTAGTTGATTCAAAAGATGGTGTTACCTATTTCATTTCTTCTCAGATCAGACGTGGATGAATAGAGGGATATAACTTTGTGGTCCTAATATCATGGGAAACTTTAAAAGGTTGTGTTGAAACTCCAGTAGGAGGACATAGAAATAGACACGTTGAATCCCGCCCGCTTCAAGGAGCGGACATATTCTTTTTCGCATACAAAGACCAAACTAAGGACACGACTGCCGCGATTGTTGCTGTACTCTCATAAACATGGCTTGATTGCCTCTGTAGTTTTTGTTTCAGCTTCTGTGAGGTATGAAAAATGTCGGTTCGCGAATCGATGTTGAAATTAAAACTGACACAGGGTAATATGTGCCACATCTTTACACGGCGCAATGGGAACTGTCAGTGAGTTGACCAATAGGTGTCACTACGGCCCAATTCAATGCATATAGCGGACCCATTCATTCTTGATTGACCACCAATCACGTGGGTTTTCCTTTGTATTGGTCCGATAGAACTTTGCTGCCATCTTTTGGCAATACGCGCGGCTGACTGCTCCTATTGGCGACGAGGCCCATGCTAAACTGGTGTCACTTCCTGTACTAGAGGCCTTTGGCCCTTTTTGACAATGGCTGGGATTTTTCGCAATGATATCTCTTACTACCTTGGCCACTAAAAAGGCTTTTACTCAGTTAATGTAGATCTATTGGTTACATGTATACTTGCGACGTCATTCAAAATTGGACCGTAAAGGCCTCCATAAAATTGCTTCTCAAGTGAAAGTGCCGTTGATTTTAGAATGCTCCTCTGGGAAAAGGAACTCGTTATTTAGTTGAGTCTGTTCCAAAGGTTGGTCCGGCGCTTCGTATAGCTCATTGGGTGTGCACAATTGGCATATGACATCCTTTTGCAGGCCCCTAGCTAGGCGTTTCATGAGGGGCGCCGCGCCCCGCCTTAAAAAGTAATTGAGAATTGCGCCCTGCCCTCCAAAAATGTTGCCCGATGCGCCCCGCCCTTCATTTTCAACCGCCCTGCCCAGAAAACGCGCGAACTCACTCCCGCCCACGGTGCCGCCATCTGCACGACGCTGGCGAAGATAGGATCCGCTGCTCTGACATCAGCAGGTAATGCAAAATCTCCGATCCAGTCTCATGCAATAGTATTATTTGTAGAAACATGCATCCTTTTTATTTCTTATGCACTCATCCATCAAATGTACACATGACAAGTTTTCAATAGGATTCCGGGCCCAGCATACTGAATAGTAGGGGAGCCAAACCCCAAAAATGTGCTTATTTAAGGTTTTAGGTGGTCATGCATGTTATACTTTTTTCTAGCGAGTTTTTGGGTAGGTATACTGATTTTCCACAGGAAATAACTTGTTAGCAGTTCAGATCTTCTTGCGAATTGGCTATCTGGGCCCAAACCTGAATTTTGACCTCGACATTTTTTAGCCGAAATTTAGGGGTAGGAGAAATAAGAATGCCTTTTACAGAATATTTTAGGCGCTAAACCTAAACATATTTGGTATCATTGGAAAGGATATGGGACCAGCTACAATTTGGTGCTATGCAAATTATGATGACGTCAACGATGACGTCACCAGAGGTCAAAAGGTTGCATTTTCTGGGGGCAAGTGAAAATCAGGGGTATCCGTACAAAAAAGGGTTGGTATACCAAAATGCAAAACTGTTTCCAAAAGTAAAATAACCCAAAATGTAGAGGAGATACATAGGAAGTTTTTAATACTAAAAAGATTGGTATATACCGCACAGTGAGGAAGTTAACCCCCTCTCTTGAAATGGTGGAAATTCCAAATATGGTCATTTTCGGTGTCTGTGTCGAACAAGAATAATTTTGAAGCAAGAAGGAATTTCCTATCAGGGTACATTCATCAAACCACTATTCAAGTACAAAATGCTCTTTTTAACACTTTCTAGGCGAATTGTATATGGATTTTGAGGAAAGAGATACCGGTATTCGCACTGGTTCCTGCATGTATGATAAGCCAATAGGCTCGAACAATAGATCATAAATGCATGTATTGACAGACTATCTTCTGATACTGAATCGAGAGACGAGGTTCTAAGAGGACTTTATTGGCTGTATAGAAAATATTGGGTAAAGTTGTAAATGTAGGAGGAAACCGAAGCACACGGAGGAAACCTACGTTGTCGGAGAGAGAATCACCCTCTGTAAAGACCCACATACCCGAACAGGACTCGACCCGAGACCTCACACGCGGCAGGCATTATTTTAAATATTGAATCAGAGCGAAGCATCTGAGAGGATATTATTGGCTCTGTAGGCACTACTGGGTGTCTTGTAAATGTAGGAGGAAACCGAGGCACACGGAGGAAACATGCGTTGTTGGAGTGAGAATCACGTCTGTAAAGACCCACATACCCGAACAGGACTCGACCCGAGACCTCACACGAGGCAGGCATTTATTTTCATATCGAATCAGAACCAAGCATCTGAGAGGATATTGTTGGCTCTGTAGACACTACTGGTTGTTGTAAATGTAGGAGGAAACGGAAACACTTGGAGGAAATCTATGCTGATCTTGCCACTTCACCACTCCGACAACGCTAACTGACTGCTTCAGAACTGCATCACCAGACAGTCATTCAGCTGTCAGCATCAAGGTACTTTAATCGGCTAGCGAGCTGGGTTTCAGCCGCGAGACTCGCCGCAAGACGAGTTGTTTTCTTCTCATCACCTAAGCGGCGCGCTGCCTAGCTCAGGACAGCCGTAGATGTCGGGCCACTGGCCGGCAACCCGTCATTTCTGCCTTTTTAGCCCATTCGGGCGTCAGAAACACATCCTTGGCGGAATTGGTGGAAACGTGACTCGGGTATTTACGGCTGAAACCCAGCTCGCTAGGGATCCTTTATAATCCTTGACACCACACACGTCGGGCTCCCGCCAGCCACCCGTCAGCCCCACCACGCACCGAGTAGATCGGACAATTTTTGGCCGTCACCCGGAGCCCAAATATCCTCTGGACAGTGGTCGAAGTCCGCAACCTGTTGACTTCCGTGCCTTGACCGCAAATGTCTTGACGTGTCTTGACGGCTTCGCACACTCACTTATTTTGATCTGCGTCGTTTCCGCGCATTCCTGAAACAGTCCGGGTGGGTTCTGCTTGCCTTCGTGAAGCTGCCCGCACCGCGGAGGCTTTCAGGAGCATTTGCGGAAGTGTTACAGAAATGCGGGATGTCCTGACGATGTCTGCACAACAATGCAGACAAGTTGCCGAAGGTGTCGGGAAGTTCATTTCCGCCTCCAAATTTTGGTCTCGATCAAAAATTCGATGCGGAAATCTCGCCCTCTCCGCAGAAATGCCGCGAACTGTTCAGGAATGATAAAGACAGTGAACGGAACCTTTCAAGAATATCCGGAGAGGTTGCCGAATGAATGCAGATTCACTAAATTTGCATTCGCGTCTTGTCCACCGCCCTAGTGGACGCTAGGTTTTTCTGGCCAGTGTCCCACGGGGGGCGCCCGTCGAAAACCATCTTATTCAAGGATATGTGAAAGATATGTGGGAAAATCCGTCCCAGACCGCAACGTCACAAAAAACCACCATGTCAAGATATCCTCCGGCGGCTGTCGCATTTGTGTTCACTGTCCTTCAAACTTCGGATTTTAAACGCTTTGGAAGTGGTCAGATTTTTTGGGCAACGGTAGGAGTGTCATCTAGAATATTGAAACTTATGATAGGATACTATTTAAATGCTGTCCTGCTTCCAGAGCTTCACCAGCAGTGAAAACATTTCGCCCTTCTCAGACGGGAGAATTTCCTCCACACAACATGGAGTGCTGAATCACGACGTAGAATATCCCAAATACTCGAAGTCGTGAATTTCATGACTATGTAAACACTCACTCACTGGTTGGTTCTCTATCCACGCGACGCCTGCGGTGCTGCCACCTATTGTCGGTGATTTGTACTGACGTGAATATCGCGAGTGAGTTGCATTGGACCGGGCACCAGTCTAACGATCACGGGGTGCCACTGGTGCTGCCACCTTCACGAAGGAATAAAACTAGTTTTCCGACCATGTTTCTAAACAAACCAGCTTGTTTACAACTTCGGCGTCTAACTCCTTTAACACAAAACACACTCCTTTCAAACAACCGGTAGCTATCCCCGTCACATGACAGACAGCTGACCTGTAGGCCTGACTGGATCAGTACTTAGTAGAAATCGCCAAATCTAGCAGCGGAGTACAGGCTGATGTTGTTGCAACGAAGATGGAGGGATCGGTCCCTATTTAATAATAACAGGACACCTTCCTTAAAGGAGTTGGACGCCGAAGTTGTAAACAAGCTGGTTTGTTTACAAACATGGTCGGCAAACTAGTTTTATTCCTTCATGCAGGTGGCAGCACCAGTAGCGGCCCGTGATCATTAGACTGGTTCCCGGTCCGATGCAACTCACTCACAATATTCACATCAGTACATATCACCGACAATAGGTGGCAGCACCGCAGGCGTCGCGTGGATAGAGAACCAGTGAGTGAGTGTTTACAACTTGGACGTCCAGCTCCTTTAAGGAAGGCGCTGCTCCACGTGACAGTTTTCTGTCGAAAGTTTGCTGTCAGATAGTATTAAACTATCCATCCCAAAGACTATCCCGTGGAAGTTGTTCAGCTACATGTAGTGACTGTAGGACAGCAATTATTGCTGTTATACAGTCACTAGCTGCACAACTTCCACGGGATAGTCTTTGGGATGGACAGTTACTATCTGACAGCAAACTTTTGACAGAAAACTGTCACGTGGAGCAGCGCCTTTAGATTAGAAGATACTTCTTATCCTAGCCCTAGGCCTTAAAACCTATTGACGAGTTACCAGTATTACATGTATGTGTCGCATTGAGTTACTGAGGACATTGCTTTTGTTTGTAGTGATGGACTTTCTACAGTCCTACGGATGGTTCATCCTTGTTGCCGTGATTGTTGCCTACTACATAAAGAAGAAGGTTGAGCAGAATTCTCGACGTCCAGCACCGAACCAGGAAGGTCTTCAGTATGGTAGGTTAATCATATCTTCCTCAAAAAGAGGGTGTCTCCGTTATGAGGACACCTCTGTGTCAGGCACATCCTTAGGATTGACATTTGCTACCCTTAGTTCTGTGTTCTGGAGCTGATGTAATGATCTTACCTTTGCCCGACAAAGCGGGCCACACACCAAGCAAGGTGAGGCGATATCGCAAGTGATCTGATTGTCACTGATAATCTCACCAGCCACCGCAGACTTGGCGATGTCAGTTTCGTAATTGTTTTATATTGGGCGATTATCACGGGCAAGAAGATTCCACGCATCGCTGTCCATCAGACATCAACAGCCGATTTTTCTCGGTGTGGCAATCAGATCGCTTGCAATATCGGAAGGTGTGCTGCCCACAAAAGTGAAATCAACATCTTATCTTACTCGCATCATTTTGTTGTAGATGCTGACACGGCATTCCGTCGCCAGGAAGCCATGGAACGTGTCCGCATGAAATGGCAGGAAGAACACGATAAAAATGCCGTTTTGCAAGAAGAAAAGAGAAAACAGGTGTGTATACGTTGTGGGCCTATAGATCATTGCAGTCGATTGGGAACAGCGTCATCAGGTCAAACCCAGTTGAGGACAGCGTCACGTCGTCGTTTGTGAGGTCACGCATTCTCCCCTTGCCACAAAATCAAACCATTTTGATATTCGGTGACCATCTCTGGTGAGAAGATTCCATGGATCGTGGACCTGGCATCAACAGATGATTTTGCTCAGTGGTGATCTGATTGCTTGTGATATCACCTCAACTTGCCTGGTGTGCCGCCCGTTTTAGATAGCGTGCTACCCGTTTTCGATCCCTTCGCCTCTGGAGTATTTTCATTGGATTCGCGACCTCATCTTTGATTATCTTCAGGCGCGGATCCAAGGGGGGCCACACCCGGCGCACGCCAACCTCTTTCCGCCAACAAATCTGTAAAATCGACCGTGAAATTCTGAAATTTGGAGCAAATCATTGAAATTCACTGTAGATTTCCATGTTTCTAGCACAATGTGCCACCTCTTTTCCGAAATCGTGGATCCGCCCCTGATCTTCATAATAATTTTACCTCTTTTAGAGAGAAGAACAAAAACGCCAGGAGAGAATTGATGATTGGGATCGTCATCAAGAGGGGAAGGGTTATCGGAGCAAAGTCTATAAACCGGTGAGCAGATGTTATTTTCTTCAACGTAGTGTGTAGAAAAGGTGGATGATTTATAAGAGCAGAAACAGCTCACACTATACACTGATTGTTGTTGGAGGTCGTCTGATGTTTTGTATGTCATCATCCGTCTCCGCTCCGCTTCATTCACTTCCCTCATATGGACGAAACCAGGAGGTAATAATCTAGGAGGACCCTACTCCTGAAGTAGGCTCTCAGCACTCAAAACGAGTTTTTGAAATAAATATATCATATTTTGCATTGCAGTGTTTTTCATCATCAATTTAACTGATTTTAACATCATTAGGACCAACATTCCGTGAATGTTTACTCACGGGATGGCGACAAACGATGATTTTGTGCGTAGGAACAGGCTGTTATATACATTAAGACCACGGGTGGTCACGCTCAGAAACAGGAAGAGCCTGTTACGCATGACCGGATTTTCCTTCATTTTCAATCGTGTCCCCAGGAATCTGGCGAGGCATCACGTGACTGGTCGTCAAGGGCCGCCGTTTGATTCTCGATTCAAAGATTGAGTGGGGTGTACACACCATGACACGCACAACAACCCAAAAAATAACTTACGTCTATCTGTTTTTGAGCAACCGTAGCTGGATTAAGTGTGAAAACCCAGGAGAGAACAAAGCGAATCATCCATACGGCCTGCTGTGTGTAGAAGAGTGCACCGGCCGGCAACGACGTCAAAACATCACCGCACGACCATGTGTGACGTTATGACGTCGGCACTTGCAGTGTTGACGCTGCATGCTAAGGCCAGGAAATGACGTCATTCCCAACAACTGAATGTTCCACCTAGAACCAAGGTTGTTTTTCCCAGAAATCAGTGCGCATTCACCGATCTGAGCGTGACCAAAACGGCCGAAATCGGTCTTAAAACACTATCACGGGGAAATGAGATAACCGGACGCAGGAATATGCTAATTGTGGTAAAACCAACTTTACGGTTTGGTGAAGTAGACATTCAACATTCACCAGGCAAAATTTGGGTTTAAAAAAATGAACATTGCCATAGTTATTCATGATTTTATGCACCTAGCCTTCCCTACTTGAATATGGAGTAGTGTCCTCCTAGATTATTACCTCCTGACGAAACGCAGTGAAGTAAAAACCCCTGCTGTTGGAGGATGGAGGAACAATGATGTTGTGGTGTTGCTGTCCGAGCTGTGGATGTCTTTTCATTGCTCCACAGTGGCTGTTGTCTGTTCCATTCTTCCATTCTGCAGTTCATTGTGCCTGACATTTCCACATAGTTTTAGTACAGAATGTTATTCAAAGATGGCACTGCTGCAGTCTTAGACTGTCCATCGAACTCAAAGGCAGTGTAGGGGCTGTTTTAGGAAATCTATTGTACGGATGAAATCGGCCATATGGGCTGATGCAGGATTTCCTCCAGAGGAGGGAAGGGGGGATGGGTCCCCCGAAAATGATTCATGGTGGATGTCCCCTTCAAAAGTTTGCTGAGCAGTGTTTCAAAACAACATGTAACAATGTTTTCACTCAATCCATGGTTCACAAGGGTGAAGACACTTTGCGCGACTCTGGCGGCCTTTCCATCGAAAATTCCCTGGGAACCCTGTGAAGGGTACATGTATCTGGATCATTAAAAGATTGCCACAATGCCTTTTACAGTACCTATTGGGCCAAATCTTGTACCTTCCTGGAAACAAGCTTCGTAGATCCTGAAATTTCTCTTAATTTCCAAATAAAGCTGTTTTAGGGCCTAGAATACCGAACTGCAAGTGGATAGAAATGGTCAATATTGGTCCATGGTCTGAGAATTTGTATGATGGGAACTGGAAAATAGAGTTCCGGTGCAAAGTTTTAAAAGGTAATGGAATTTTGCTGAAAAACAAACAGTTCAAGAAAGGTGCAATTAAATTGGACTGAATTATTAATATGTAAGTTAATCCGCTGACATTTTGTAGGATGAATTTGGGATTCAATAAAGGTCTTGTTTCATCGAGTGAGCCAGACGAATTTAGCAATATAATGCATTATGGGGTATTTTTAACATTCGATGGTTCAAGAGCCATGTCGTGCTTCAGCCGTTCTGGGTGGTGACATGGCCAGGAGTTCTCATATTCATCCAGTTTATCCCTTAAAACGTCGACCGGGCCAGTTGGTGCGGTTTTCAAATTTTGCGCCAGTCCAAGCACGAGTCACCAAACTGGAGTTCAGATCTGTGGTACTTTTGGACAGCATTTCACCCAAACCGACTAGAGTTTCTCTCAGTTTTGAAATATTGGTAAAAATTTTTGAAAAATTTCTGAAAAATTTCTGAAAACTTTTGAAAAATTGGTAAAAACAACTGGTATTCTGGTGCTTTAAGGGTTAAGCTAATTCTTGTGAGAAAATTGATGATATTTTCCGTCAGAATGAGATGTTTTCTTCATATTTTCTTGTAGAGTGGTGCTATCAGTCATACTTTTAAAAGAGAAATGTCCTTGTGCAAATTCATGATGGAAAATCAACTTCATCAAGCTTTGTATAAATTTGCTGTGTGGAAGAATGGGCGCAATGGTTCCCTCGGGATGACCATTCTGCAATTTTGCCCCAAAAATGTTGACACTGATGCAGAAGAACAAATGGACTGTTTGTCCTCTTCATTTGTGGAAAAGGGGCACACAATGGGGTATTTGGGGGGGGGGCACTTTTAATGTCCATCATTCATGTCTTTGAAAGGAAGAGCAAGAAACTTTGTCATTAACAGAAGTAATTTATTTTTATTCTTATAAACCTCATCCAGCCACGACAGGAATAACTTCGTAGAAACACGATTGGGAAAAATCTCCTTGTGAAAATTTTTGCTTTTAAATCTTACCAATATCGGTGAGATGTCAAGTAATACAGGATTGTTACAGTCTCTTCAGAGATGAAAATTTTTGGAGTACCGGTACATGTATGACTACAATATATATATTTTGATGATTATGAATACATCTTCTGGAAGTAGTTGTATGACATTACTAAAAAGATTTTTGCCTCAAATCTTCTGGTATTGAGTGCACATTTCACCTGATTGTGTCCACTGAACCTTTTGTGCAAGTAATTTTATGAAGGCAGTAGGCCTCTGACAAATGTTAAAAACAGGATTTTACTGTGCTGTTGCTTTACTTGTCATAGTCATTTTGAAACATTTGTAATCCATGCCCTTCACTTTTATCAGGCTGCCAGATACCCTTTGACCTTCACCAGACATGCCAGATGTGACCTTCAGAATGATTTTGACCTTCACAAAACGACCTTGACCTTCATGCATGTCTGGTTGTCCATTCTTTTTTACTGAGATTTTGTTTTCGAATTGACGGTGATTTGGAAAGAGTCAAAAGTTCTGCATTTTCACAAAAGTGAAGAAAAACATGGTCAGCACTTGTTTTGATTTGGCGCACAGTCCATTTCGTCGTCTTTTGTGATTCATTCTGAGTCAGTTACATGTATATGTCCAGTCGGATGAGAATATTATAATAACTTTTTACAAATATCTGTTGGATTTATCCAATCAGTTCCTATCGGCGACCGTATCTCATGAGCTTGCCGCTGTTGGCGCCGCTTGAGCCAGCCTCGTCAACGGGAACGGAAACGTATCCTTGCGACGGCACCCACAACCAGACACTGTCATCGTTCCTCTTCTTCATTTTCTGCATACCATAGGGGTCGATCATTTGACGTCTGTTGGGTTTGGCGAAGTGCGATAAATAGGCGACAATGTTATCATTTTTCACTGCATCGGGGAGCTCGGCGGAGTCCTTCGCGTCAACTATAGATGGCAGCAGTGAGCAAAGGCTGGCGACTGTCAACAAGATGGCTGTCTGCTTCCACCAGGCCATTTCTGAAAATAGAAAAATGGAATTCTTTTAAAACATATCTATTGGAATGATAAAAGTGGACTTTTGGAGTGGTTGTTTAGCAAAATAATTTCTGAAAAAGAAAGTTGAATTTGTCGTTTTATGTTCGTCTCTGGTCATTTTTGTTATTCTTCAAATATGTTGTGGCTCATTTCTGAAAACAGACAAATGATATCATAAACAAACGTCAAGAAACTCAGTTTATCAACAAATTGCTGTCACATGGCAGTGACTAACATGACTAACTCCCTAGTGTCTTTCATTCAGTACTTCAGCAATGCAGATGGGAGGCAAAGTTTCCTCCCAACTGCATGATCTGAACCTTGGACCCATTGACTGCTACCCAAAGACTCAAACGCTGCACCACTGTAGCCCACATGTCAGTATATTTCCGTTTCACTAATTCGTCGTAGCTCAATCTCCGTCCATGAACGTCATTCCAGTATTGCCCCTGATTGCCATCCGAATCATCGTCTAATTTTCCTGGATCATCATTGCATCCCTCTAACCTCGTGATCCCACTCTACTCTCCTCATCTTGCCAGAAAATTCCGTTATACCCTTCGAACAGGGGTCAAATGAAATTGATCCACTTCATTCATCCTTGGACAGCACAGGTGATACTTCCTGGAACGTCTTCCTGATCAGCTACATCAGATGACAGGTCAAGATGAGAAGATGGCATCATGTACAACTCGTGGGAAATTTGTATAATGTCATTGTGGACTGCGATCATTTTTCAATTCGGAGAACTTTTTGCCGAAATGTCGCCGTCATTTTCATCCACATAAGAAAAATGTCATGTTTGTCAATGTCTTGATATTCATTTCATGTAGAATCGCCAAATTGGGCGATCATGGTATCTCCCGTTTGGGAAACTGTCTTGACTGATACAGAGGTGTTTCCTGCTTTTTTCTGAGATGGTGAGAAATGACCAGGGCTGGTTGGATGCCACTTTGCAGAATTTCCCCATGGACAGAATTTAACCTGTAGTCCAGTGCCTGGTTGCATTCGTAACACTTCAGGTCTTTCCATCATTCTTTGCTTGAAAAATCTGGCACATTTTCGAGCTCCAGGTTGGAGAATATGCCTCGTCGTTTGTTTCACGTGGAATCGCCAAATTGGGCGATTTCTGGTATCTCCCATTCGGAAACCTTCCTGACTGCAGTAGGTTGTGTTTTCGTAGTGGTGAGAAACGATTTGTGGTCATTTTGAAGCCACTTGTAGAATCTCCCCATTGACTGAGTTAGGAACCTCTGGCCTTGGTGGGGTGTGTGGCGAGTGGTTTGCATTCGTCTGACAGTACAGAACTGTTGAAAGCCATTGACAAGAGTACGGTACAGTTGCAGAGCACAGTTTCATACAAAATAATCTGCGTCTCTAAGCTCTGCAAGGATTCCAGCGATACGTGCTCCCTGTTGGGTCTTTTTAGACCAGTTTCATTTGGTCTTGATACATTAAGACCCCATTGTCCATCCGTTCATCAAAAGATGTCTGCCGATGTCAACAACCAGATGTCTCGTATACAAAAGACCACATCTGCTCCTCGAAATAATCTTTTCAACTGGTAATGGATTCGGAAAGTTTCGAAAAACTTCCCGTTGTGCAGAAATTGAAATTGAAGTTACCGTGGTATAGCCTCGAGGACTTTGTCTGAGGTCTGTGAAGTGCATTTTCGGCAGCTGTGATTTGTGTCTAATTCCAGACTATTGTCAATTTCACGACAGATTGTAATGACAAAAATAATTATGTAATTTGAGGAAGTTGACCATGTTGGGCAAGAATTATTGAATCCAGAGCTGTGTGTGAAAGACAGCATTAATAGGGAGGTTGAGATCAACGAATCACAGATCCTTATACGTATACGGGTAGAATTGTATACAACGAGGACAAATTTTGTGTACATCAGTGTTTCTGCCAGAGGGGGTACAGGGGGTACAGTACAGGTCACATTTGACATCCCTAAATTCGCGTAAGTTACGCGTAAGTCACTCGTAACTTATGCAGCAACTCACGAGCGTAACTTACGAGGTGAGTTACGCGAATTTCGCTAGGTACGCAATGATTTACGAGGTGAGTTACGCAATTTTGGCGAGTTGCGCAGTGAGTTACGCGAAACCAAAGCCGTAAGTTACGCATAACTTACGAGTAACTTACGCGAAGCCGTAGGGATGTCAATTGTGACCTGTACTGTATGTCCCCTCCTTATAAAAAGTCAAAAATAGTAAAAATTTGTGTTTTTGACCAAGAATTCTGTCAAATTTTTTCTTTGTCGGCGCCCAAATTCCTAGCAGAAACACTGTACATTTCGATTCGTCATCATACAATGTTGGATGGGAATTTGAACAAAAGAATGATTGTCTAAATGGGCCTTTAGATTCCAGAACCTCAGAGGTGACAGGAGCTGATGTTCATCCATTGCACCAATCTGAGAGCCCCGAGCCACGCTATTTATAAACCTGAACTCTGCTTTAATTCTCATAAAGATTTGAGGATTTCCAAAGTTAATCATCTTCTTCATCATCTTTCGCATAATCTGTATCATCTGATAACGATATCACTGCACTGACCAGTCATGACCTCACATCTCTGGTGCAATCCCGAACTCTAGCCATCTGCACTTGATGTCAGTGAATTGTGATAGCGTGGAGAAAATGACTGGCTATGAGACGAGAGTTAATCCACATGATGTCAAGCTACATGCAGTTTTATACTAGAACAGTTCAGACCGGTCTCTGCTTGGGCCGGTTGAAGCCAGCTCACTGTAAGTGGCTTTGTGCTGTCCACACATGTAGTTATAAATATAACGGTTCAGACCGGTCTCTGCTTGGGCCGGTTGAAGCCAAGTCGTCTGTACATGTACCGGTAACTGGCTTTGTGCTGTCTACACGGAGACGGATCGAACAGGACCGGTCTTGAGTCAGTTGAGACCACATAAATCGTGCTCCCATCACCTGGTGGCGCAAGCGACTCTTCTTTGTTGATTTTAGTACCGTGCTCGTAACTGGATTGAGACCAGTTTGTTCTGCACGGGGAAATTAGCGTCTCCAACTAAGCGAACCAGTCCGAGACTGCAGTGCGAACACCGCACCCTCAACCCAGTTCGGTTTGATCCGGTTTTGATTTTATTCTACACGAAAAAAATCATTGTGACTCACTCTCATACTGGTTCGAAGCCGGCTTCAACCATTCTTGGGTAAAAAAAGACTAGTACCTGATCCTACCAACCTGCGCGCAGCAGTCGTGGCTTGTTTGGTAGGACCAGTATTGGCCGCCATTTTTGGAGGAATTCTGCCAGTGACGTCACTGGGAAATTTTATGTAAATTTATTCAATTCTCAACATAGCTGACGTACCGGAATGCAGATAGAAAGTGACCTCCATTTGACCCAGGTAATCCACCAATCACAAAGATGTTAAAAATAGAAATGCATCAACATAATAGTTCCTCTACTTATCACCTGCACCAGCACCGGCTAATCAGATTCACGCGATAGGCGCTACCGATCCTAACATATGCAAAAATGCGATGTAAAATTGTTAGGATCGAGTACCAGTCTAGTGTAAAAAGGGCTTAACCTGAGCACCTTTCGGAATAAAGAAAAAGTCTCGCACTTTTATAGTCTGCTGGACATCCTTCGTGGAGATGACCTATTGTATTGAACAGAGGTATTAGGTATCATAGACGACGCCCATTACCTGATGGAAGCTTTTTGCCACAACGGGATTCCTAACTGACAGCATTTTGTGTTGTGTTTTCAAGCCCTACCGATCATAAGGCAAAGTGGTGCAAAAAAGTTAGGGTAATCTGTCATTGGCTTTTGACTGTAAAGTCTGAGATAGGGGAGAGGTACCATCCAATGTAAGTCAACATTGTTCTGTATTGTGTTTTTAAGCTCTCTTGATCATAAGGCTTTTGTGATCATTTGGCGCAGCGGGAGAAAAAGTCCAATAGAAAACATACTGAACGGGCTGAGGAAAAGTACAATAGAAAAACAGACAGGCTAATCTCTCTCATCACATTAGAGGGTAAGAACTGTCAGACAGGGTAAGGGACACAATATTAGGCCCCTTTTATCCTCTGATTTGATTCCTCTGATCATATGCTCCCTCGTTTACATTGTTGTTTGTAAGAATGGCAGAAAGACGAAATCCTTCGGGATTTAGGAATTTTTGTAGTCAAGCCTAATATCGACTATACAAAGCAAGTCAGAGATCCAGAGAGGAATGTATCCAATATTCCATGTAAAAGCCAACAAACATCTGAATAAAGGATAAAAGTTGATCCTCCCTATTAGGCTGTGATTTTTAGAGCTACATGATATAGGAACACGCAGGTTAACAAAGGCTTCACGTCTCTGCAATAGTAGTGGACAGCAGTGGTAATAGGGAGGTTTCGCAAGCGCCTGGTTAGGCCCTACGATGACATTTATCTATTGTGTGGGTATACCCAAACTATAGATAAACGTCGTCGTATGGCCTAACCGGCCCAGTTGCAATGCAACCCAGTTGCAAAGCAAGTCGCAACGCAAAATCATCTTGAAAATCAATGGTGGATTCCAAGCTTAAGGACAGCCATGTCCAGTCGAACGGTGTCCCGTACAAGAGAGGTCCCTCAAGAGTTTCTAACACACACAGACACCACTGGAACATCCAAGATCAAAAATTCTCGGTGCGTGCACGAATTGTAAAATTCCCTTGTCCCACACGACCATTACAATTACCCCCAATCGATTCTAGCGTTTCATACTTTAATACACTTAACATCTTCTAATCATATCCGTTTCATTCGATAAAACCTGAACCATTGAAATCGATTACCGAAACTCAAAGAAAGTCACCATTAGTTGATTGAATGGCTTCGTCATGAGCAGCCACATCCCACTCGCCAGACGACATTTATATCTATAATCTGATGATATTTGAGAGACTAATTTGACCATGATTCTAATACAAACGTCAGTACGTCGCTAATCAGGGTCTTAAAATAAGAACGCCGACGGCCTGAAGTCTACAATCTCGTGTGCTGTCAGGTCGACCTTGCGACGGCACAGAACAGGGACGACTCTGCTCTGGATTGCTTTTCGTCTGAGCCACGACCGCGTGGAACTAATCAGTTGCCGATATGGTGTGATGACTGCAGTTGCGTCTCACCTGCGACGATCGGCGTCAGTCGCCGATCAAAAAGATCACGAATCGCAAGCTGTACGTCACACATGAACAAAGCAAAGGCTTCCCAACCGTAACCTTCACAACAGGATTTAGCACTGAAGAGATTCTTAAATTTCAGCAACGACACCAGTTCCACCCACCATTTTCTTCAATTTCCACCCTTAATTATCACCCTTTCCTCACCCGAGTCCCCCACGTCAGAAATGCGTTGGCGGTTCCCTCAAGCGTTGCAGGATATCCTTCCGAACTTGCTCGACTACGACGATCGTCATCCTTTCTTGGGCGTGGGAAGCATTGTTGATAATCTGTAACGGACATCTTTTAATGTTGCGTGTCTGAATGTTATGGTTTGATAAGATAACACATCATTTGGATGATCATCAGTTTAACGCTCGGGAGCATTTTGATTATGGTAGATTATCAGGGCTGAAGCCATAGCATTATTGGCCCAGAAGTACAGAAGAGGTCATCTCAAGCTACTCATGTTCCTCACTTGGATGGGGTCTTTTACTTGGCCTTGCAACGGCACAAGGTGCAAAGCACCACGGCTTACTGTCCCATGCGACGGGCTGGAGAGCCAGGGATGATAATCCCATATATGGCCCGGGCTGGATTCAAACCCAGGACCTGCCGCTTGCTAAGTGGACGTGACACCACTTGGCTATCAAGGCTCCTACAAGCACTAAATAAAGTAAAATCCTAGAAAACTTGTATTTGTCGATAGGTTGAAAGACAAACATGTTTGACCACAATCGCCCAAGAAACAATATCAGATAAACACAATTTTCCCATTATAAAATGTACAATTGTGTTTTGTTCAACATGATGCTAGACTTGTGTGGAAAGTGGTTGTCTGGGGGACATTTGTGACCGAATCTAGCAAAAGTACTTAAAACTGAGCAAAGGGTTAATGGCCTTACAGCACAATAGCTGAAATGTACATCTCTGCAGGTTGACAATAGTAGTAGACAGCAGTGATAATAGTTGAGTAAACTGATGACCAGTTTGATCACTGTGACTTGCGCCTACTTTTGCTGGAGCGGGTCACATTTAGAGACTGCGTTCAGGTCTCGGGGGTTAAGGGGTTAAACATGTGGCTGTGGACATTTCAACTGCTTTTTTCATCAGGAATTCATTTGATGTCCAACTAACTTCATCTGACCCTGAGGATTAGTGGTGAGATTAGTCTGATGTGATTTACCAAGTTTTTTATTCAGCGTATCGCTGGCCACTGTGTTCGTTACAATGGCAACGCCCCCTGCTGAATTGCCGGCAGTGATTCATCTGCTTTAATCAAGAACCCCATCAAGGGGCAAGATTTTTTCATCCATAGTCAGTTGTACTTTCGTGAATATACTGACGAGAATTCAGATATTGTCAGTCACAAGACAAGTCTGGCGCTGCTTTTGGATGCTGGACCTAAATCCTTGATTTGATTTTTCTGCCAGGGCCGAAGCCACAGCATTTTTGGCCCTGATAAGTACGGAAGAGGCCATCTCATGCTGCTCGTGTTCCTCACTTGGATGGAATCTTTTACTTGCTCTTGCAAAGGCCAAGGTAAGGCACCATGGCTTTATACTGTCCCATGTGACGGCCTGAAGAGCCAGGGACGATCCCAATGGCCTGGGCAGCCTAAATCCTTATGTTCAAGTCGTACAATAGGTCCAGGAATAGGTCATATTTTCATGGCGGTGGCCTGATGCCGCATCCCCCTGTGCGACGATCACCCAAGAGTTGGCTCATTTAATTAATTCAGTGGCTTACATCAGCGAGTGATCAAGCTAATTTTGTCAAATGGTAATGAAAATGGCCCACTCAGATGCCGACCGAAAAAGCTTGACCACCATGAATATTCGTGTGGCAATCCTTAGTGGACATTGTGTTGTGCTGTACCCCCAGTTATGGCACAGCGGCCTAACCCCCACCGGCCATGGAGGATTTCCTTTATGGCCTAGTGGTTGGTGCGTTGGCCTCTTGAGGTTGAAGTTAAGCTATGTTGAGCAGGGCGTCAGTACTTGGATGGGTGACCAGTGTATATGACACAGAAATGAAAAGATACAGTCACAATGCTGTGGCTCTTCAATGGTAAAAGTCAGTAGCTCTACTGTATTTGATTTTTCTGTCAGGGCTGAAGCCATAGCATTATTGCCCCTGGTAAGTAGGGAAGAAGCCATCTCAAGCTACTCATGTTCCTCACTTGGATGGAGCTTTTACTTGCCCTTGCAAAGGAACAAGGTACAAGGCACTGCGGCTGTCCCATGAGGCCGACGTGAAGAGCCAGGGATGATAACCCGGTTTCGTAATCCCATGTGGCCCAGTCTGGATTTGAACCCAGGACCTGCCTCTTGCAAAGGAGACGTGAGAACCCTAGACAATCAAACCCTAAATTCATTCTTGTCCGGTTACTAGGGGTTTCACTGACATACGCCCATTGGGGTCCAGATGATTTAAATGTACTTTAAGTCATTCTGGAGTTGGCAGGTTGAGACCAACGTTTTGTCAATTTCAGTGGACCTTAAGGGGCATTGTCTGTCTTTTGTAAAATCTAAGTGATTACATTTCTTTCTTTATCTCCTGGAGTTATTTTGGTTCACCCTGGTTCACATCTTTTGCGACTTAATACCTGATTTGATGTGACGGGTCACATATTTGCGATGGATCAAGATAAAATTTGCAAGGTACATGTACTAAGGCAAAAGGAAAGGGCACAACATCAGAATGCCTTCAATGCCAACGTGAATTTCGAGCCCTGAAGACACTATACCTTGGAGGGGAGAATGGTGGGGAAAAGAAAAAGCCATGCAATCGGTTTCTTGAGATGAGTTTTAAAAAAAGAATCTGTCCAATCATGGATAACATCCCGAAGGATGGTTACAACGCATGGTTTGTAATTCATGACTCACGTCGGTCACGTTTTGGGCTATTTATTTGCACACCGGGGAAGATCTTTGGAAATGGAGCTGTGATTAGCTTCAGGGGAAAAGAATATGTGTGCATTTTTTCTGTGAGCACTCCTATGTAATACATACATTGTAAAAATCACCAAATGGACATTTTCTGTTTTTTGCCGAGCGGTCATAACAATGCCGGCTTAGAATAACTCGTCCCTATGCTGCAGCTAATCGTCATGGTTGAAATTGACAAGAGTTGCGCTGGACCCAACTTTTTGCACTCTGAAAGGAACTTTCACTCGCATAAATTTTATTTGAAGTGCACAATGATGTCGACGTTGGAAGCCACAATGTAAAACCCTCCAGGGTGATAAGCCCAATCCACGCTGTACCGCAGACTTTGAACAATAAAATGGGTCGTAAATCTGATCACTCCCCAACTCATGTCTGTCTAAATACTTTTCCGATTGAGAGAACTAATTTGAAAACATTTACTGTCCCTGAATTGTTCTGCCGTGTTGACAAAGCCATTGAGCCAAATAGTCAATCAGACATTAAAATACGATAAAAAAGGACTGTGATGGATGGTATCAAAATGTTTGTTAATTGACGATGTTTGGTTTTGATGTTTGAACCATGTGGCAATCAGTAGTGCTAGCCGACTTGCTGTTTGTGGCCGGTCATGGCCGATACTGAAAAAAATAGAAAGTTCTGAATGTACGCCGACATCATTCTAAGTCTGCAAGTATTTGTATTGTATCAGATTTTTCCATCAGGGCTGAAGCCACAGCATTATTGGCCCTGGTAGTATTCATCGTTTCCATGACGTAGGCCTAGGCCTACATCGTTCTGTGACGTTGCGGGTTTTGCCCACCAGCTTTGCATCATCAGCAATGCATTTTGCCCACCGGCTTTGCATCATTACGGCGACGTCAGCAATGGCGGACACTGTCGGAGTCATATCGTGGAAAAAATGAATAGAAGAGGCTATCTCAAGCTACTCATGTTCCTCACTTGGATGGGGCCTTTAACTTGCCTTGCAAAGGCACAAGGTACCACAGCTTACTATCCCATGCGAAAGGACAAGCCAGGGACGATTAATCTCATATGGCCCGGGATTTGAACCCGGGACCTGCCGTTTGCTAAGCGGATGTGGTAACCACTACGCCATCAAGGTTCTTCAAGTTTGCAAGTGGCAACATAGGGAATGATACCAGACAATGTTTTTGTCGTGTAGGAGGAAACCAGGATCCCCAAAGAACATGATACTGGGTAGTTTTTATGTTACTGGGCTAGGTAGGAAGAAACCCAGGTCCTCGGGAGAACCTGTCAGGAGAGATTGCCCCGTTTACCATGGAAAGCTAATGGCATGAACCAACCTACGACTACAATGGTGGCAGGCAACATGTTGCCCACACTACACCACCCCGACAACCCATTCACAAACATTTTCTGCCTCTTTAGCAAACAAACAGGTGAATTGTATTGTGAGCAAATTCGAAAGATACAGGCCTTTGGCATGTTCAATGAAAATGTTGAAACAGGCCTAAGTGGCGTCAGTCGCTTACACCTTTCCTTGTTCTTGAGGGCAGTTTGTGGAATACAACATAATAATGTATTGTACGGATCTCCCATACGCCAGATTATTGGTAAATATTGAAAAAAACACGACTGAACAAGGATCTCGTGACCAGTTTATCCATGGGAAGGTTTGTCGACCCAAAAAACTCAATCCCATCAGATGTTATTTTTTGATGTTCTTGAAACCCAACCAAACAACACGAAAACGAAAAATACCGCCAATAGCTGACAGATTTATTACGATGTTCGTTCTGAGTTTCCCGATGGGTGTTTTCCGTAACGTTCCAAATAAAGCTCGTTACGCGCGTATCATCTTCATTCTTCGTCAACCCCCCTGGCGAGGATCTCGGCTAATAGAATGATTTCACGACTAACGGTTGTTATTTACTTAATCAACCACTTGCGTCTGTAAACTCAAAAAGTTAAGGTTCAAATGAGGTAATAAACGAATGCCGGCGGTGTTTGGTGTGAGTGTCCTTACGCTGTTGCCGACGGGGGACTCGTTTGTCCTCAACTTGGGGGTAGGCGGTGTAATGGAAGTAGAGATATGTGACCCGCTCCAGCAAAAGCAGGTGCTTGTCGCAGGTGATCAACATTGGTTGTCAGTTTACTGAACTTTATCACTGGTGTCCACTACTATTGTCAACCTGCCAAGATGCACTGATATTTGGGTGCCCCTCTGAGAACCCTAATTTGCCCTGAGATGCGTTACAAAAATAGATAAAGACCATATAATCAGATCGATTCTGTGTACAGAAGTGGCCCCTGGTTATGTTTTCCCAAAACATGATATTTTAGAAACACCTCGTTTGGTATTTGAAGACGACATATTGTTAAATTCAACCAATGCGCGAACCCTAAATCCTATGAAATTGTGTGCGCCATCGTCGGCGGAAGACCTAACAGGTTGATGACAACGATCAGTTTATCAGCTTTCCACCCCGGCAAGCACGGGAGATAACCATCCAGTTTTAAATCTGTATCGTTAAACAATTTCCTCTGAAATCGAAATTGCCCACCTGTCATCTTCATCTACGTCAGATGTAGGTGCAGGTTCATCATTTGATAAGTGATATGAAGGCCGATATTGGGAATCGTTCGCTCCTATGACCTGGTGACCTGACGCTTTGAGATTGGAATTTTTTTCTATTTTAACTCCATCATCTGTGATTGAAATTTCTGATCGCTTTCAAAGATAATGGAATTCGGAATGTTGAGGAGCGACCATGGTTGCGGTGGCAGGGTGTAGACCGTCCAGGGATAAGTCTAGGCCATTTTGGACAGGCTCTAAATGGGGGCACTGCTATGCCCTTTTTAACCCCCCCTGGGGACCGTGCCCACCTCCCAATTTTTAAGTCCAAGTGGCCCCGGTGCACAGAGGTATGGGGGCCTCCGTTGGAAATTTTTTCCAAAACGGATGTCAATTATATATATGTGTTTTCCAGGCATCTGAGGCACAAACAAAACATCAGTCTGTCACCATAAGGCGGCGTGCGCCGGCTGTGCTCCCCCTAAATCTGACACTGTTGTCTGAAAGGATCAAGACACTGAACACTGAACAGCTCCTCAAGTTACCAGGGAATGTACCAAGAAAGAACGGAGACCTTTTTACGTGCTCGAGAATATAAAGAAAGCACCTGTATTTTAACTGATTTTCCCATCAAATTTTAAACGCCCGAAGCAAGATGGTATTGAACAAAATCAAGGAAATCTTTCGGTAAATTTACAAACTTGTCATGTGTGAAATATAGAAGATTGATGTGTTTTGCTATTTTTTAGCGGTAATGAGGTGGTTGTTGCAATCATGTGAATATTTAGGAGAAATATCTGGGGATCGGATGTCTTCTCTGTCAAATCTAATATTTTAAAAGTACACTTGCTTTTTTTATTGGAGGAGGGTACTGCGGCCTGCGAATTTTTCACAGGAATTCTTTGAGTTAGACTTGACCTTTAGTTTCAGTGCTTTCCAAACAATCTAAACAATTTTCAACTGAGTGGATTTTTGTATGGGATTTCAGGGCTGTATGCTGTCTGGGGGGGGGGGGGTACATATCCGTTTATCATTCATGTACCTGTCCACACAGGCAAGCAGAATACACTTAGCCCCTGGCAGTGTTTTCCCTGATTAAAAAACACGTGACGGCCCGTCACGTTTAGAATGCAAACGTCTGTGCCTGCGCCACGTTAAAAAATCTANTTAGGCTAGGGATACACCAAACGCGATATCGCGTGCGACAGGGCAGCGCGCGCGATTTATGCTTTGAAAATCTTGTTTGTTTGCAGTGCAGCGGAAAATAACAAAGCCTTTGCCGCGCGCTTCAATGCATCGCGTTCGGTGTATTCCTGGCCTTATTTGGTCTTTTTTTGCGTACCGGTAGTTGCGCAATCTGCCTCAGTTGTGCCAAGTTGAGTTAGCAGCACGCAACTTCATGCCTGTAAGCCAGCAGCACACCAGGCGATATCGCAAGCAATCTAATCGCCATCAGTCTTCTTGCCAGCCATCCTTGACTAGCTGATATCCGTTTTGCTATTGTTTGACAAGCATCGCTGTCAAGCAATCTAATCGCCATCAATCTTCTTGCCAGCCATCCTTGACTAGCTGATATCCGTTTTGCTATTGTTTGACAAGCATCGCTGTCAGGATTCCACGCAGCGCTGCCGAGCGCACACATGGTGTCAACAGCTGATTTTGCTCGGTGGCGATCAGTGCCGACCACACTTGCATGTCACAGAATTTTCTTGCAGAACAGAGGATTGCCCGTAGGGCTTTAGAAAGTTCTACCTTGTCGCGATAAAGTTCCTCTGTTTTCCGTGAGGTATAGATTGGAATCTGTTGGAGATTTTCTGGAATTTAAACCCAATCTTCTTTGAAACTTGTCCATAATTTTTCTCGTAGGTGGTCTTTTTCCAATCAGGGTATTATTTGTTGCTGGTGATTACATGTAGTGTTCAGTGGCCTATGGCTTCCTGTCGTGTTTAGGAACGCTTGCGTTGAATTGTGTCCAGCAATTTCTGGAGGGACGTCATCCTCCCATAGCAGAGCTTTGGTCTCGCCCCTCTTCATACACATGTACACAAGGTTTGTGCGATGGATGAAGAGCGAGGTAAAAACCTCTGCTGTGGGAGGATGGAGAAACGTTGAACCTGTTTGACATTTGGCGACAGAATGCCGTGTAATGTCGTGGCAGATTTGGCGACACATTCAGCCGATCAATGAATGATTAACTGACTGGAGAAACAGCTGATCTGGCAGAATGAATAATGTTCTCTAGTTTTGCTCCTGGAAGTTTTGATGCCGGAAAAAACGCTTTGATGCAAACTTGATGCGAAGCATGGAACCAGCTTAAAACTTGGCGAATAAATGCGTTGTGATTGCTGGCTTTAAAAACGAGTGAAACAACGATTAAAGTGAACCATCAAGACCAATGGAGGTTGTCATGAATGAATTCCCGGTCACTTTACATCTTTCAAATCCTGCTTTCATGTTTCAAGTTCGGTTTCCCCCAAAAATGAAGGTTTTGGCGGACATTTCTCGAAATGTTCAATGCCGAGAATTTGGGGCATGTAAGAGCCATACCCATTGGATTTGTGAAGAGAAGGCCGTAAGTTTGTTGCAGTTTAGTTGTATTAGATTTTTCCATCAGGGCCAAAACTATAGCATTATTGGCACTGCATGGTCAGTACGGAAAAGGCAATTTCAAGATGTTCCTCACTTGGATGGGGCCTTTTACTTGCTCTTAAGGCACCGCGGCTGATATTGTCCCATGTGACGGACGTGAAGAGCCAGGGATTATTTCCCTGATCAGTGTTTCCGCCAGAGGGTACGCAGGGTATGCACTGAGTACCCTCAAAGGAACAGAAAAGGGCCATTTTCTTTAATTTCATGGGGGTTTTGCTGATTTTGAAGACATGCATACCCTCAAAAATATATCGGGCAGAAACCCTGCTGATGGCCCGGGATTCGAACCTGGGACCTGCTGCTTGCTAAGTTTTATTATAAAGAAGAAAGATCGTCAATAAAGTTTCTTCTTCAGCACAACTGCTGGCGATTGATGCCTTTTGCGAGGGTCCGTGGGTTCGAGTCCGGTAGGTAGCCAGGACCGTATTTAACTTTTTGGTCCTGGGGGGCAAAAGCCTCTCGGGGGGGGGGGGGGG
>NMRB01000476.1:114742-135748 GCA_002633025.1 Notospermus geniculatus
ACAAATAGATGCAATTTGATGACAGGTATTCGCAGGAAGTGCCATTTTTCACGCCAGAAAGCGATCCATCATGGCGTGGTATTTGATAAAAAGGGCGCAATTCAATATGCCATATTGGTACGAGGCCAGTCATCGGGGGGTATTGCTGGCTATTAATCACTTTGTGGACGAAAAAATCTGGTCATGAGAGTGGTTCAAGTCAAAGGTGATGCTCCCGGTCAGAGGGGAGTGATTAGTCTCGCAAGACTAGAGCCCAACGCCAACGCCAGTGTCGTTCTGCTCATCTGATGGAGTGCCTTAGAAGTCGTTGCCAGATTAAACGACAGTGTCATCACTATCGTCCATACCCTGATCCTGTAATCCATAAGGTCTAAGGTCTCGATTCCGTAACATCGGCGTCGGCATTCAAATCACTTCTATGTTGGAGTCCATTGACTGTTTCCACCGAAGTTCGACGCTGACGCGGAAGTGCGGTGGAAACAGTCAGTGGACTCAACATAGAGGTGATCTGAACACCGACGCCAATGTTACCACCGATGCCATATGCTGGTGTAAACGAGCCGTAAGTAGCCCAGTGACGATCGCCTACATGTATAAGTTCTGTTATGACCCCAGTACCCTCCAATTCTAGGATTTTAGATGGGCACGGTGCAAACTTTGTGAAAAAGGCACTTCAACCTACAAAAGTTCGACGTGGGTTCGATTCTGGTAGGAAGCAATGTCTTTCACCTTAGAAACCCAATTCCTATTTCATATTCTCAACCTACAAAAGTGTACTTTTCAATTCATGATGTTTCTACTAACAGAATCTGTGAAACTTGCCAATTAAAAAAGGTCTCTGTAACTCCACTCAACAGCCAATTTAAGCCAGTTTCTAAGGTGATATGACCAAAAGGGACCATGACAAAGGGTATGAGGGCATTGGGACCTCAAAAAATGTTTTTTAGGTACACGGCACCCTAGGGGTTAAATAGGGCACAGTGGCGCCCAACTTAGGGCACGATACATGCAGCTCCTCTCTAAATAGTAAAATGGTCCAGATTTACATGTTTTTCGAGTTTGTCTCATGTTTTGATGGCTACCGGTACAGAAAATGGATCACATGAAGAGATACTGAGATGAACAACTCCCTTCCTCTTCACGTAAACTCCTAATCAAATCCTTCAGATACTGGTTCTTAAATTGTCACCAAAGCTGATGTTCAGTTGACTGATTTCATGAGTTTGTGATGTTCGTCAATCAAAAGGTTGATTTTTTAGCCACGTCTCGTGTTAATGGTGAAGCTTCTCAACTTTCAATACGTCATGAAATCACAGAGTAGAACGAAACTTTAGGTTCGTAATTGAATTCTATCATGACTCCTTACGAACACTTCCGCTACGTGGCAGAACACAAACATGACATGCACGTTGAGCTAGATTTCTTACTGCTGGTTCCACGCTTACTTTGACTGAACTCGCCATGTATCATGCACACTGCTGTATGCACCATGAGATCCTAGTGGGATGGATCGTTTCGTGTTGCACACAATTTACCGGAGATCTTGCATCCTCAATTGGTGGATGTAAATTGAGACGTAACAGAAAACAATGATTGGTTGAATGACTCGTCAATTGGAACTTCTCGCCTGGAAATTCTAGCGAAAGTACCAGGGTCAGAAGTCACACAACTTATGGTTACATGTCTAAAAAGCTCTTTTGGAGCACTTTGGAGAACAAATGTACTGGACCAAAGTCTATGCATTTCTGATTGACCTCATATCCAGTCCATGTGCAATGTGCATCATGAAATAACCATGTCAATTTCATGCTCACTGTCCATAGCATAAAGAAAGGATTGGTCATTAATTCTTGTCCTGTTCAACCACTGAGAAGTTGGCGCAAGTCAGATTTCACACGAGTCAATAAAATCTATCCTGTGCAGTCAGCCATGGAAGGATTTTGAATCTGCTGGGGTGAGAGCTTGCTCTACAAGGTCACATGTATATTTTAGGGTAAATGCCAAAATTATAAAAGATATTGACCATTTTGTAAGTGTAACTTTTTTATTGAGCCACTCTTTATAGAGCTAATATTTGGCACTCGTCAGCTCTTAATAAACCAATATGGCCAACTGCTTCAAGCAGCCGTGAGGCAAATTACAAACTAGAAAGTTGATATCCCAGCTCTTGGTGTATCTATCCAAGGTCAACATGATTCTCAACACCTCATAGCCATTTTGATAAAATTTAAAAACTATGAATAAAATTTACTAAGTCAAGGGGGAAAATTTCCCCGTGGGATATCAATTAGCATTGAAACCCACACAGCAACCTCAGCGATGATGAGGCTGATGCATCAGGCTCTATTCTAGTGCCAACCTTAATTTCAAAGATGCCTTCTGAAGGTGTCATCCATGTGAGAGATTTTGACTCTATGGACATCTCAGCTGCCGGGAACTGGGGGGGGGGATTCGTTTCATTGATCTTAGCATAAAGCTTCGCATACATCACACTTGCAACTGGATAAAACTACATGTAGTCGCCACTGCTCGAGCCACCTGTCGACTGGGAGGAGCTAGCTGAAACTGGAGGCAACTGATCAGTTGTTAGAAACAGTCTTGCAAATCCCTGGAACTGAGAAATCGCTGGTCGCTGCAAGTTGCACATGTTCAACTTTCTAGCGGCTAGCTGTATCACTTTCATTCACAGAAAGAAAAAGATTAACCAATCAGAGTGCTTTGTTGCAGTGAAATGACCAATTAGACTGCTTGCTTCTTTGATGCGACCAGTCAGATTTGAGAAAAAACCAAGTGATTTGTTGATGTGAAAGGACCAATCAGACTGCTTGATTTTCTGATGTGACCAATGAGATCATCTGTTATAATGAATTAGACTGCTTTCTATGGATGGACCAATCAGATTACTCGTCACTTTGATGTGACCAATCAGAGCATTTGACTGATCACAAGAGAGCATTAGCTGGGCCAATTTCATTTCATGATGGAATGCAAGTGATGGATGATCCATATTGAGATTTTTCTGGATTTTTCTGCAATATTCAACATTTTCAAAAATGTAATCAGAAAAGATGCTGGAGAATTCAAATGAACTTTTCCAACTCGAAGTCAGTGCTCTCCCAAGACGAAGTTTCAAGGGCACTTTGAAAAAGCAAAACAGACATCATGACATTCAAAGCCGTGCTACGCTTTCAAGTCGATAGGACAAAAACTGATTAAATTTGCATGAGTTGTTCTGTTCGAAAGTGCATCTTCTAAAGGTTACTAGGCCAGGTGGCCTCGTCTCCCACTCACAAAAAAAATGTTCTTTCCTCTTGATGATATTGACTGATTGGTTTTATTAATTAAATCATATCACCTGCCTACTTTTAAAATTCAAAAAGTGCCCTTATGATGTCTGTCTTATTCATCGCTAGATGTAATTCTTTGTGTTATTTTATTGTTTTATTGCTCAGATGTTGCAATACTTTGTTGAATGTTGAAAAGTCTGACGTCTGGGGGTTGGTCGATTTCAGATTGACATGAAATAGCTTTCAAAGTTATACCAATGATTTGAAATTCGTGTAGACTTATGGCCACACTTTAAGTTTTCCAATAGTTCTGATACATTAACCCCTGGGTACGGCGTACGATTACGTCATTATAAAATCTGCGGAACCCTGAAAACACCCAAGGACCGCAGCTTGCGTAAGGCGTAATACATGTAGTACGCCTTGCAAGGAAATGGCGCGTCACAGTGCGTAGGGCATTATATCACATCCGCAACCTTATGTGTCAAATACTATTTTTGGCCAAATTTTTTAAAGAATGAGTATAGAGGAACTTCACGTGACGTCATCATTGACGTCATAATTTGCACGTCAGCCATGTTGTACGTCATCTGAAGCGACGAATGCGTTGGACGTGACGTCCAACATGGCGGCATCTCGTCGCGGCAGTGACGTCACAATCGTCGCTGCACATCCTCTATAGAGTATAGAGCTTGTGCAGTGGCTCAGTCATATGACGTCATTTTTTACCAGTGGTCCACCATGCTGACGTCGACGACAAAGTGCGCCGTGTGCAGATCACGTCATGGTTGAAGACACACACACTCCACTTGCGCCAACGACAAAGTGTGCCATGTGGGTTGACAACGTCATTTGCCATCCAATATTGCGGATATAGACTGATCACCTGATGTCATGTAGGAGAAAACTGATTTGTCGCATTCATGTTTTGATGAGAGTTCCTCTTCATAGGAGGCAGCACGTGGCCTTTTGTGCTGTCAAATTTTCTTTGAATTAAGCAGCTTAAGAATTTGGATAAGAATTAGAAAGAATTTGGTGACAGGATTTGGTTCTCAGCAGACATGTAACTACCCGGTATTGTACATCTGTGCAGCATACAATTTTGATGCCAGCGGGGTCCGATCTAAACTTACAAAAAATTAAATGGAACCTTGAATCCGAGGAGCAGTTGCCCCTGGGGACCAGATTGCACTGCATCAGGAAAAACCAGTGTCAAGCAGATGTCTGTCGTTCAGTGCTGAATCGATCTTGTGCAAAATTCTAAAGCTTCTTGCCTCTGTCTATTTAAGTCAAACATGCCCCAAGTCTGTCGCCCAGAGCCTAGACTTGTAGCTACAAAAATATTCTACACTGTAGGCTGTTTGTTCTTTTTTAAACCCCAGTAATCCATTATTTTTGACAGGATACATGCCTCTGGCTAAGGTTAGCCAGTCGTAGCTTCGTTACCGCTGTTTTTCCACTAACGATCACTTTGTCACTATGCTTACAAGGTAACTTGATGGAATATATCATTTTTCCCCATTGTGCCAAAGCGTAGCTTGTATCTTTGCTCATGTAAGTTGCAGTCTTTGTTTTCTTTAACATGTTTAAAAGCTTTGCTTGTTGACTCTGGCCATGATAATATTTCCCCTCTGCGTTCCTCACTTGCAAACTTTTGGCCAAGTTTGCCGGCGTATGTCAACCTTGTATTGATGCCATACTTTGCATAGATACTTTTTTAAGTACCAATTAGGCCAAACCTGCAGGAATACCTTTTAAGCACCAAAGGCCTGTTGTCACCCGAATAAAAGTTTTCTTGATTAAGTTTGCCCTCTGACTAAAGCCAACAGCGCAACTAGGCAATATCGCAAGCGATCTACTTGCCAGCCACTGCAGACAAGGCGATATCAGTTTTGGTTTTGTTTGACAAAGGACATGAAATAGTTACGGGTTTCTAAGGTGAAAGGCATAGCCTCCTACCTGAATCGAACCCACGGACCCTCGCATCAGGCATCAATCGCCAGCACTCAGGGGCAGCACGCCTTAACCACTAGGCCAAATCCCCATCTTCAACCCTATCCCCACCTTCAACCCTATTCTTCAATGTTCCCCCTTTTGACAAAGGGAACATTGCTGGCGAGAAGATTCCACACATTGCTGTCCATCCAGCACACATGGCGTCAACAGCCAATTTTGCTCAATGTGGTGTCAACTGGTATGCTGCCCACTTTACGGCAGTTGCTTGTGTCATTGGCATAGATCTCAGTGTAAATCGTAAAAAAACCCGAAGATGGTAAACTGAGAGAAAAACGCAAGACAAAACTCTAGTGTGGATGAGCACGTTCATGCTCGCAGCAGCCAGTGTTTCCGCCAGAGGGTACTAAGGGTACTATGGAATGGTAGTACCCTCAAAGGAACAGAAAAAGGCCATTTTCTTTAATTTCAGGGGGATTTTGCTGATGTTGAAGAAATTAGTACCCTAAAAAATTTCTGGCGGAAACCCTGGCAGCCACAGATTGTGATATCTCAGCAAAAAGCATGTTCAGATTTCCTTGCTGTGCAGGCACTTCTCAACAAACTTTTCATCCACTGCCGTGTTTGTGGCCATGTTCTGTGGTACAAACAGGTCTTCAGACCTCTCATAATCATCTGCCAACTTTATTCTGGGGGATACACTCCCATACACCAACCAATTCGTTTTCTGCCTGCAACAATCTTCTTGTCTTCCAAATTATTGTTTCTACGGTGAGAGTAGGCCTAATCTTCTAGAGAAGAAGACATTCATTTTAGCAAAAATAGATAAAGACTGGATTTTAGGCATCCGAAAGAGATCGCTAGGTAACGAGTCAAAATCTGCTAAAAGCCTGTTTTTACCAAAAAACATAAAATCGTTCGTCACACCCATTTTGCCTACATTCTAAATATCCCCGTCATTGTTCAACACTCTCCGTTACATCAAAGTATTGCCGCGTTTTCAGTTGAATCTTTTTCCTATAACATTAATCTTCCTGAAATCTATAAAAATGGCTTTGTTCTAGGATCTCTTTTTTCAAGGTTCAAGAAGACAGCCTGCTTCAGGCTGGCGAAGAAGTGAGAGTCAACAGAGTTGAAACAAACTTGTCCTTTTTCGTTTTCTCGGAGCTGCTTTGTTCAAAAGCTCTCAAGTGGGTGTCCTTATCAAAGAATTTCCTCCGTTTATTACGCTGCTAATGAGTTTTCTGTTGCTGTTGTTGTTGTTGCCTTCCTGCCATGCAGACATTCGTCGGATGTGCTGTCGCCGTTTTGATGCTCTGAGACTGCTAGGGAACCCTCAAATTAGTGTCACCCACGCTTATCGCCAAAAGATAGCAGCAAAAGTTCCAGAGGACCAATACAATGGAAAATTCTTCTGATTGGTGCTCAATCAACCGTTTGGTCATATCACCTTATTGGCTGTTAACTGGAGTTATAGAAGCCTTTTTTAACTGGCATCTGAAATTCTGTTAGTAAAATCCTAGATGTAACCCTGTCTATTTCCATTTCTTGAGTAAAATTTGAATGAGTATTTTATAACTGAACTCCTCTTCATAAATTCCTTCCCCGACCCGGTAGCAAACATCAGCCGTGAGTATGCAGCGTGGGACACAATTTCTGGCGAAAATCTCCTCCAGGAATTTATTTATTTATAATTCCTCTGGCGCAGCGTATCTCTTAATAACAATATCATTTCTAAAGTGGCCATGAGCCTTGGGACATTAATCACTATTACCAAGATTTAGCTGATTATGGGATCAGTTGTGTGTACACCTGGGGGAGTTCGTATTTCAGTCCTACAAACATGACAAATCCAAGTCGAACATTCTCTTCTGCTCGTCGATTTGGCTTTTACAAATTGTTACATTTGGTGCGTTTTAATTCTCCACAGGATCTGTCCAATAGAAATTGTTACATCTGATGCATTCTAATTCTCCCGGGATCTGTCCAATAGCAGTTGTGATTCAGTGAATGTAATGTACATCTGATGCATTCCAATGAGGACCCTAGCTCACTACCTCAATAGGTGTCACCAGTGGTTAAATCTATTGAAATGAAACTGGCAACTCGGTCCTGATCAATTTCCCACACAAAAGCCGTCCATTGTACAGGACCGAGTTTCAGTGTGCTGCCCTCTATCGTAGCTAGGATGCCCATTGGCTGCAGGATTTGTCCAATAGGAGTTGTCGTTCATTGAATTGTTACATGTATTATATGCACGCCGGTCACCCATCCACGTAGTGATCACGCTCAGCATTGCTTAACTTCTAGCGAAGAGGACAACGTACCAACCACAAGACCATAAACATGATAAAGGAAATACTCAATGGCCAGCGGCCGGGTTAAGCCGTGCCATATTGTAGCTGAAGGGGTTCAATGCATCATCTCCCCCTTCTGACAGAGATGACTCATCCTCGAGTCACTCAATGCCACTCTGTGTCTCAGTGGTGAACTACCGTTTCCAAGTTCGAATGGGAAGGTCGGTCAGATGCATGTGCCTCACAGCCTGTCACCCCATTCACGTAGTGATCGCGCTCAGCATTGCTGAACTTTATTTTGCGAAAAGGCCAATCATGCCAACCACTAGGCCATAAAGGAATCATGGCCGACGGGTTAAGCCGTGCCATAGAGTAGCTGCAAGGGGTTCAATGCATTATATCTGATGCATTTTCAGTCTCTGCAGGATCTAGAAATTGTTATTTTTATTCACAGCAATGTTCTCTGCGGGTTTACCCGCATATCCTTTCTGTGAGGTTCAGATGAGCCATCTACCTAAAGTGCTCCAATCATCTGGAGAAAGTGAACAAGCAATCGAACGGAATTCCAGTATCCTCGACTTTGAAATCCGAACTCAGGGGGAACATAACGACAGCATCAACGGATTCCATTTTCTTTCCTTTCTATTATTCTCTTTTTCGTGTTTTTGTCGGCATTTATTTGATCCAAAGATTAGGAAATCGGTCTTCTCTTCTATCAAGTTGTTACGAAAACAGAAGAATTGTAGGGAGCTGTTTATGGACTGTTTTGCTGAAATAGGTACCTTTCTTCTCAGTTTTGTATGTTTTGGAGCAGCTGAGTTAAGTTTGCCAGAGTTTAGGACCAAGTGTGGGCGAAGTTTGTTCACTGACAAGCCTCATCAAAACGGGTTTAGAATTTACAACCAGTGTTCAGAGGAAAGGTTGAGTGATGGATTAAAAGCTGCTGGATGAAGTATGGAAGAGGCCATCTCAAGCTATGCCCCTCACTTGACTTGGATGGGGATTACTACTTGCCCTTGCATTGCAAAGGTACAAGGCACCCACAGCTGTACTGTTCCAGGCAACAGACCTGAGGAACTAGGGCTGATTTAAATCCCTTATGGCCAAGCTTGGATTCGAACCCTGGACCTGCCACCTGCTGTCTCAAGCTACTCGTGCCCCTTACTTGGATGGGGATTTTTACCCGCCCTTGCAAGGCACATTAGGAACCACAGCTTGGACTGTCCCATGCGACAGACCTGAGGAACCAGGGATGATGGAAGTCCCTCATAGCCAAGGTTGGAGTTGCCCTACCTGGGCCACCTGCTGTCTCAAACTACTTGTGCGCCTTACTTGGAGGGGGATTTTTACTTGCCCTTGCAAGGCACAAGGAACCGCAGCTTGGACTGTCACACTTACAACAACTGCTATGCTATCGGCGCTCTACGGATCGTCACAGCAGTTTCTAATCGCCCAGCGAATACCACCAGTGGAAGCCATGAACCAATGTTTGTCTAACTTAAGTCAGTTCTTTGAGTCATGCTATAGCTTCTGAGCTGATGGGCACGGACTTGGGATAACATGCCAATCACCTTGTACGACCAAAAGTAGAGGAGTTCACATTTAACTTTCCATCGGAGTCAACTGTATTGTCTTTCATACTTGCCTATCAATTTGATATTTCTTGTTGCATGAAAATCAAGCTTTGTGTCGTGCACCTAAGTTCTAACGATAGTAATAGATAATCTTATATGTCCAACTAGGCAATAATCTTGGGCAAGGTTGTTTAAAAACGAAATGAAACTCGACCCTCAACTTTCGAATCTGCTGAAATGTAACTCCTTGAAACTAGGCCCGCAGCAACCGCATCCGCGCAGTCGATTGATTCGATGTTTAGATGATGGCAAATTCAAACATAAATACGTGTGAAACAGAAGGATTGGAATCAGAGGTCATCAAGAGAAGATCGAAAAACCCTCATTAAAACCCTCATTAAAACCCTTTTAAATAAGGGTAGGCGTTACGACCACCTGTTTGATATCGACTGGTACCTCCTGAATCGATCCACACAACGCTCCCTCCTGATCACCCGAGAACAATTATTCCCTACCGACAGGTTTTAACAATTGTTATTGAGAACCCTCTGCGGATTCTCGGTGTCGTTTATCGCAAACGTGATTCTAAGCAAGCTGTGGGTCTCGACTGACGGTCGCCGAGCTTAAAAAGCGGGTACTGGCAACATAGAGTTCACTGAAAGCCTTTGCATAGGCAAACTGCCTAATATAGGATCTCATCCCCAGAATGTCTATCATGTTAGGCATTTTGCCTAATGTTCCTTAGGCAAAATGCCTAATGTTCCTTTGGCAAAATGCATTAGGCAGATTGCCTAATGTAAAGTCTGGACAAAATGCCCAATAGGCATTGCCAGGAACATTAGGTAAAATGCCTAACATGATAGACATTCTGGGGATAGATAATGCCTATAGGCAGCTTGCCTGATGCAAAGGCTTTCAGTGAATAACTTTTAAAGTCTGTAGTATAAATTGTAAATTTCGTTGCTCCTGCAAGCAATTTTCATTGCCAGTAATTTTTATTGCTGCAGTTTTTTGGCACGTTGTAGTTCCATAGCACACTTGGCATTCTCCCTGGATTAGCGTAAAACTTAGGCCTGCTTTTCAGGCAAGCAAGTTTCGTACCTGCAATTTTTGTGGCGTGTTGCCTCGGGCAACACATCTTGTCGGCTCTGTTCAAGAAGATTTCCTTGATAAATATCACACTGGGTTAATGCTCGGCAACTTTTGTTTCAAGATGATTTTTCTTGCCACACTTGGGGCAATTTTGTAGCACACCATTAAAATTGTTTATACGAACATGAAAAATTCCCGCGTGTCTTCTTAGGGCTTCAAGATAGCCGAGGGTGCTCAAATCCATCTGCAGTTAATCTGATTAGAATATTGTCTGTATACGAGGTAAATAAAATATTCCTCTGGCTATCGATATGAAACAACTGGTTTTCTGGCTTTACTATGAAAATTCCTGTGGTTTTCTCGCGTTATCAAGCAGCATGTTCTGAAACTTCACCATAATCATATTGTTACATGTCAACTTAGTGTCAGCGGTGATCACTAAGGACTTGATTTCGGATTTCGGTGATGAACGCTGTTTTTCCCTGATAATCGGATTCAGCGTTCAAGTATGCTACGAACGATAAATCGTTTCTACCGGTTCGGCGTAATCCCTGATGTGTCGAGAATTTGTTAGGCTGTGCGGTGAATATCATCCATGGTGAAGACATTTCTCAGAATAAAAAACAAATGCCCTGTGGCATATAAACTGTATAGATAAACTCAACACTTGTACTGCGTAAACTGAACAGCGGTAAAACTGTGCTGATATGCAGTGTAAACCTCCAGTTATGCAGTTTAAACTGCTCGGGTAAAGTGTACAGTTACGCATTGTAAACTGTACAGGTGTATAAACTGTTGAGTTACGCAATGTAAATTGTACTCTTATAAATTGTACAGTTCACAAATCATGAAGTACACATCAAGCACCATCACCCGCAGGTGATATTCCTGTTTTTACACACAACAAATTGTCTGCTCGCGATTTTTTTTCCCGCCAACACTTGCGTCTTGATGATGTATTCCAGTGATATCTCATTTACATCAAATATTCATTACAAAAAAAACAAGAAATTGATAGGAAGTATGATTATTTTTTTTACATCCTGTCTGAGATAATGTAACATCTGTGATTGATGCGACACCTGTCAAAAAAAGTAATTGACATTGCTTGCTCAGTTGGAAGGGCATCTGTGAAGTTCGTGATAAGAGCACGATGGCTGGGGTGTGGGGGTGGGGGTATTGTATTTAATTTTTTTCCATCAGGGCTGAAGCCAAAGCATTGTTAACCCTGGTAAGTACGGAAGAGGTCATCTCAAGCTACTCATGTTCTTCGCTTGGATGGGGTCTTTTACTTGCCGTTGTAAAGGCACAAGGTACAAGGTACCACGGCTTACTGTCCCTTGCAATGGACGTGAAGATCCAGGGATGATATCCCATACGGCGTGGCCTGGATTCGAACTGGGACCTGCCGACTCGGCTATCAGGGCTCTTCAAGATTTGATTTTAGTGATGCCGACTCATCTGTTTCCCAAGTGCTCCAGTAACAACCATCAAAATGAAACGTAGCGCATCAGCAGCAGCTAATTTAGCATCTAAGGCTTGCTACGCTAAAATTCTTGTGGAAACAATCCTCCATTATCGTGTAATCTTGGTTGATTTGTGCCGGCGGGGAATCTTCTACTCAAACATGACCTCCGTTGACCTCGACAACGAGCGTGATTGAAGATGTAGCATCGCTTGATTTCATCATTATCACGATCGCCGTTTTCTCTCAGGTGCCAATTTGTGGGGAATGCACTGTCATCTGGTGATGCGGGATTGATAGGAAGTGTATTCAGCATTGGAGAAAAATTCCCGCGATTCCCATCAAATCTGTGTTATTTTTTCAAAAAACCTTCCTCATTGTTGAAGACTTGAAAAAAAAATCGGATGTGGAATTTAGTTTTGATTAACACACCGGTACTTTGTAGTTCGTTTTTCCGTCAGGGCTGTTGCCATAGCATTATAATGTTTCATTTTCTATGCAAATCCTCGTGACATTTGGGAACTAAACTAAAAATCACCAAATTATTTGCCCCATGTTTCATTCATCAATTAGGCTGATTTTCCTGCTGTGTGAAGCAAAGTGGAATAGAATTGAAAACACAGTAAAAAAACTCTCTGATTTTGTCATAAAAATTATTTGAATTGTCACTCTGATGCTTTATTGAGGTTAGATGTTGACGTTGTGATTACTGATGTACTACAGTGTGTTCCATCAGGAAGGTGATAAAAAGGGCATTGCCCAATGGGGACCCTTAGCCCGCTGCCTCAATAGGTGTAGTGGTTAAAACTATTGAAATGAAACTGACATTCAGGTCCTGATCAATTTCCCACACAAAAGGCGTCCACTGTGTACGACTGAGTTTCGGTGTGCTGCCCTCTATCGTAGCTGGGATCCCCATTGAATCTGCTAATATCCTCCAGTTTCAGAAAATTTTGACAAAGTAGCTACTCTTTCATAGCAAATTCTTGAATCATACAGAAACCCTGTCACATAGTCATTGGAAAGTGCTCTCGGAGCGCTTTCCAATGAATACATTGTGACAGGATTTCCGTAACACCTGAAACACCATCACATTTAGGTATTCATTGGAATATTCTCATGGAATTTTGTATTTGTATTTCATTTTTCCGTCAAGGCTGACGCTATAGCATTATTGGCCCTGGTAAGTACACAGGAGGCCATCACAAGCTACTCATGTTCCTCACTTGGATGGGGTATTTTACTTGCCCTTGCAAAGACACAAGGTACAAGGCACCACGGCTTACTGTCCCATGCGACGGACGTGAAGAGCCGGGAATGAAAATCCCATATGGCCCGGGTTGGATTCGAACCCGGGACCTGCCGCTTGCTAAGCGGACGTGATAACCACTAGGCTATCAGGCTCCTCATGGAATGTTTCGCAATGATGGGAAATGATGGAATGTTTCCCCATTCTCATGGAATGTTTCCCAATGATGGGTTCCAGATGCTCTGCAGCATTTTTTTATTTCGTTTCATTTTCCAAACAATAGATGATATCACTCCAAAAGAGTGCAGCACCTGACGGGTCAGCTTCATGACATCCTGCACGTCATTTCATGATGTCTTGACGCGAGACGAAAAAAATCAAATTATTTCACGACTCATGATCGCCGAAACAAGTGGATTTTTTTTCCGAGTCACGTCATGGCATTCAGAAAAAAGACCTGCGGGATGTCATGACGCTGCCCCGTCAGGTGCTGCACTCTTTTGGAGTGATAGAGTCTATTGGCATTGGCAGTGAAAGTGCTAAGACCATCTGTGGGAAATTGTCGGCATTCAGATCATAAAACTGTCGAAACGTCTCCAATTCCAAAACTTTTCTTGTAAAATCAACCAAGTATTGACGACATCGAAGACGAACAATTTGCAACTCGATCGCCGAGCGTTTTTCAAAGCGTGAAATTCCTCCAGTAGTCACCTTTCACTTGGACCGTAAATGGTGTTTTATTATTCATGATGCAATCACCGCAAACATTCGTGGAAAATTGCATCCTCGCTGTATTCTAGCCACTCGAAGCTAATGGCGAATGACACATGTGAAATGACCATAGAACAAGGTTTTAGACACACGAGTTCACATTTCAAAACCATTGAAAACCAACTGATGGATTTGTTGAGGCAAATATCTTGTTTGGATATTGGAGGTTGTACAACAAGCGAGAACAAACGTAAAGTCCGGGTACTCTGTAAAATGTAATTTTAATTACCGTGTAAAGTGTAAAGATCAATGACAATGAATGGTCACGATGTCATGTGGGAGAACTAGTAGGCCACCATCTTTATTGGAAAGGTCTGTAGATAAAGAATGTCGAGCAACCGTCGGCCCATTGCACTGTGTCCCACCTTGAACAGGGCTGCAGTGCATAACCTGCTCCTCTCAGCAAATCAGACACGAAAAAGAGCTTTATGTTCTAACAGACGCTTCAAGCCGATGAACACACCAAACCGAATCTTAAGAAATTACAGACAAAAGGGATGTACGGCTTCAAAAACAAATTCCCGATCGCGAGAAAAAGATACCGTAATTAATTGACATCGTTGCCCTCATCGCTCGGTTATCGGTTCCATCAATAGGTGTCTCTTGGTGGAAATAGCAATTAATCAAGCGAGCTCTGATGGAAGGCAGATTATTTTGACAGTTAAGGTACTTCTCTGAATTGTAATCATGGTTTCAATCAAATTCATTCAAATGATTAAGTGAGCCAAGATCAGTCTGAGTACTTGTATTCCTATTTGTGCAGGCACGTGGAAAGATGGACGCCGCTTTCAGAATTTTTTCTGAGCTTTTTCCCAAAGGCTGCGATTTCTGCAGCTGCATGGACGGATTAACCCATGTACTTTTTTCAGCCAATTTTTGATTACACGTATTTCTTCGGCCATTTTGACCATTTTGCCTTATTTTCGAAGTGATAACACAGCAACTACTGTCGTCTGTAGGGAGTTCCTGCTTGCAATCATAGAGCTCAATGGCTGATATTCATAAAATCTGACAAATGCTTTTACTTCAAGTTTTGTAGTAATTACATTGGGTCTAGCAAATTGTGCAAATCTTAAGTAAAAGCATTTGCTAACTTTTATGAATACCAGCAATTGAGACATCTCGAAGTTGTCATGGGGTGTGGTAACCGTTATGATGTTATCATTGAAAAATTCGGCTTACGCTAACAATGGCAGTGCAGATTATAAAACTGGGCTTCGCAACTTAAACACATAAAACTTCATTCTAGCCATGTCGCCAACATGAGCTACATCTTTAATTGCCTGGTATATGATTTTTCTGTCTGGACCGAAGCCATAGCATTATTGGCCCTAGTAAGTGCAGCAGATGCCATCACAAGCTACTCATGTTCCTCACTTGGATGGGTTCTTTTACTTGCCCTTGCAAAGCACCATGGCTAGTCTAGTGCAGCAATGTCTGGCTGCAACATCTAAAACTTCAAGCTGCGTTGCGCACGGTGGCGTATGCAATAGAGCGCTGCCATTTAGCAATCATGTGACCCCCAGTCCAAGATAATATGGCCAATCAGCATGGCTGTAACATCTGGATTCAGAATCAACCAATCAGCGTTGGTACCAGCTGGGTCGGTATCCTCGTAACAAAAGTTGGCAACGTTGGTCTCAGTCTCGAATGCTGCGCAGTTCACGCATGCGTACACAGAGATCACGCCTCCAGTCTACACCATGGCTTACTGTCTCATGTGATGGACTGACGAGCCAGGGATGATTAATCTCATATGGCCCGGGATTTGAACCCGGCTGCTGCTTAAAGCAGATGTGATATCCACTAGGCTATCAAGCCTCCTTCCTGGTCATCTGGGCTTTCACCAAATTCTTCAGCCCATCCCATTCTGTCTAAAGATTGTGTTTAATGATGGCAGTGTTTTATGAGAGGGGATATATTTTGGGTGAAGCTAGCCCTTTTTTACTGGAAATGAATATATCTTGTGGGGTTTGACGGAATCCTACTGCCTTCTCATCTTTGCATCAAATCCTTCGGCCAGTCATCAGAATCCATCTTACACTGATACAATTTAACTTCTAGGCTTTAAGCATGATTCATTGGCACACCGATCCGGTCCGTTTGCCCCTCGTTTTCCGGATACGACAACACAAAAGTCAATTTGATCTATTTTTTTACGGACCTGATTCGGACAAAATCCGTGTGCCAATGAACCCTGCTTTATGCACCTTTTTACTGTCCGTACAGTCTCAAAGGCGCTTCCCAGTAATACCCCAGTCTCCAGAAACCTTTCTGGGAACCCAGCCGCCGCCCATTCAGCGCATCACTAGATCCTTTCAGACTGGTCTGTAGCATGTTGGCGCTATTGTAAGTCATGATTAAGGGGAAATTTGTGGCGTGTCTTTTCAACGAGGCGTCAATACAGGCCTGGAGATGGCAACATCACGGCTTCATGGTTTATCCGATTATCTTGCCGATGTTTTCAAAGACTGTTGAAAGTTATGCCCTGAGTTTAACTCGACTAATTTGATTACGAGTTGAAAGTGCGAAATGTGATGAGGAAGTCATATAAGTTTGTTGTTCAATCAGATGAAATATTCTGGAGGCAAAACGCGACCAGGTCCTTTCATCCCTTGAAATGGGAGAGTTAGGGTGCCTGGATGTGGAGGTCTGGCTCTCAGTCTACCTTGCTGCCTAGGCTCTGGTACTATTACTGGTTTCTGTGGTATTGTCCTTACAGACCAAATTTCAAAGGATGAAAAGTCCTTTGGATGAAATGTGCAGGGAAGAATAAAGTCTTCGGGGACAAAATGTCTAGGGACGAAAAGTCCTCAGGACAAAATTTCCAGGAATGAAAAGTCCTTCAGTACAAAAAAAATGTCCAGGGACAAAAAGGCCTTTGGGACAAAATGACCTAGGATGAAAAGTCCTTTGGGATGAAATATTCAGGGATAAGAAGTCCTTCAGGACAAAATGTCCTGGGATGAAAAGTCTTCAGGACAAAATGTCCTGGGATGAAAAGTCCTTAGGACAAAATGTCCTGGGATGAAAAGTCTTCAGGACAAAATGTCCTGGGATGAAAAGTCTTCAGGACAAAATGTCCTGGGATGAAAAGTCTTCAGGACAAAATGTCCTGGGATGAAAAGTCTTCAGGACAAAATGTCCAGGGATAAAAGGTCCTCCAGGACAAAATTTCCAGGGATGAGAAGTCCTTCGGGATGAAATGTCCAGGGACGAAAAGTCCTTCTTTGGGGACGAAATTTGGGATGAGAAGTCCTGCGGGTCATGAAATGTTCAGGGACGACAAGTCCTTTGGGACAAAACTTTCGGGGGCGACAAGCCCTTCACGACAAAACGTCCAGGGATGAAATGTCCAGATACAAGAAGTCATTCGAGGATGCAAAGTCCTCTAACCCATGTTTCTTCTCAGCAGCTCCTCCATCCCCTGTCTTAACAACAGTTGGTGTTGTAAAAAAAGCATCAAGGTTGAGACAAACATCCAAGACACAAGCTTAGGGTAAAAAATACCCTGTCGCTTGAAGCCAGGTGGAATTACATACATATCCCATCAAAGTTAATTACACCTATCTGTGAAATTAATAACATTTCTCTCAAACTAAAAGACATTTTTACCTTGCTGTCAAACGAATTATGGCGTCTTAATGATACTGATTATTTTTGTCCCCCGGGGGTCTGACAGCTTGTGGATCATGTGGTCTGGTCGATTGGTGGTGAAAGGCGTAGTTGGATCCTTGCAGTGACGGAGTTTTGTTCGGCTAAAAGAACATTTAGCAGCTGAAAATGCTGATGTCAGGTTGCACTTCGATTGCCTGCACCACGACGGAACAGTTGGCATCAAGTGAAGAAATCATGGTCAGGTCACACGGTGAAAATGTCTGTGCTCATCATGGAACAGGCGGCATCTGCGCGCAGGGAATCATAACTCGAGTCAGGTTTACGCCCGTTGGGATCATGATCCGTCGTGGCACAGAGGTTGAACATGTTCAACTCCTGCGATTGGTGATCTTTTTTATCAGCGACTGATGCCGATCGTCGGAGGTGAGGCGCAACTGCAGCAGTGTCATACATATCGGCGACTGATTTGCTCCGCACATTAGTGGCTCAGATGCAAAGTGATCCAGAAAAGTCAGTCGCCGCCTGTTCTGTGCGTCGCAAGGTTGTCCTAACATCAGCATAAGGATTAAACGTCATCACGATAATGAAGATGAAGGAAGCGTAGAAGAGCTATAGTAGAATGTCCCCGTGATGTGACGGGCTTGTTTCCACCCCAGCATTATCCCACTCTTACTGCTCATTTTCACAGCATCGTGTTACCTCTTTCTTGAATACAACAGGGATTTTCTCATACAATCGAATACAATCGAGTTTGCTCTCAATGGCAGTTCACCATTGTTGGTTTCCTTACGGCTTGACCAGAGACATTAAGGATTGCCCAGTGTTTTCTAAGGCGGAGTAGCTTAGAGTTGACTTGCGGGAGAAAAATCTCTTGTGGAGGAGTGACTTTACCAACATTACAACCGTCGGCACCAGGGAATAACACTGAAGATGGCGGGTCACATGTGACCCTGGCGGGCAGGCGCGGGGCGCCATCCAATGCCGGTTCAAGGAACTAATTTCCTGTGGTGTGATCAGCCCGAATGGGAATAGAGGCATAACGTATGATGTGGGTAGGTGTGAAGTAATGGAATGGCCCTTCCTCCCACAGAAGGGAATTCTCACACCCAGGATCTTCACAACCGCTCCCCTACTCCTTGCACTTCAGTGAGGGTACGAACGTAAATGACCTGAGATTCTCAGGACGATGTCGGTGGTATTAATGCACGGCAAGTAGAGAAACTGTTGTAGTGGAAACAAGCTTTGACAGCCTAACAAGCAATTGTCTCAGACGACACCATACGGCCCCGCAGCCACCTCTGTCCATAACCTTACCAACACTTCTTAATCATGGAAGTGGTGGGTAAATAAGAGAACGGGTTACCTGTCAGGGAGAATCGAATCACGGCGTCAGAACGGTCAGCGATCAAAGTCCAGAATTCACTCATAGTGTACCTGGGTAGCTTGACTGGCTAATTACTATAACGTAGTCGCTGACCAATCAGACGGTTGAATGGACATCAAAGTACATAACGTACAACGTTAAGGGATTTGTGAGGGATTGTAGTGTGATAAGTTTGTTTGATGTTTTGGTGGCATCGGTAGGTTGAGGTCATAACTGATGAAGGTCTTGACACCAGTAACACTTTTGTTTTCCATGATGACCACCTCACCACTACTCAGGCGCAGATCCTGGGGGCGCCCCCGGCGCCCGCCCCCCCCCTTTCGGCCAACAAGTCTGTAAAATTGACCGTGAAATTATGAAATTTGGAGCATCTCATTGAAATTCACTGCACCTAGTGAGGAATTTTCTGCAGAAAAGGCAACATTATGGGACACTTACTCTCGTTAGAGGCACTGCCAGTTGATAACGGTCCTAGAACGTGACAAAATTTGGCAACACAGAGAAGTCCATGCCGCAGCAGCATCCATAATGACCTGAGGCAATTATGGCCTATATCTGTGACATCAAATTTGTTACATTCTAGGACCGCTGCTGGTGGCAGTAAAGTGCAGATCGCAACGTTTTGTCAATCGGCAACTTGTGAGAGGTAAAATTCTTGACGGGCAGTTTTTAGTTGGTCATGCCGTTGCCAGACCCCGAGCAACCAAGAACCAAGGAAAAGAGAGAGTAGGTTTGAACTTTGTGATAGACTTGTTAGGAAACACTTTATAGAAAAAGACGTCAACTTTGCATCCAAGGTGTTTGTCCAACAACTATCTAATCAATGAAACAATCGTGGCTGCTACTTTTCATTTCTGTCATCTCGGTAATCGCCGGTAACCGTTTATCCGTCTGGGCCCAGATTAATCTCTGCGATTAATTCTACGCTGGAACCAGATTCAGAGGCATGACAAGACAGGAAAACCAAAGCTTAACAATCAGTTGCCTTTGTTTCGGAAGTTGTTGCTAATAGTTTGTTGTAGTATTAATTCATTTCTGAGCCTTGATAGCCTAGTGGTTATCACGTCCGCTTAACAAGCGGCAAGTCCAGGGTTCCAATCCAGCCTGGGCCATGTGGGATTAATCATCCCTGGCTCTTCATGTCCGTTGCATGGGACAGTAAGCCGTGGTGCCTTGTACCTTGTGCCTTTGCAAGGCAAGTAAAAGACCCCATCCGCGTGAGGAACATGAGTAGCTTGAGATGGCCTCCTCCGTACTTACCAGGGCCAATAATGCTGTGGCTTCAGCCCTGATGGAAAAATCAAATACAAACACAAATTCATTTGTGATGAGTAAATTATGATCTGTATGATCAGGCTGTGTATTAGTCACCAGAGTTTTTAGCTCACAATCCTTGGGGAAAAGTGCATCACAGACAACAAACAGCGGAAAAAACGTTCGAGAGAAGTGGGTGTGTATTCTTTTCAGTGTGTTGACATAATTTCTAAAAACATGACTAAAATCGATGGATTTTTTAACAGAAATCTATATTTTCTGGGTCTGAAAAATTGTCACCTCTGAACATTTGCTGGTAATATTTAACTTGCATCCTACATATGTGAATTTGGAATGCTATGTGGTAGGCTATACAGAATTTCGAATGTTCTAACATAGCTCCGCAGATAAACTCCCTACAACTCTTTCTTTTATTTGCGATTTTCATTGGTGCTGTTGGCCAGGTTACCAATATGGCGGCTGGAGTGGCCATCTTGAATTTCATGACATCATTGATTGACTCTTATTCCAGTTTATCATGGACGTGTTTGTATATTGTATTAGATTTTTCCATCAGTGCTGAAGCCATACATTATTGGCCCTGGTGAGTATGGAAGAGGCCATCTCAAGCTTCTCATGTTCCTCACTTGGGTGCAACAGACCGAAGACAGAAGAGCCAGGGATGATTATTCCCTCATGGCTCGGGATTCGAACCTGAGATTGCCGCTTGCTAAAAGCGGATGGGATAACCACCAGGCTGTCAAGGCTCCTCATCGTGGAGTGGTTATTAAGGAAGAAAATGGAGACTGATTAAATGAACTCTCAAATAATATGACTCAGAATCAGCATTTTAAAATTCCTTGATGAAAACTGTGATGATTTCAATCAAATTAATTTTCAATTATTCTTTGTCGTCTGCACTTTTAAAATTCCCCGATTAGTCCCCTAAGGATCACGACTGATTATAATGTCGGTGATTTCAATTTGGAACACGCAACTTATCTATCGTCTTTCTGCTCAGGGAAACTGTACAACAGGCCGGTAGCAACCTCCTTCGAAGTG
>NMRB01000476.1:135832-167641 GCA_002633025.1 Notospermus geniculatus
GGTCAGAGGCCTGACGCTCTTGCACCCCACGCTCCTCCATAAGACCACATCCACAAAACTCTGTTGGACCAAAGGGTGTGTATGGGGTGGTTCAATATTTTCAACATTTTCACAAGTCTACAAGGCGTAGACTATAGGGGGAAGGGGTTAACACCGGCTGTACACTTTTTGTGTAACATGAAAACATTGATCTCTGTAGGCCTAGATCCGATGGGGCAGAAGAATCAAAATTTTTTATGTACACTTTGGGGGGAGGGAGGGGGTCATAAAAAAGTCTACTCTCTGTAGACATGTAAGAAAATGTTGAACCACCCTTAAGGTGACTGGTTCTTTGTCCTTTTTCTGCACTTTAGAGATATGGTTGGAGAGTGACACCAGTCAAGTTATTGATCTGAAAAACCTGCAAAGGCTTTGTGGTGCAAGTCCCTTGTCGTATGAAGTCTGTGTCTTGTAAAAAAACAAAATTACAAAGCAAAGGACTAATATGAAGAATGAAAAATGTGTGAAAATATCGTCGGATCAAAATATCGGCGGATCAAAAGGGGCCTAACGGGTGTTGGAAGTATCGAAAATCTTTGAGGCTCCCTGCTGACATTCAACAGAACTTGGCAAAACTCGTGTTCAAATATTTTCAAAGAGTCCCTTGTAGCGTTTTATGATTTTTTTCCCCAAGGAGTTGTCTCTTTAGTACATTCTGTGACTAATAATATCAACCATATGTCTTCTTTGACTTTTTCCAAGTGTCAACAAATTTAGAACTCTTTGATTGCATTTTTTGGTTGTTTTTACTTTTTATTGTCAGACAAATATTGACATTTTTTATCCTTTTATGATAAATTTCGTCCCCTTTCTGCCCTTCCATGGTGAAGGTGGAAGACATGTTCAGTGTACCCCAACCCTTGGCTCCACTGGTCTGGTAGTGTCGGAAAGAGAAGTTACATTGTTCAATTTTACCGAGACTTTTTTCGCCATCAAAGCTTTCATTTAGATTTCAATCTAATCAAATTGCAGTTACAATTTTTTTGGAGAATTTTCAGGTGTCTTTCCCAGTTCCTTAATTGGATTTTGAATAATTGAGGATTCTGTCCAGGCTCTTCTTCTTGGGATATACATCAGAATGCAAACTTACGGTATATTGTGATGGTGCTAGTGTTTCAGCCAGGATTTCAAAAAAAGGCAGGGCGTTTTACCTGCCACTCAGCAAGGGGCAGTGCTATCTTGGGCCAAAAAGGGTGCATGCCAATAGTATCACCTGCCATCGATGAAGTTGCTGGTTTTGTCCCGGTGTGAACAAAGAGAAAGTCCCCTGGAACCAGTCCAAAAGGTGTCCTCCAGTGTATTCTAAACGTAGCTATAATGCCCTCAATCTGGAATTTTCTACAAATGTTAGAAACAGAAAAAAGGACAATGAATTATAAAGTGTCCATTATGGAAGAGAAAATATTCGATAAATATCCAATGATAAGAAATGTCAAATAATCAATGTTAGTTGTTTTATCCTGCACTGAAATGCTCCAAAAGACCCTGCGGGCCAAATAAGGGACTCATTATACATGTACATTGATGTTCTATACTTTTCCGTTGTTTCTGCCGATAAACTGGTTGCCGAATGGCATATTGGGTAATATTAACAACAGTGATGGTAAACACGTTGATCGATTTATTGCTCGGAGAGGCGAGCTGTTTAAACACAATTGTTTTCATAAAGGGTATCTTTTTTGATATTCAATTTTTCTGAAAAAAAAGTCATAAGAATATTGACTTCGAGAACTGAGGCGTGAACGTGTAGGATGAAAGAGACACTTGGTGTGTACAAAGGAGATTTTCCTGATTAAAGGATAAAATTCAGTTTGTTGAGTGGATCGAGAGCTGAAGGGATGCCAATTTTTATCTATCGATCTGTTCGGCTGTTTAACTACTTGAGGTCGCGGATGGCATCTAAGGCCAAGTTCAGACGTCGCTCTAACGACGCATCGAATACGATTCCTCATTTAGATCCGTCTGGAGAGCGACGTCTGAATTGAATTAAATTTGACGTCAGACGTACTATCCATCGACGTATGAATCGGATGGCCTATGCGTCGCGCTACGGTCGTACCAAATTCATTTGTATTCGACGCATCGTTAGAGCGACGTCTGAACTTGGCCTAAAAAACTACCGGTAAGCATGAAGAATGGCAACTTGGAAAAGTTGTAGAAACCCTGTAATATTGGTATTCATTGAAAAGTACTCCTGACCTGAGAGCTTTCCAGTGAATACCTACTGGTATTTGTTAGCGCTGGGTACTGTTCAGCCTTTTTTACCTATTTTCATATTTGACAGAATAATGTACTTTGAGAGTGAAAGTACAAAAATATTATTGAAGTTGGATTTTTTGACAACTGAAAAAATGATATTTTCAATGGTTTTTGCAGAAGTATCGATCAGACATGAATATTTGATATAAAATTCGCCGTGGCAGACAGTTCGCAGACATCATTGTTCGTACTCCATGCGAGTTCAGTCCCTTAACGCCCACACAGTTTTTCAACAATATCGAAATGTTCACAAAAAAGGGAATGAAGTAGGTACGTTATGGGAAATTAATGGGTTGTCATATCCTCCCATAGCAGGGCTTTCGTCTCGCTCCTCGTCATACATTCGCGCACAGTTTGTGTATGGAAGTGATGTAAAAACCCCTGCTATGGAGGATGATGGGTTATGCCGCTATCAGGGTTTGAGCTGCGCCTGCAGCAATTCCAAAGAAAGAGCAGGGAAATGAACTCCATGATATTATATGAGAATGCCGTAAAAGCATGACAATGCAGGGTTCGTGCTGATCGAAGAACTGTCATGTTCTGCCCGGTTGGCAGAGAGAATTCAGAAATACATCCTCCAACATCAAGGTTTTTACCTCGCTCCTGTTCATCCACTCATAGAAACTTTGTAATGCAAGTGTATGAAGAGGAGCGAGACCAAAGCCCTGCTATGGGAGGATGTCAGAAATATGAACAGATACCGATCCTCTGCATCTAATCTCTGAAATACAATGAAAGTTTTTTGGTTTTTAGGCTTCAATGTACTTCGACGTATAAGACATCATTTATTGTAGAAGTAATGAGACGACATCGGAGAAACGGGAAGATTTTTGTCTCACAGAAAAAATTACAAAACTTAGATGAGTTTTGTGCTCTAAAAACTAATTACAGATGACTTAGGTCGGGAGATCATCTGTTCTTACAATGTTTTCAAAAGAACACAACCTTCGCATCATGATTTTTACACAAACTTTTGAAATTTTTCTCGACATCTTGATCAATAAGTTTGAGGTAATTTCGTCGTACTTTGAATAAATCTTCGTCGTTAAAAGTCAAATTCGATTTCTGGGTACATCGTGTTTCATTTCAATAGTTTTCTTCTTTGCTGATACGTATGAAATTGATATTTTAATGGAAACGTTGGGAGCTAATCTGGTCAACGTGATCTTGGTCACTCCCTCTCATTCAGAGGACAGTTGCATCATGCCGGGGTTTTGACCTTTGTGGTTACATCAGTACCGTACTTGACCAATAGGGAGTTTGAGATCAGCAACTTATCACTGTCAACACGGATCCTTATACGTATACGGATACATTTCTGTACAATGAGGACAAGTTTTGTGTACATTTTGATCCGTATACGTATAAGAATCCGTGATAAGTCGCTGATCTCAAACTCCCTAATGAGTAGGCGTGATAGCCTTATCACGTCCGCTTAGCAAGCAGCAAGTCCCGGGTTCGAATCCCGGCCATAATCATCCCTGCTTCTTCAGTCCGTCATATGGGACAGTAAGCCGTGGTGCCTTGTACCTTGTGTCCTTTGCAAGGGCAAGTAAAAGACCCCATCCAAGTGAGGAACATGAGTAGCTTGAGATGGTCTCCTCCGTACTAACTCAGGCTGGAATCGAACCAGGGCCCTGCTGTTTGCTGAGCAGATTGTGAAATCCAGTCGGGAGAGGTCTGACTTTGGAACAGCAGTTCGAGTTGAAACTGCGGGTAATAATCACACTCCTGGTTCATTCAGGAAAAGTTAAATTGATAGGACAGGGTCCCAAGGGTAAAATAAATCAGTCTATTTCCCCAAATGCCTTGTTGTCTAGACCTTCAATAACAGCCATTTGAGATCTATATATAATAGAAGTCAAAGGGGTTGCTGTGTGATGATCGGTTCAGAACAAAGACGGCAACTTGAGGTCTAGACTTCTATTCTTTGAGAATTTCATTTCGAAGCTACAACTTGATGGTCGCTGACCAAGAATTTCTGAGTGCCAGCAAAACCAGTGCATGACTCCGTCACACAACCTGATAGGCCCTATCCATAAAAGGGGAAATTCAGCTCTTGTACAATCATGGCCTGTTTTAAATCTAAAGTAGCCTACTTGACATTGGGCGAAGCGAATCTACAGCAGGAGGGAACCGGAATGCCCGAAAAATTGTCGCGTTGTCAAAGAGAGTCGCCCTGAAGAGGAGTTGGTCTGACCGGGGAATGAACCTGGAATCTCAGAAGTGGCAGGCGCCGATTTTGTACTGGACCACTCCAGCCAAGCTAAAGAAATGTTGCCACCTCTCAGAGAATATTCCAAACAACCAAGTGACTTAAGGCGCCTCTCTATGTGAGAGTTTTCTCACAGAAGTTGGCTCACAATGGGCAATTCACCATTATTTGTTTCCTCACGGCTTAAGCTGGGACCAATGACATTAAACAATTGCTCGCAGTTAGTTGCCCGTTGGGAGCCAACTTGCGCAAGAAAACTCACGTGGACAGGCATCTTTAGGATTGCTCCAGAACTGGTTGGAGAGAGAAAATGACAGGCACTGACAAAAATATACAAGTTATCTGAGTTCAGATCAAGCTGGAAAAGCCAATTAGTAGATTACATGGCAGAATAATGTGACCTATGTCCCTATGGCCTAATACACAATAGATGATTTCTGTCATCACCATTTTGATAAATGGACAAAATGTGACCCGTCACAGCAAAACCTGTCTTATATAGAAGTCCCACTAGATATGAACCAGGATAAACCAAAATAACTCCAGGAGAGAAAGGAAGAAATGTAATCACTCAGATTTTACAAAAGACAGACAATAAAGTAGCCCATACATGATCAATATCATTGCACATTACGAGGATCAAAATGGGCAATATTATTACCAATCTTTCTCCTACCCATCATGCCAGAAGCACATATACCCCTATTTTGGGCCTCATATTGTGCAATAATATTGATCGTGTATAGGCAGCTTAAGCCTAGGCCCACTGAAATTGACAAAACATTGGTAACTGCTAACATCAGGGTGATTTAGCACTGGTGGTGACGGGTCACAAAATGTGGAACCGCTCAGTGTAGGCGGTACTAAATATTTAAAGAGCGGAAAAACTTGATGAAAAAGGTCATCGTGCGAAATTTCCTCAGAATTCTGTCAGAATATAAAGGCAGGGAATGCAGGGCGGATGTTTGAGTGGATTCCAAAGTACCCCCCCCCCTCCCCTGGCAAAATTCGTTGAAATTGACCATAAAAAGTCCACCCTGTTGTCACAAATCATTTAAAACGACCAGTACATTTTGATATAAAATTCGAAAACGAACCTCCCTTCAGCTCCCACGCTACGCCCCTGTAACATTTGCCACCTTGAGCCACTTCATAAACTTTGCATGAAACCAAGATAGGTGAAAATCCCACGACGCTTCAGAAGCGAAATTGTATCGGATACAACTTTTGTGTCTTGTGCAGTAGTAGGAGATTAGTTTCAACGGTAGTGCATCACTTTGAGATGAATTTCCTTTGGGAATTGGCGAACTTTCGTTATCATTCCAGATGCAATGAATTATTGTGAAAATAATACAAGTGAATGTGAAGAAAAACGTTGGCGGTATTGCGATAGGATTGATTTGAGTTCAGTTTTCATCTAGAAGTTTTTTAGACAAAACTGGGTCAAAAATGCAAATGCGTTTGAAATTGAATTGAATTTTCAAAATAAATAGAGTTTCCACTTCCTCTGTTTTGCAGACGGTGAAATTTGATGTTGGGAAACATTACCGAATTCAGAATTGACTGATCATCTGCCCCCAGATTCCAGCAGACGACATCTACGGTCAAAGTTTTCTCACATCCTATGGTATCGATTGAAAAATATTTGAAGACGAGTTGTTCCTATAAACCATCTGAAGAATGTTTCTTCAAATTCTTTCCAATTTATTTTCCGAGGCTTTTAGAAAGCTTCAACAGAAGATACCGTCTGCTTAAACCTGGGGGCAGATGATTTAAAGATCAATATTTCAGTAGTGATAGAGCCAATAAAGTAAACAACATTGAGAGTAACTAAAATTCCTACCTTTTGCCATAGCTGTCGTTTAACAAAACTTCAAAATATCCAATATAGAAACAGATTTTTTTCCACTCCTTCCCTTGCCGAACAACAGATCGTCGCTAGCTTCTCGTTTCTCGTTAACTGACGATCGCAGTCAAGTCCTTATTTTATAGACACCCTCGATGCAGGTTCAATGAGCGATCAGATGTCCTGATTACGTGGGCTCGGTGTTACCGTCGGTAACCAAAGTTCAAGTATGTTTAACGCGTACGATGGTGCGTTTCCAATTTACTCGGACAGACAATCCTAGAATTTTGAAACTTTTCGTGGATTCCTACCTCTGGGAAATAGACCAACCCTGTATCTACTTCATCTCCTTTGAGTGTTTCCATTTGGTGACATATCTCCGGGTCGTACCATGATTTGAAGAAGGGGTGGAAGGTTGCAACATGAGATGTCTTCTGCATCAAGACATCTCATTTTATTATAATCCTTGGACAAGTCACTTCACCCACTGTGGCGACCTTTCTACTTGGCAATTCAAGACACAGTACCAAATCTGTTTCACACTAATTTGACAGTAGGTCGTCAAAATTAGTATACCCTTATCCTACCAAAATGTAGGGCAATCCAAAGTCAACTTTGAATGAAACTTTCTGTCACCAAGGCAACCTAGTTCAGGTGTTGCCTACTGGGATCATTCTTGAAGTTTTCAATCTGCAATCATAGCATCTTTAGGGCTCCCGCTGGACCCCTCCAAAATTGGAGTTTTAAGGGTCACACATCCGTTTTCAAGGGTCCCTAATTTATTGGTGAACCAGATTCCCAAATTGCAAGAGTCCTTTCTTTCTTTTAGGGGGGTAAAGACACTTTTCGGCAGTTACCTCAAGTCCTGCATGTTGGAACATTGAGCAGGCATTTGGGGCGAAAACCTGCACTTGTTTGACATTTAGCTGCCATGAAAGAAAATCGCTTTTCATGTCATTTTGCCCATTTGACAAAACTTGACTTGAGATTACGGCTACGATTTCTCGGTAGCTGTCTCTCCTCTGAGTCTGAGCAGAGAGAAAGTGTTACCAAAGTCCACATCTTGAGACGTTTCTTCCAGAAAGGGTTAACAGGAGAGAAGCTCCTCATCAGGGCATGATGCTGGTATCAATAACAGTAGCAGTTCCAGAAATTAGGTGTCAAAATTCCCCGACATGGATGAACTTGGGGTTATTGGCCATGATAATGTCGACCATGATAAATTGGTAGAGATGATGTCGTTAATGAGTTCTCATCAGCTGTTTCATGACCTTTGTGTACGAAAACCTGGCAACCTCTTTGAGACCCTTCTTCTCTAAGGTCACTGTTCTTTTTTCCCCACTTTCCCTTGAAGGCGGGAAGTGGGAGACTTTACTGCAGTTAGAGGCCACCACGAGTTAGCGGTCCTAGAACGTTATGGAATTTGACATACATGGTCATCCGTAATGACAAGATGCCACAGCTGCCTCTCTCCCGTTACAAAATACAAAGGCACAATTAAGGTACAAGATACCACGGCTTACTGTCCCATGCGACGTATGTGAAGAGCCAGGGATGATTAATCCCAGGGGCGGATCCACGATGGGGGTGCACTGTGCTAGAAACATTGCAATCTGCAGTGAATTTCAATGATTTGCTCCAAATTTCAGGATTCCACAGTCAATTTTACAGATTCGTTGGCCGAAAGGTGGGTGCGCCCCCGGATCTGAATCCCTGAATCCCATATGGCCCGGGATTCGAACCTACGTCCTGCTGCTTGTTAAAGGAGCTCGACGTCCAAGTGGTAAACAAACTGGTTTGTTTACTAACAGTGGCCAGCAAACTAGTTTTATTCCTTCGTGAAGGTGGCAGCACCAGTAGCGCCCCGTGATCGTTAGACTGGTGCCCTGTCCAATGCAACTCACTCACGATATTCACGTCAGTACATATCACCGACAATAGGTGGCAGCACGGCAGGCGTCGCGTGGATAGAGAACCAGTGAGTGAGTGTTTACAACTTGGACGTCCAGCTCCTTTAAGCAGACGTGATAACAAGCCATCAAAGCTCCTCAGCAGTCTCAGAAACCTTTCAGGGGAACTCAAGAGCTGTTCATCACAACTCACTTCATCCTTTCAGACCAGTTTTGAGGACAAAGTGGTGACTCGACTGAGATTCAAACCCGATCTCGATCACGAGTCCAGCACTCAACCACTGCACCATCGCACTCCCACTCGAACCCTTTGTTCAAAACGTGGCACAAAGTAGTTCTGGAAATCGCCAAGTGGTGTCAGTCACGTACAGTGAGATTTGATTACATAGCTGAGTGAAAATGAAAAGTTGAGACGACGGACGGCTTGACAAATTGATCGAAATGGATCGAACTTTGAGACGGCACAATCTGATTAAGAGTTGGAAATGTGGCATATTTTCCTCTGAGAAATTGCGTTTGGCTAAAAGTGCTCCTAGTTGTTGCCGTTTTTTTTGATACGTCAGTGTTCATGAACTTGTAAAAGTATCACTTGCCGAGTTGGCTGTCCGCCATTGAAGTCGTCACCATCCATCGACATTGGTGTTGAACGACATCATCAATCACGTAAGGTGTTGTCCTAGTGCATGTCCACAAGTTCATGCCAAAGCCGGTTATAGTCTATTGCAAGTTTGTGGTGTTAACTAATTTCTTTGCTCACGGAATGTAGACACAAGATATCATTGTATGCAACACGTTGGTAGAGATGGTGCTACCATTACCATTTACAGCGGAGCCTCTCTATTAAAGATAATGTATCACAGGTATTTTCGCGGGCCACGAAAATCATTGTTTATTTACATTTTGCTTGTTTGTGTCCAGTCTTTCTTTGTCTTATGAGTAATTTGTTGGTGGCATGCCCATCTAGAAATTCTTTTGATACCGAAAGTATTCAATTTGGTGGGTTGGCATGTCCCAAAAGTCCAAAATAACGTAATGTAAACATCAGTGTTTACAAACATTGAATGTAAACAATGAAGTCGTGATACATTATCTTTAAGGACACTTTCGGGACTGGTAGTTGGTCTATGTTTGCAATGATTCTCTGGCTCACAGAAAAATGTTCAAAAAGTTCAAAATTTGCCCGCGACAAAATTTTAGTCGAAGTCAATTGAAGTTATCTCATATCTAGTCGCACCCATGTCGTACATAGTCGTACAGGGCCCATGTTCCCGAAGCCGTCGTTACGTTAACGATGTCGTTAAAACTGGAAAAATGCATAGCGTAACGACATCGTTAACCTTACGACGGCTTCAGGAACATGGGCCCAGGATCGTAGGTCTTGGTCATGGAAGAGTAACCTTGACTATCTACGACAGTCTGCGACTAGCTACGAGTAATGTGTGAAGAAACTACAAGTATCTACGACCACCCACGACTATCTTCATGTACGAATACCTACAGATTGGGGACACCAACGTGCAATTGGCTACGAAGCTCGCGACCAATCAACGACTGTGTACGTTCGAATTTCGCCCATGCAAAACGCTACGAATGCTAAATATTGCAGCTTGTCGAGGGAATATCGCAGACTTCAGATTCGCCCCTTGTCATGGGTTATAGTAGGGTCACCAGTGGGACCCTACTATAAGCTGACGTGATAACCACTTGGCTCAAGGCTCCTCCTGACCTTCACTGGACTGTCATCTCATGCCCCATAGGTTTGCCCCTAATCGCTTCACACAACGCAAGACGAGACGGAAAGCTGTGGCTGAAAGGGTAAATGTCGTCCTGAGTATATACAAAGATTACCCAGGATCTCAATCTTCACTAAAACAATACCCTGGGTGTAGTTTCGGTAGCCGAACATCACCCAGCATCCGCAACAACTGCCTAGGAACGAGTCCTATTTAGAAATCCCGTGGAATCTCGCGGTCTCGCGCCGCGGTACTTGTTGAGTGTAGCTGTTCATGACATTCTTCAGGCGGTCACGTGACCACGGGCGAGACAACCTCAAATCCAGGTGTCATACTACGATGCTGGGTGATGTTCGGCTACCGAAAGTACACCCAGGGTAGTGTTTTAGTGAAGATTGAGATCCTGGGTAATCTTTGTATATACCCAGGACGACATTTACCCTTTCAGCAAAGCTGTGGGTTGATGAGCTGGCGTGGGCATCTTCACCCACACACGAGTCTGAGGACAGTTGACAATTTTTGGGTCACTTCGAATGCTGTCGCCAACATCCAGCATGATCAAGATGATATCACTAGCATACTGTGAGAACCCGTGGGTTGTTCGTGTTGATTTTGCCGTAATTCCGTCAACGAATAAAGAATTATGTCCCGGTTCTGTTGGGTTGACTAGAAACGGAGATATTTCATGTCTAATTGATGTTGGCTGATTAAAATAAATTTTATCGATGCTGATGAAGAAAATGCTACCAATGTAGGAGGACATAATAATTGTTTATAGTTTAACACTTTTCATGCTGGTATATTTTGTTTCTTCTTTTGTGTTGGTATTGGCCATTGTATTGGTATTTTATTTTTCCGTCGGGGCCGAGGCCAAAGCATTATTGGCCCTGGTAAGTAAGGAAGAGGCCATCTCAAGCTGCTCATGTTCCTCACTTGGATGGGGTCTTTTACTTGCCACGCCCTTGCAAAGGAACAAGGTACAAGGCATCACGGCTTACTGTCCCATGTTTGAGCTGGGAATGAAATCCTATATGGCCCAGGCTGGATTTGAACATGGGACCTGCTGCATGCTAAGTGGACATAAACCACTAGGCTACCCCCATGGGCACCTCAAAAAAAGTGTCTCAGCGATCTGTTCCAACTTCTGACCGACTGCAGTGTTGGACTTCATCCTTACTGGGTTAAAAATGAATGAAACTAATCAATCACCTACAAAGAGAAAGGAATTCTTTGTCTTAGACATGTATGACAGTGAAATGACAATTCTTATACATAAAGGCTAAAATTCTATTCTCCTGATGGCACTAATGACGTGTCCAGCTTTTCTGAGATCTGGAGGCTCCCTTTGATCAGATATATTTGGAAAAAAATTGCTATTAGTTATTGTTATGTGGGGGAGGAAGTTATGATGCTAGTTGTTTTTTTTTATGGTTTGTCTGTCCTAGGGATGTTGTTTTATATTTGGTATATAGGCAAAAGGACGTTGCGAAATAAACCTGGGGAGGGGGGCTTTGATTTCTAGCCCCTCATAACAGTGTATTAATTTGAAGGCCTGATTTCGAGCCCATAACCAGTGCATTCAACTTGAAGGTCCAATTTCAAGCCCATAACCAGTCCATTCAATAGACTCTATCACTCCAATAGAGCGCAGCACCTGACGATAACTTGCTAGGCCTACAGCGTCACGACGTCCCGTGCCTCATTCTGAACACGGTGACGTCACTCTAAAAACCTCCACTTGTTTCAGCGATCATGACGTCGTCTCAAGTCAAGATGTCATGGAATGAGTACGGGACGTCGTGACGCTGTAGTTACCGTCAGGTGCTGCGCTCTTTTGGACTGATATCGTCTATTTGAAGGTTGGATTTCATGCCCATAACCAGTGTATTCAATTTGAAGGTCTGATTTCGAGCCCATAACCAGTGTATTCAATTTGAAGGTCTGATTTCGAGCCCATAACCAGTGTATTTAATTTGAAGGTCTGATTGCGAGACCATAACCAGTGTATTCAATTTGAAGTTCCATGAATCAGCATGGCATACGTGGCATACAGGCCGAAAGGCGTTGCTCCACGTTCAGTTCTCACGCAACTTCACTCGTGTTGTTCAAGTCGTCACTGAAGTGTTAAGCATGACCTGATGATGTCATACAGAGTTTGTCCTAAAGAGTTGCAGTAAACTTGGTGAGAACTTGGCATCTTTCAGGGCATATTGCACCATCATCATCATCATCATCATCATCATGTTATGAGGTGTGTTATGAGGTAAATATCAGATTAATTGGATGGGTCATAAGGTGGTGATGACAAAGAGATCTTTAGAATCTGTTCTCAGATGTATTGTCCCCAGGATGACCTGTTGAATTGGGAAAACAATACACCAGCGGCAGTTTCGTCGTAATGGGAATTTTTTCATCTGAAAAATATCGAATATCTAATGGTTCTTTTGAGGTTGTTATGGAACATACAACATTAGTTTTTGACACAGGATGAGTCAGTATTGTGTAAAAAATTAGCCAAAGAATGCGGATAATGTTACTCTAAGAAGTGAAATATCAGAAGTCTTTTCATTCATGTTGTATTGGTGTCTCATCTTTGTAGTCAGTTCCGCTGACTTAAGACTTGATAGGCCACACGCACTGGCTTTCTCAGCCTGTCGCAGAAATGGACTCACGCCATGTGCGGTTGCCACCAATGAGGTTGCAGGACAGTTCTACATGAGGTTTCTCTTGCAAGTTGCTCTCTATGGGTGACTCAACCACAGAAAACTATGGGCTCCATGTGAGTTTTCTCTTGCAAGTTGCTCTCTATGGGCGACTCAAAGACAGAAATCTATGGACTCCACGTGAGTTTTCTCTTGCGAGTTGGCTTTCTATGGGTGACTCGACAGAAAACTATGGGCTCCATGTGGGATTTTTCTCTTGCAAGTTGGCTCTCTATGGGCGACTCAGACAGAAATCTATGGACTCCATGTGTGAGTTTTCTCTTGTAAGTTGCTCTCTATGGGTGACTCGACGACAGAAAACTATGGACTCCATATGTGAGTTTTCTCTTGCAAGTTGGCTCTCTATGGGCGACTCAGACAGAAATCTATGGACTCCATGTGTGAGTTTTCTCTTGTAAGTTGCTCTCTATGGGCGACTCGACGACAGAAAACTGTGGACTCCATGTGAGAGTTTTTTCTTGTGAATTGGCTCTCTATGGGCAACTCGACCATAGAAAGCTGTGGATAGTCATTGTGCCATCGTCTCAGTTCATGTCATAAGGAAACCAACAATAGTGATTGTTGGCAAGACAATATATTGACAACATTCCATGAATTTTTTATATACAGCAGGAGAAAACCGGAGTGCCTGGAGACACCAGAGGCTTTTCAGTGTTGATCAGGAAAACTGAAAATGCCCTCCTTAATATCCTTTTCATATACAACCTTCGGGAGGTGTAAATCAAGTATAGATCAACTGATTTTCTAATTTTGAGATATAAATACTAGTAATATGTCAATGAGTGAGAGCAAGATAAGCAGGAGTGGTGATCTTTAGTATTATCACTGACAGGTCTAGTTACCTGTATCAGGTGTTGGGATATTCTCAGCTCGATTGACCGTCGATCGCCCAGATTAGATGAAACTGTAAAAAGAGTCTTGTTATCGAGGAGGCTGTCCTTTTGATCAGGTGAGGGGTTGAAAGATGCGGCTCCCGGGAATCAAACTGGTAACTCGTATCAGAAGTGAGAGGGTCGTCCACTTGAATTTGATATTCGATATCGGGGTCACAGTTGAGGGCCAAGGGCAAAAAAATGGCATCATTGGCACTCGACAGGCTCTTTGATAGGGAGCCGCTGTGGTGTAGTGGCTCAGGTCTCTGTCTAGTGGTCAAAAGGTCCCAGGTTCGATTCCCTTTCGGCGAGAGGGTTAAAAAGGGCACAGTGGCGCCCCATTTACGACATGTTGCAGCCCCTCTCTAAAATGGCCTAGCCTAGATTAATCCCTGAGAGTGTCGGTTTTGGGAGGACAGGATTTTCAGAGAGTATTTTCAGTGAGTTTCCTGCCTCGTGAGGCAGAAAACTCACCGAAAAATATACGCACATGCGAGCTATCTGCCGAGCAAACGGTCTCGAATAACTTTTTGCTCAGCGGATAGCTCCAGTGTGCGGCAGGCTTTATGGTGTGTCGCAAATGAAAATTAAGGGGTTAGTAAAAACAAGTTGAACAAAGTGATCAGCACTTAACAATAAGTCCACTCGACCTGTCAACCAGGTTTGATAAAACGGATTATTTAAGATGAATATTTGATGTGATTGGAGTCTGTTTTCTCTGATGGAGAGCGCAATCATTTATCGTGGAACGTTTTGAAATACGACGGTAAATTGACAAATGAATGTGAGTGACGTTTGTTTTCCTTGGCCGTGATGGTTATTGCCGACTCCTTGTCGCTCTCCGCGGGACGTATTTTGGAGAAATGGTGAACATGTCAACTGGACCGTAGCGTGGAAACTGAACGATGGGGGTTCGTTTTCAACTTATTTTGTTAAACTTTAGGGCCATTTTAAAAGACTTGTAATGGCAGGGTGGATTTTTCATGGTCAATTTCAAAGAGTTTTCCCAGCAGGAAATTCTTTCGGACCCACCGAATCCCCCAGCCTGTACCACTGGTCAACGTAGACATATGCCAGTGTAACATCTGTGAGTGTTTCTGTAGCTCAGTGTTCCCCAACAATAGACACGGCCTAGAATGGTTATTGTTGGGTTAGTTGTCGCTTAATCCGTCAGGAGGGAAACAATAAGAAAAACACAGAAATACGGGGAACACTGATCAACGTTACACCGGCCTTCCATGTGAAAGAAAACTTGCGATAATTCTGGCAAAACTGTACTGGATGTGCCGTAGCTAAAGCAATTCTTTGACGGTGGAAGTTGCTTTCTGACTAGAAAGGGTTACCGTATCATGATTTAGGATGTTTGCGAGACGGTGTATTAACTTATGATATGGAAAATTGATGCCCTCATGAGACGATCTGACGGTGGTTGAATAATGGCCTCCACCGACGAAGTTAGTGCGTGGAATCCCGTCAGGAAGTGAAAATCGAATCGCTACGGCTGAAATTACAATGTTCCTGCCTTGTGCTTTGGACTGATAAGGTCCCCAAGTGTCGCGCGCTATGATTTGTCGCCGCTCATGGAAATGAGGTGAGAATGAGTACAACCTAATTGTGGATAAAGAAATGGTTGAGTGAGCAAATATTGCTCGATGATCAGTTACAATTACATTCAAGAAAAAATTGTAGCTTTTGAATTTTTTGTTTACCAGTATTTATGATGATCCAGTGAGATTTGGTATTCCAGATCAATAGAGAGTCAACGAGAGGAATTGTCATATTTTGCACAGAATTGGTGTAATTGTGTATTAAAGCCCCGCTGTATTGAATTTGAAAAACACGAATCATTGCCGCGATTCTCGACGTCAGTGCACGACGTCAGTGTCGTGTAAAATCCGGATGCCAATACCGCCATAAACCGCCTTAAACCACCTTGACTCATTACACTCTATTCAGCTTAATGCAGTGGCATTTCGTGGCGGTTCAGGGCGGTGAAAGTTACAGATTGAAAGTGCAAAAAATAGGCGGCTCTATTGGCAGTGTTTCCGCCAGAGGGGGGGATGGGGGGATGAATCCCCTCCTCAAAAATTTCAAGGAGGGGATATCCCCCCCTCAAGTTTGCCGACTAACCTTTTTCAAATATCACTATTTTCACTTCAGTAGTGTTTTTCTTTAATTTGTCACATTTCAAATGCAATTTTCATGCAGAAGGAAGACTAATTTTGCATTTTGGAGTGTAAAAAATGACTCTGGAGGCCCTTTTTAACCAAAAAAAACCCCAAAAAAATTTTTGAAAAAATTTTTTTTTCGGAAAAAAAATTTTTTTTTAAAATCCCCCCCCCCTCCTTGACAATCCTGGCGGAAACCCTGATTGGGTTAAATTAGAACTCAGAAGGTGAGATAGGCTCTTTTAGTGAGTTCCACAGAAATGTTGCTGGAGAGACTTGGGTCATGTGCGATAAAGTGTGGTACAAAAAAGTTCCAGATGCATTAAACCGTTCGTTTAAATAAAGATTTGCAAAGCATCACGTATTGCCCTTTTTCCTCTAATCCAGGATGCATGCACTTAAAGATATCAATAATTAATGCATTATCAACAAATCTATTGTCTAATACTTCAAAACTTGTCATTATTTTGAATTTTCAATTTTTTGATGATCGAACCGGTAATGTATCAAAAATTCACAATTAGTTAATCGATGAATTTAAATGAATTTTTCCAGGGCCTATCCATAAACATAATGTTTTTGAATATTGGTGTTTGAGTTTTTGTGATCGTGTCATTTTCATCTACAGGGTGACCCAAAAACTGTTGTGCTTCCTTCTGTTTGTATTTGTATTAGATTTTACATCCAGGGCCAAAGTATGGAAGACGCCATCTCAAGCTACTTATGTTCCCCACTTGGACAGGGTCTTTTACTTGCTCTTGCAAAGGTACAAGGTACAAGGCACCGCGGCTTACTGTCCGATGTGATGGGCATGAAGATCCAGGGATGATCCCATATGGCCCACACTGGATTCGAGCCCAGGACCTGCCGCTTGCTAAACGAATGTGATAACCACTAGGCGCTCAAAAGATTATCAAGGCATTGTGCTGTTTTTGATGGCTAACAACTTCATAATTGTATTGTACATGGGTTGAATCTGAATATATTCCGATCCAAAATCTTCCACTACCAACATCAGTTCATTTTAGTTACAACTGATGAATGCTCTTTACTCATGGGTGTTTTCAAAAATTAACTTGCAAATTTTTTAAAAAGTGCCAATAAAACTGAATCCTAACGGATTTAAGACGCAGATAAAATTGATGCGTTGTGACAGACACAAAAAGCAGAAACTTGTTGATGAATGAAGATTTTAGGAAAGAAATGGGGTCCTGACGGAGCCATCATCCGTACGAATGATTCTGTTGTCATTGTGACCTTGCACAACCCTCCAATGATAAAAACTGTAAGTGGGACCAAGGTTGATAGACCCACTAAACACTGGCATGATTGGTGCCAAAAATAAAGGATCGTCAATAGATGGCGCTGTCTGACGAGGGATCCAATCATAAGCCATCATCATAGGTTTAACCAACGCCGCCGTAACACACTTTCTGATTGGCTAAGATTTGTGTACAAAATGTACCGACACTGTATATTCATACTCGTGGCAGATTCCCAGTGGGGATTCCCCGATTCGGACAGCCAACGCCGTCTGTTAGTGATACTTTGAGGATCAGATCGCGGGTAGCGCGAGTAACGTAGTGGGTAGCGGTTTGAAAGTGTGGGAAGAGTTTAGTACTAGTACACTCTAGTGTGGACTGCAGCTATTCCTTCAACCATTCACACTCCCACTGATCAGAAAAGTGCCGTTTAACATAAAGCGGTCCATCCACGTTCAATATTGCACATTATGGGGCCCAAAATGGGTGTCCTGTGCTTCTGGCATAAAGGATGGAAGAAAGAATGGCAATAATATTGCCCATTTTGATCCTCATATTGTGCAATAATATTGCACGTGGATAGGCCGCTTTAGGGCAAGTACAGATGGGTCAGTTTCGTCGACCGCACGGTGACCGATTGAAATCAATCACGGAAAATAGCGGAAGAAACGATGTATCCGGTTGTCTAATGTTTGTGACGCTAATCACTCGTTTATTTCCTCTGGATGACAAAAGGTGACAATCAGAAGATATTAATCTGAGCTTTTCCTGTCTTTTACTCTCATCAAAAGGCATTGTGTTCATATCTGAAGACAATTCCACGTGTGGGATGGGACTTGCCTGACGAACTTTAATGAGAATTATTTGAAAATTTGGATGGTCGACGATATTAGTCTGTATTTAGCACAAATAAACACGTTTTCCTATTGGCCAACTCATTTTATCTCCGGGTTGCCCGTTGTTGATTTCAACAGCCTCTGATTGAAACTGAAACTGTGGCTGTAGCTTTCAACAGCCTCTGATCGAAACTAAAACTATGGGTGTAGCTTTCAACAGCCTCTGATGGAAACTATAACTATGGGTGTAGCTCTCAACAGCCTCTGGCAAAACTGAAGCTGTGGTTGTAGCTTTCAACAGCCTCTAGCTCTCAACAGCCTCTGGCAAAACTGAAGTTATGGCTGTTGCTTTCAACAGCCTCTGATGGAAAATAAAACTATGGCTGTAACTTTTAACAGCCTCTGGCAAAACTGAAGGTATGGCTGTAGCTTTCAACAGCCTCTGGTGGAAACTATAACTATGGCTGTAGCTTTCAACAGCCTCTGGCAAAACTGAAGCTATGGCTGTTGCTTTCAACAGCCTCTGGTGGAAACTATAACTATGGCTGTAGCTTTCAACAGCCTCTGGCAAAACTGAAGCTATGGCTGTAGCTTTCAACAGCCTCTGATGGAAACTATAACTATGGCTGTAGCTTTCAACAGCCTCTGATGGAAAATATATGGCTGTAGCTTCCAACAGCCTCTGGCAAAACTGAAGCTATGCTTGTACATGTAGCTTTCAACAGCCGCTAATGGAAACTTTAACTATGGCTGTAACTTCCAACAGCCTCTGGCAAAACTGAAGCTATGGCTGTAGCTTTCAACAGCCTCTGATGAAAATATATGGCTGTAACTTCCAACAGCCTCTGGCAAAACTGAAACTATGGGTGTACCGTAACTTTCTTCAGTTGATATCCCACCCACACATCCACAAATGTCAAAAATCATCTTTTTCTGATTCCTTCATCCGACTCTGATGAAAAAATGGAAATGGGTAAAGTTGGTTACAGAGAGTCGTTACTGCCTCTCCATTAGCACTTTTCCACCTCCTCATCAGAGGACCCCACCTTAAAAAACATGATTTTTATCCCTTTTAGCTGAAAAAGGGAAATATTCTCCTCAAAATAGTCATGAAATTCAAACCCCTTTATGGTAGACCTATCATTGGTGAAGATTCAAAGAACATTGGAGTCAATTTATCGCAAAAAATAAAATTCTTGTTAGGACTTGTAAATGTTTCTTCAAACACAACATTTCTCTTCTGTCAGTTGTTCTCTGTGTCGATTTCTCGTCTGTTCTCGTGTCGATTTCTTTGCGAAATATCATAGCATTGATCGACTACAAATGGTCAAAACAGACGCAAATACGCCTGTTGAAATTCTATACGCTTCTTGTTCAGTAGCATCTCAAAGAACTGCCTCTGTGTTCATTTCAACTCGGCTGCTAATGTTACAATCATAATAACACTTTTGACAGAAGGCGTACTCCCTGCCGAACTAGTCAGAGAAAACTTCATTTTAATTTCAACTCTAATTGTCATGTTTTAATTTAATTGAAATATACGGTTTGATTAATGGTGATTTTTGTTAACTCGAGCCGTTAAAATGTTTCCACTTGATGTTCTGGATGCAATTACGATGTTTTAAGATTGATAGGGGAATTTTTTGATCAAAAGAATTTATTATTTTGCAGACTTGTTAAGTGGGCTGGCGTTTGAGTCATCAATGAAAGTGTTTTGATTCCCATCATCGGATTTTGTCCTTGGTTCTGAACTTTCTGTCCGCAAAACCTGCTGTCAGAGTGGGGTAGTGGGAACAGCAGCGCCTGTCACCGATGGGGTCCTGGTTCAATCCTTGCTCGGACCAATTCATCATGTTGTAGAGCTTGTGCAGATGACGTCATCACAGAAAAATCTCCCATCTTGACGTCAAATTGACGTCATCAACCCATGTGGTTCACAGATCAGGAATTCAGGCACGGATCCAAGGGGGGGGGGGGTGCACCTGGCGCACACCCCTCCTTTCGGTCGACAAATCTTTAAAATTGACTGTGAAATTCTGGAATTTGGAGAGTCATTGAAATTCACCGCAGATTTCAATGTATCTAGCACGGTGCGCCCCCCTCTTTCCGAAATCCTAGATCCGTCCCTGGAATTGGACCTTGAACCTCACTATTGTGCCACTCTAACAACAGCTCTCAACCAATGGAAAACTTTCAGATTTCTTGCCGTTGGAGGCTGCCTGTTAAGGTGTCTTGAAGCAACTCGACGGATCCGTCACAGATAAAAAAACCACCACGTGCAGGTCGACATTTCAGCGATTGAGAGGAACTCGGAGCAACTGGCATTTACCTCGAACAGCACGCTCATAATGCATCCGGCAGTTGCTCGGAGACGCAAGCGCGCTCAGGTCGACAAAACCGGCAACTGATCAGTCACTCTGAGTTGCTTCCATCGCCGGAAAGCTAGTTGCCGCGAGTTACTTCAAGACGCAGTGTCGACCTGTGGACACCTTTAGTAGTGGTCCTAGAACATCACAAAATCTGACATCATAGACCTAAGCCACGGTCTCCATGACCATTATAGATGACGTCACAGCGTGCATTTCTTCTCTGTGATGTCAGATTCCATGACGGTCTAGACCGTAACTGGTGGCGGCCACTGGGTCAGTAACGTCTCCCATTCTGGATGGACAGGATTTCCCTCTGATCAGGAAAAGATTGCATGCCACAGATAAAGACAACGAAAAAAACTGACGTATGCAGAAACTGGAAACTGGAGAAAAAGCATTCCGTGACCTTACTTACAATGGTTGAACATCTTTGAAGCTGAGATGGTAGTGCTGGTTGACTGTCATGCAAATGTCATATTTCTTGTGTTTTGCAAGGAAAAATGACGCAAAACCGTAGAAATGGGTTTGTTTGTCTGCACAACAGGTTTCTCAATCTGAACTCGGTCTGTAATGTATCCATGAAGAACAGCAGCTAGAATGCTGGAACTTGGTACGAATGTGTACGCAGAAACCCTCTATATTTTTGCCAAATTTTAGCGCTATTGCACTTCAAATATGGCCGCCAGTCGTCCATCTTGAAAAATGTGCTTTGGCTCATAACATATGAACAATACCACAAAGAAAGTTCTAACCTGGTATGATGTTTCCCTGGGACACATTGACTTGACACTTGTTGTTCCTTCTTCTGGTGCATTCACCCAGGTGAGCACATGGTCCATGGACCATTTCATCATATGACAGAGGAGGTAGATGTAACTTTCTTTGACAAAGCAGGTTTTTCTCCAGGGATCCAGTTTCCTCCTGTGCTGTCCAAGAGAGTGACCCTCGATTACATGAACAGCAGGTCTGTCCCGGATCGAACCTGAACCTCAGCGGTGACAGGCGGCGATGTCTCCACTGCGCCGCTCTGACAGGCCGTTGCACTCTCTTCGCCATCCACCTCGATCAAAATGAATAAATTTAGAGATTTACGAAGTAACGAAGGATGTGATCATCGTTTTGTGTCATCATTTCATCATCTTTTGTCTCCTGATTGATGATAATCAGAGCATTTCTCTGTTTTAATGATTGTGATTCACGATAACGAACGATTTGTGCCGTGAAGGTTGACTCTCGTCAGAATATATCACTAATTATAACTTAATGAGTGAAGCGAAGATAAATTAGAAAATTACGACTTTTAGTGGTAAATTTGTTATCATATCTCTGCAGTGTTGGAAGGGCAGGGGCGGATCCAGGATTTCCGGAAAGGGGGCGCGCGGGGGTCTGGGGCCGTCTCCCAGAAAATTTTCAAAAAAGGGATGTTACATATGCATTTTCCAGGCATATAAGGCACAAAAAAAACTGTCACTCACTCTCCGCCACAAGGGGTGTGTGCCCACAAAGGGATAAGAATCCATTCACGTGAATTTCTAGCAGTGCGACACAGCAACCCAGCAACCATTGTTTGTTTCCGCGGCGTTGGTCATGGACAAAGGTTGAGGCATCGCACTGCTCGAAATTCACGTGAATGGATTCTTAGCCTTAGGCTGCTTTTCCACGAGACATTTGCGGACACGGTTTCGGTGGCGGGAGTGGGTGCAAGTGAAATAGCAAAAGGGTAATACGTTGGATCGATTTTTTCCACCCGTGCCCGCCTCGTGGAAAAGCAGCTTTAATCTATCACTGAAGGGTTTGGTATATATGCAACTGAGGGTGCGAATTTCTTCTACTTTGCCCAAAGTGTTGGGTGGTACCCCTCCCCCATGCCTCCTTGCTCCTAAACTGCACCCATGAAGTTACAGCTTTGATGGTCAGTTGTCATAAAGTTGCCCTATTTCTTCTTATTTTGGCATCTTCCGTGTCAGTTGTGCTGGACTTATTCATGCAGAACATGTCGTCATGACGTGACAAAATCGATCCACGTCATTCACCCCTTTAGCAAATAACGTCATTCTTTGTTACTTTTCATCATCCTTCAAAACCGTTACTCCGACGACGATGATGGATAAATCACCAATCATAACCAACCAATCAAAATTCACCTCAGCATTCATCGGCCTCGCACAGAGCCTCTCTTTCATACAAACGAGGCTAAATCACGTTTATCATTCGTCGCATAGTCGACCAACATCATAACCCTTTTATGGAAACTTTCCCGTCCACTCTCCGTATAATTTCTCGTTAATTGTTCAACGGCGACATTTCGAGGCGATTAAGCGATGTCGTCTGCTTCGTGATTGATCTCTTGTTAGTATGCATTAGCCAAAATAATCGGTATGTGACAATAGCGCATGTTAAGGGACTGGCGATTGGTCATTTGTTGAAGAGCCGATGGAATCACCAATAGAGATGCATGAAATGAAAAATTGCGGTTCCTAGTCGAGCATCAAGTGAATATTGGTTTGTATTAGGTTTTTCCGTCAGGGCCGAAGCCATAGCATTATGGCCCTGTTAAAGCGGATTGTTCGCGTCTGTCCAAAGTGAACCAAAAATAATAAAACGACCCGTTTTATACGTAACGACAACTGGGATCTGCCGCTTGCTAAGCGGATGTGATAACCACAAGGCTATCAAGGCTCGTCAAAAGCAATCAAGTCGACATGATTTGTTGTGTGACTGAAATGTAGGAGGAAACAGGAGACTCTGTAACATGTAATTTAAATGAGTACCATCTCTGTCCCGTGTAGGACCAATGACCGGGACTCGGACCCAGACTCCAGGCCTCTCCATTAGGGGAGACCGGGGCTGGTTGTAACAGGGGTAGGTTGTAACAGAGCTAATATTTCCTTGAATATCCACTGGGAAGGGCTGAGTTTCCTCACATATATTGACATTGATTACGGCCACCTTTGTACCAAATGGCATCTGAATGTCCGAATTGACTTTCCAAAAAATCGACAAAAACTGTTTTTAGTACATGAAAGTAAAAAATGACCTGATCAGAAAATCTCTTCTGCTTCACTGCCTGTGCAGTTTTAGAAGTTTGTTTGGATACTATTTGAATAATGATGTAAAGCCTGTACAACTGGTCCAGAGTGATAAGGCCCACTTCCACATGCTTTGGTATTGCAGCCCACATTTGACCTGAACTATAGGTGGGGTTGGTTGTAACAAACATGGTAACATCGTCACCCTGCTAAGATATTTGCCTATCTCACTTTTTCAGGTTTTGATAAAATGGCAAAAAACCAAATTGCTTACCTCACCACTTGGAGATAGGCAAAATTAAGGTTTTCATCAATCCTCACCCCTCATCCTATAGACTGTTCAATCGATTATTTTTTGTAAGAAGAACGGATTTGCTGTGTTTAGAAGTTTATTTAGGAGACAAATACCCGTGTCGTTTTGAAAAACACATGAAGAAGTAAAGGGAAATTTGCCATGCTCACTTTATGAGATGTGTTACAACCAACCCCGAAATTTTTTGACGGGGCAGGTGGTACCACTCGACTTTGGACCCATTTTTCAGAGACACGGGATAGAGATGGCTGAACTTTGTTTAGTGCACAAGTGACCATTGATATCAAATATTCAAAAGACCAAGCAGGTTATAAATACCTCCTGTAATTAGGAAGTAATCGACCTCAAAAGAAAAAGTGTTACAACCAGCCCCGGTCTCCCCTACATGCTCCTCAGGCCGTTTAACGGCGTAGTGAATTGGCACTGTGCCCAAAATAAGCCGTGAAGAAGTATGCCCATAATAGAGTTCTATCTCACCTTAAGTTGGCAGTGATTCATTATACGTTGACCTACAGGTGTCTTATCAAACTTGCAGCAAGTTACATGAGTCAGACGATGGTCACTGCGGCTCCAATTCATGAACTGAATGATTGACGGGTCATTAACCAAGTGGGACGCTGCTTCTTTTTGATCTCTGACAAAGCTTTGATGTGAATGTCCACCACTTGTGGGGCAGCTTGACAGAGTAGTACTAAGAAGAGTTGGTGCAAACTGATCTTTGAATATTATCAAAGGCCCACACTTCGCTTTTGTATGCAGGACTAATATATTAACCCTTGATGGCTGAAGATGGCAGAGACTAAATCTTCTGGACTGAATGAATTTTGGCAATTTATTTGCTATGTTGGAATGTCATTTTCACTGAACAAGGCCAAATGATGTTAGTTCATATGCCTATATCCAACCCCAAACCCCAGATAACGTCGCCGTGCTATGCATAAAAGAAGTTAAATGAGATGCCCAAAATAGGGTAGAAAAATTACAGGGTGTAGTGCTCTTCATGCAATGGAAAGGCCTGCTGACTCAGACTCCCTCGTGCCACGAGGGAGTCCGACGTGGTGAAATCACATGCATGTACGAGTGTATGGCTGTGTAATGTAGGAAGAAACTGGAAAACTCAGAAAAAACGAAGTATGGTTGATAAGAAGAGTCACCATCGCTATCTCACCAAGATATTACCCCTGACCTTAGATGACGCCAGAGCCACCGCTGGTAAAATTTACATCAGTATTTCTGGATCTACATTTTCTTATAGATGCAGTTTTTTACCGACATCTGGACGTCATGGCCTTTGTGCGACAAATATAGACAAAATATTTTATAAAAATAACCACCGTGGTTATGGTGGCCTAACTTCTTCCGATCGAAATATCTTTAGATGTGTGCATCACGACATGAAAAGAATCGGAAATGACCGTTGATTTGCCGTTTTTTCCATCCAGGCATTTTTTTCGTGTATCATATTCTGATTCTCTGAACAATCAGTTGCTTATCAATGGAAGATGACCATTTATTAGTATTTTGTATTTGTATTAGATTTTTCCTTCAGGGCTGAAGCCAAAGCACTTTTGGCCCTTGTAAGTACAGAAGAGGTCATCTCAAGCTACTCATGTTCCTCATTTGGATGAGATCTTTTACTTGCCCTTGCAAAGGCACAAGGTACAAGGCACCATGGCTTACTGCCCCATGCAACAGACTGAAGAGCAATTTATGAGTAGAATCACGAAAGTTTGAAAAATAGTGCTCCTATGAAGTATTATTACAGGGGCGTAGCCAGCTTTTATGGCCTAGGGGGGAACAATTGATTGAGTCCAGAGGGGGGTCTGGGGTGCTCCTGTATTAGTATGTAGAATGTAGGAAGAAACCAAAGCCCTCGGAGAAATCCTACAATATGATGTCACAAAATGCCTGTGGCATGGCCTTGGATTGACCCCACAACCTCCTTTGTTGCAGGTGCAGCTCTTGCCACTTCACCACCCCAACACCCACTTGTCTGTATTAAAGTCGTCTATGGTGGTGCAGGATAATGCAATTTCTCGTGATGTAAATTTCAAACCTGGCAGCGAAAAAATGACTTTTAGAAAATTTAAAAAAAAACTTACAGTGTGAATTTTTGTATTTTCCAGAAAGAAGAGAGTGAGACTGTGGCTCAACCAAGACCAAAACCCAAGAAACCGTTAAGGTCGCCAGGTGAGGAATATGGCTTGCAAAATATCACTTCTTCAGGAGTTTTTCTGTGCACGAGAAATACTTAAAGCAGCAGAGTGTTAGATCTCAAATGTGTTATTTGACTGCCGACGTAGTGGGAGCCACCTAGCGGCAGCAAAATGAACTACAAAAATGCATTGCCCCGGTACAAAATGTACGTAGTAAATCAGGTCAATTTGCCGACAACGTAGTTAGTCCCTGGGTTGGTGAGTGGCGCGGTGGCAATACCGTGGTCCTTTTAATGGAATTTAAGGCACAAGGTACAAGACACCACAGCTGACTGTCCCACGGACTGAACAGCCAGGGATGATTAATCCCACATGGCCCGGGCTGGATTGGAACCCGGGACCTGCTGCTTGCCAAGCGGACGTGATTACCACTAGGCTGTTAAGGCTTCTCAAGAATTTGACTGTAACATTCTTTCCTTCTTCAGATTACAACCCCCTGACGGGTGAAGGTCCGTCCTGTGCATGGCGACCCGGCAGGCCACGAGGTGGTGGCGGCGGATGAGGTTAAGCACTGTGCGCAGAGAATAGTTCTGGCTAGGTCTATAGAGGGCAGCACGAACCAAAAGCATAATAGTGGCAAATATTGATATCCTAGGCTTTGGGCTTAGTTGTTTGAAACTGCACCGCGACACTGTTTAATATGGTGTGACTTTATCAAATCTTATGGCTATAAATCTAAAGGCCTTCAGGGCTCCTATTGAACCCCTCAAAAATTGGGGTTTTGAGGGTCCCACATCACTTTTTAAGGGTCCTTCATGTATGGGTATGGGTAAACTAGATTTGCAAGGGTCCTTCCTTTGTTTTTTTTGGGGGGGGGGTTAAAAAGCACTTTTGAGGGGTTATCCCGAGTCCTGGGCCTTGACTGAATGTGACAAAGCGATCACCAAATTAGTTCCCTAATGTCAGTTTCAAACACCTTGGCTCTTTGATGTTACTATTGAAGGCTGTTGGTTCAAAGCTATATTTGTGCCCTCTTTGTTTGGTGGCTAGAACTAACACTGTGCACAGATCACCGACTACCATCACAAAGTTGAAGCAGCGTGTGTGGGACCGAATTGCAGTTCAGTTTGTTGAGGCCTCACTCGCGGAGACGTCAGTCACGTCCATGTGGAGCTGATGGATTCATTATCAACTGGTTTCCTCTCCTTTTGCTCTGCTGTAAGCAACGTGGAATTGATGGACGATCGCACGAGCCAATATATGGTCTCCAACCACTTCTCCAGATTGGCATGTGATTTTCGCCCATTGTATGGTGGCAGCACTGTGGATAATAATGAAGGATTTACTGTCGAATGCAGCGTGAAACTCCCAAGTGTGTGGAGGTCTTGACAGCGCCACGCATCCCTGCAGAAGCTGATGAAACCAGACTCCACACAGTTGTCCAGATTGAGGCGTGATTTTCCAATGCGCCCATTGTACGGAGGCTGCACTTTGGAAAAAACAAAGGATTTACTGCCGAACACAGTGTGAAACTCAGAAGCCTGTGGAGGCCTGGACAGAGCCACAAGTCCCTGCAGAAGCTTTGAGAATAGGCCTAAGGTCACGGGTTCTTTCACCATGACAATTGTGGAATCGTTTGGAATCTCATCTTAGAACCCCTTCACTACTGTGGCAATTAATAAATCAATAATAAATTCTAAAATCTTACAGAAACCCCATCACATAGGTATTCATTGGAAAGTACTCACTGAGAGCTTTCCAATGACTACCAATGTGACGGGTTTCAGGTGCATTTCAAGATTTCATTGCACATTTTTGGACAAATTTGGCCTTAGCTTTGAAAGGGTTATGCTGCTTGCCTATCTTGTGTGCAGAATGGAGAATCATTTCAGAATGGTGCTGTGTCAGTTTTCTGTTATGTAGAAGGAAGTGTCCAGGCTGCAGATGGCACAAAGAATTGGAAGTCGCGGAACGCCACAAGTCTCAAATTCTCTTCATGACTGATCAGTAATCGGTCTCGCTGAGACCTTCAGCACAGTGATGGTAGGAATGACTCTATAAACTGCAGACCACATCAGCACTTCATTTCATTTGTTATACGGTAGTTTGGTGTTCCTTTTGGGTTTTAATTCACGTATCTATTCAGAGTTAGATCGCTTTATTCATAAATCTGTGAAGATGAAGGTATTTGTATTTTTCCATCAGGGCCGAAACCATAGCATTATTAGCCCTGGTAAGTAAGTATGGAAGAGGCCATCTGATGCAACTTGCTACTCATGTGCCCCCTTTGGATGGGGTCTTTTGAATGGAGGCCGCACGATGCTGACACAACAGAGAGACTGACGAAAGTGAAGTCGCACCATCTGTTGTAGGCCCACTTTCAACTATGCAAGCTTTAACTGCTGATGAAGTTTCATACAATTTACCTTCAGGAAAGCCGCTGATTATGTGGCTATGTCGGGAGTCCTGTCGGGGAACTATTTATAGCGCTTATATTTGGGAATTACGTGTACAGTGGAACCTCTCTATTAAGGACACCTTCGGGACTGAAAAATGCTGTCCTTAATAGAGAGGTGTCCTGATTACAGAGGTTGAAATGAATAGAAATGACCAGTTTGGGACTGAACATTGGTGTCCTGATTAGAGAGGTGTCCTCCTGGCAGAGGTGCCCGTTGAGGGAGGTTCCACTGTATTTTGCAAAGAAGTATCCAAGTCACAGAGAGCAGTTTTCAGATTCTTTATGCTTTATTTGTGTGGTAATGCAGCCCGCTTTATTGAATTGGACACTTCGTTTGTCGATTGCATAGAACTGCCATCTCTGTGAAATGTATGCAACTACGTGTGTGTCTTGCCTATTGATAAGAGTTTCTATCATGTCATACATTTCCAGCACTTGGACAAATTTGCCAACATTGGAATATAATAGACCAATACCGGTATTTGCCGACATTGGTACATAATGGACCAATATTTGCCAACATTGGTATGTAATGAACCAATATTTGCCAACATTAGTAGATAATGGACCAATATTTGCCAACATTGGTACATAATGGACCAATATTTGCCAACATTGGTATGTAATGAACCAATATTTGCCAACATTAGTAGATAATGGACCAATATTTGCCAACATTGGCACATGATGGACCAAAATTCACCAACATTGGTACACAATATATGCCAATTTGGCACATAATGGACCATTATTTGCCAACATTGGTATGTAATCAATAAACCAATATTTACCAACATTAGTAGATAATGGACCAGTATTTGCCAACATTGGCACATACTGCACCACTGTTTGCGAACATTGGCACATTAGGGAACAATTGCCAACATTGGCACATAATGGAACAATCTTTGCCAACATTGGTACATAATGACCAATCTTTGCCAACATTGGTACATAATTATCCCGTGCTTTAGGTCCATATTTCATTTGTTAGTGATCATGACGTAAGCGTTTTCATCACAATCTGAATTAACTGGTGAACGGCCTTAGCCAGGTTTGTTCAGACATTTTGGTTCAGTTTGGGAAAGAAACGTTTTGTGCTGATGTGGTCTTGATGATGTCGAGGCTGGAAATGACCCCTGGTCAGCAGCCTTGGTTGATGAATGCAGTTTTATAGGTCCTAATTTATCAGAATTCCATATGTATCATATTTGTATCATTAGTAATAATATATTCATAGAATAAAGTCTATAAAAATTGTATAATAGCATAAAGATGTCTTTATGATAAGGTCTTTATGATAAGGCCAATGAAAATTGATTATTTGTTTCTCGTCAGCGCCCGCATCTGATTTAGGCCCCTCATCAAAAAATTTCATTATTTACAAAAATTTCATTATTTACCAAGTACATGTATGCCCTTTTGAATGGTACTTGTAGTGCTATGGTGAATCTGAAAAGGGTCGTCTTTTGCGTGAAAAAATAATGAATAATGAATAATGAAAAAAAACCCTCATCAAATTCTGAAAAATTGTTGATGAGAAACTAATAATCAATTTTCATTGGCCTAATAGGCTAATCTAAATCTCAGGATGGTATTTAAAGGATATCCTCCTTTAGGTGCTCCTCCACGAGTTGGCTCTCTATGGGAACTCAACTTAACTATAGAAAGCTATGGGCAATCATTCGTGTCATTCATCTTGGCGTGTAAGTCATAAGGAAACCAACAATAGGGAGGTTGAGATCAGCAACTTACCACGGATCCTTATACGTATAGGGATAGAAATGTGCACAAAATTTGTCCTCGTTGTACAGAATTCTATCCGTATACGTAATAAGGATCCGTGATAAGTCGCTGATCTCAACCTCCCTAATAGTAGCTGTCAGCCGTGCTTATGGCCAGAAGATGGCAGCAAAGTTGTAGTGGGCCAATATAAAAGAGAATTCTTTCATTGGTGCTCAAATTGGTGCTCAATCAAGCACGAAATGGGTCCGCTACGCATTGAATTCTTGTGGAGCAGCTACCCAGGGGGCAAAGGGCAAAAATGGGGTTTGGCCCCTGGGTAAGCAGATTTAGTCGTCTGGCCCGCCAGCCATAAGTCTAATTTGGTCGAATACTCCTCCCTACTTTCCCGCAGAGATTCTTGAGATGGCCCCCAGCTCCCGGCGGCGACATATCGATCGTGAAAACGGTAGGTATTGCGTCTATTTTGATTGATAAAGCCACACCCGCTGCTGCTAATACACTACATAGCAGGATCAATCAAATCATGGCGAATCAACAGCAACTGCAGGTTAGTAGGTTTTTGTAGTGTATTAATTTCGAACCGCGACGCTAGGCCAAGGACGGGTGCCAGCTTGACGGTGAAATCATCTGTGTAGCATGAGTAGTTGTTTCCCGTCTGCCAGTGTTCCCCTAAAATAGATGTTAGGTTAACAGTTCCAGTGCTAGGTACATGTATGTTATGTGTCAGGATGGGGGGTCAGCAATGAAATCTTCGACAGGCTTTGTACCCGGACGCTTACTGCTGATGATTGTCTTTTCTGCCCAACCCACAGGGGCATTACTCGGGGCTGTGTTATTACCGGGGTAAGTGCTCCTTGGACCTCTGTAACACACCCACCACCCCTGCAATGCATGCCTCAAGTCAGGGTTTCTGCCAGAAATATTTTTGAGGGTATGCAGTTCTTCAAAATCAGCAAAAAAAACCCATGAAATTAAAATGGCCCTTTTCTGTTTCTTTGAGGGTACTCACACCATACCCTGCGTACCCTCTGGCGGAAACACTGCAAGTCCCTGTCTGTGGCCCAACGGGCCAAAAGGTCCTCGCTTATCTCTCCTCTTTTCAATTGCAGTACCAGGCCCTTGGCGCACAACCATACTCGCCAGCAGGTCGGGGCCAGACGGCAGGGGCGGATGGGACCAGGAGAAAGTTCGCGAAGAATTACCAGAAAGGCTGCGGCATAACTCAAATCGTTCTCGGTAGTTTGGCGATACCCATAGGCATTTATGTAGTCGTCACGGCTTGGCACATCGGGATACTAGGTGCGGGAATCTGGTGCGGAGCGTTCATGATTATTGCTGGAATTCTCGGCGTCGTGTCCTCAAAAACTGAGAAAAAGGGGACAATTGTGGCGTGCATGGTGATGTCTATCATCGCTAGCGTCTTTGGTTTCGTCTTTTTCGTCATTTCAACAATATTGTGCGTTCAGGACGTGTACCGACGTTGGTATAACATGCACATGAACTACATCTATCCTCGATATGCGAGAAATGCCGCCGGGATTACTTTGAATTCCATTGGAGCGCTCTGCGGATTGGCCGAGGTTTTCGTCGCGGTGATCCAGTCTGCAATATGCTGCCGGACAACATGCTGCAATGGCCGACAGCAGCAACCCACTTCGGCTCCTGTGCTGACGTACCAGACGGGTGGTATACCCCAGTCGGCGTATCCGACCCAGCCGAACGAGGGAGGCGTACAAACTGCGACAGGTCCTCCTGGGAGACCCCACGTCAGCGTAATTTCGTCGGATGGAGCTGCTTATCCGCGGGGGTACACGACAGGACCGCCGCTGGGGCAGTAGGCCCACCTACGGTTCAGCCAACGCCACAGGTGCCTGG
>NMRB01000476.1:171262-181482 GCA_002633025.1 Notospermus geniculatus
GATTACGCCTTTAATACTGAACGGAATTTCACAAGATTTTTATGGTAGGCTCATCTAGCAAGGGTACATAATATACTCTGCGGGTTTTCAATTACATTCATTTTCCAGCCCTGTAGGGGGCGCTTTGTAACAACCACATAAGTTCCCTTCCGCTCTGTAACATGGGCCAACGGTGTGTCGCGTCAAAGAATCGACCAAATCTGATTTTCCACTTTGCCACCAGGGGGCCAAAAAGCCGAATCACATAAACTGTGATTGTGCCATTAATACTGAACGGAATCTTCAAAATACATGCCCGTCGGACTTGCACCCGGGCGACGGGGGACGTTCAATGCTGTGCTTGTTCTTCTTATTTTGGCATCTTCCGTGTCAGTTGTGCTGGTCTTATTCATGCAGAACATGTCGTCATGACGTGACAAAATCGGCCCACGTCATTCACCCCTTTAGCAAATAACGTCATTCTTTGTTACTTTTCATCATCCTTCAAAAGCGTTACTCCGACGACGATGATGGATAAATCACCAATCATAACCAACCAATCAAAATTCACCTCAGCATTCATCGGCCTCGCACAGAGCCTCTCTTTCATACAAACGAGGCTAAATCGCGTTTATCATTCGTCGCATAGTCGACCAACATCATAACCCTTTTATGGAAACTTTCCCGTCCACTCTCCGTATAATTTCTCGTTAATTGTTCAACGGCGACATTTCGAGGCGATTAAGCGATGTCGTCTGCTTCGTGATTGATCTCTTGTTAGTATGCATTAGCCAAAATAATCGGTATGTGACAATAGCGCATGTTAAGGGACTGGCGATTGGTCATTTGTTGAAGAGCCGATGGAATCACCAATAGAGATGCATGAAATGAAAAATTGCGGATCCTAGTTGAGCATCAAGTGAACTTGATTTTTCCGTCAGGGCCGAAACCATAGCATTATGGCCCTGTTAAGTACAGAAGAGGCCATCTCAAGCTACTCATGTTCTTCACTTGGATAGGGTCTTTCTACTTGCCCTTGCAAAGGCACAAGGTACAAGGCACCATGGCTTACTGTGTATGGCTGTGTAATGTAAGAGGAAACTGGAAGACTCGGAAAAAACGAAGTATGGTTGATAAGAAGAATCACCATCGCTATCTCACAAAGATATTACCCCTGACCTTAGATGACGCCAGAGCCACCACTGGTAAAATTTACATCAGTATTTCTGGATCTACATTTTCTTATAGATACAGTTTTTTACCAACATCCTGACGTCATGGCCTTTGTGCGACAAATATAGACAACATATTTTGTAAAAATAACCACCGTGGTTATGGTGGCCTAACTTCTTCCGATCGTAATATCTTTAGATGTGTGCATCCCACGACATGGAAAGAATAGGAAATGACCATTGATATGCCGTTTTTTCCAGGGAGGCATTTTTTCCGTGTATCATATTCTGATTCTCTCAATGGGAGATGATCCTTTATTAGTATTTGGTATTTGTACATATATTGGATTTTTCCCGTCGGGGCCGAAGCCACAGCATAGTTGGCCCTTGTAAGTACAGAAGTGGCCATCTCAAGCTACTCATGTTCCTCATTTGGATGAGATCTTTTACTTGCCCTTGCAAAGGCACAAGGCACCACGGCTTACTGTCCCATGCAACAGACTGAAGAGCAATTTATGAGTAGAATCACGAAAGTTTGAAAAATAGTGCTCCTATGAAGTATTATTACAGGGGCGTAGCCAGCTTTTATGGCCTAGGGGAACAATTGATTGAGTCCAGAGGGCGAAGCCAGAGGGGGGTCTGGGATGCTCCTGTATTAGAATGAAGAATGTAGGAAGAAACCAAAGCCCTCGGAGAAATCCTACAATTTAATATGATGTCACAAAATGCCTGTGGCGTGGCCGTGGATCGACCCCACAACCTCCTTCGTTGCAGCTGCAGCTCTTGCCACTTCACCACCCCAACACCCAGTTGTCTGTATTAAAGTCGTCTATGGTGGTGCAGGATAATGCAATTTCTCGTGATGTAAATTTCAAACCTGGCAGTGAAAAAATGACTTTTAGAAAATTTTAAAAAAAACTTACAGTGTGAATTTTTGTATTTTCCAGAAAGAAGATGAGAGTGAGACCGTGGCTCAACCAAGACCGAAGCCCAAGAAACCGTTAAGGTCGCCAGGTGAGGAATATGGCTTGTGAAATATCACTTCTTCAGGAGTTTTTCTGTGCACGAGAAATACTTAAAGCAGCAGAGTGTTGGATCTCAAATGTGTTATTTGACTGCCGACGTAGTGGGAGCCACCTAGCGGCAGCAAAATGAACTACAAAAATGCATTGCCCCGGTACAAAATGTACGTAGTAAATCAGGTCAATTTGCCGACAACGTAGTTAGTCCCTGGGTTGGTGAGTGGCGCGGTGGCAATACCGTGGTCCTTTTAATGGAATTTAAGGCACAAGGTACAAGACACCACAGCTGACTGTCCCACGGACTGAACAGCCAGGGATGATTAATCCCACATGGCCCGGGCTGGATTCGAACCCGGGCCCTGCTGCTTGCTAAGCGGATGTGATTATCACTAGGCTATCAAAGCTCCTCAAGAATTTGACCGTAACATTCTTTCCTTCTTCAGATTACAACCCCCTGACGGGTGAAGGTCCGTCCTGTGCATGGCGACCCGGCAGGCCACGAGGTGGTGGCGGCGGATGAGGTTAAGCGCTGTGCGCAGAGAATAGTTCTGGCTAGATCTATAGAGGGCAGCGCGAACCAAAAGCATAATAGTGGCAAATATTGATATCCTAGGCTTAGGGCTTAGTTGTTTGAAACTGCACCGCGACACTGTTTAATATGGTGTTACTTTATCAAATATTATGGCTATAAATCTAAAGGCCTTCAGGGCTCATATTGAACCCCCTCAAAAATTGGGGTTTTGAGGGTCCCACATCACTTTTTAAGGGTCCTTCATGTATGGGTATGGGTAAACTAGATTTGCCAGGGTCCTTCCTTTGTTTTGGGGGGGGGGGTAAAAAACACTTTTCAGGGGTTACCCTGAGTCCTGGGCCTTGACTGAAAGTGACAAAGTGATCACCAAATTAGCTTCCTAATGTCAGTTTCAAACACCTTGGCTCTTTGATGTTACTATTGAAGGCTTTTGGTTCAAAGCTATATTTGTGCCCTCTTTGTTTGGTGGCCAGAACTAACACTGTGCACAGATCACCAACTACCATCACAAAGTTGAAGCAGCGTGGGACCGAATTGCACTTCAGTTTGTTGAGGCCTACTCGCGGAGACGTCAGTCACCTCCATGTGGAGCTGATGGATTCATTATCAACTGGTTTCCTCTCCTTTTGCTCTGCTGTAAGCAACATCGAATTTGATGGACGATCGCACGAGCCAATATATGGTCTCCAACCACTTCTCCAGACTGGCGTGTGATTTTCGCCCATTGTATGGTGGCAGCACTGTGGATAATAATGAAGGATTTACTGCCGAATGCAGCGTGAAACTCCCAAGTGTGCGGAGGTCTTAACAGCCCCAGGAGTCCATGCATAAACTGATGAACTCCGTCTCCAAACAGTTGTCCAGATTGTGGTGTGATTTTCAAATGCGCCCATTGTACAGAGGCAATGTGGCAAAAAGAATCAAAGGATTTACTGCCGAATGCAGCGTGAAACTTTTTAAAAAGTTTGTGGAGTCCTGGGCTGACCGCACAGAAAGGCTGATAGTGCTTTCGGTGCCTATAGGTGGTTTAGTTAATGGGAAAATGCGTTACAACTAACTGCCGATAGGCGCCGGTAGCACTATCGAACTTTCTGTGCGGTCGGCCCTAGACAGAGCTATGAGGCCCTGCAGAAGATACGAAAATAGGCCTCAGGTCGCTGAAACTGGTTCTTCACCCCATAACAAATGGAAGGAGCTTCTGGAATCTTAGTTCAGCTGCTTGCCTATCCTGTTACATGGAGAATGGAGAATCATTTCAGAATGGTGCTGTGCCAGTTTTCTGTTATGTAGAAGGAAGTCTCCAGGCTGCAGACGGCACGAAGAATCGGAAGTCGCGGAACGCCACAAGTCTCAAATTCTCTTCATGATTGATCAGTAATCGGTCTCGCTGAGACCTTCAGCACAGTGATGGTAGGAATGACACTATAAACTGCAGACCACATCAGCACTTCATTTCATTTGTTATATCGGTAGTTTGGTGTTCCTTTTGGGTTTTAATTCACGTATCTATTCAGAGGTAGATCACTTTATTCATACATCTGTGAAGATGAAGGTATTTGTATATTTGCATCAGGGCCGAAACCATAGCATTATTGGCCCTGGTGAGTATGGAAGAGCAGGCGCAGATCCAAGGGGGGCGCACGCCAACTCCCCCCCCCCCTTTCGGCCAACAAATCTGTAAAATAGACCGTGAAATTCTGAAATTTTGAGCAAATCAATGAAATTCACTGCAGATTTCAATGTTTCTAGCACAGTGCGCCCCCTCTTTTCCAAAATCCTGGATCCACCCCTGAAGAGGCCATCTGATGTTACTTGCTACTCATGTTAACCCTGTGGATGGGGTCTTGAATGGAGGCCGCATGATGCTGACACAACGGAGAGACTGACGAAAGCGAAGTCGAGCCATCTGTTGTAGGCCCACTTTCAACTATGCAAGCTTTAACTGCTGATGAAGTTTCATACAATTTGCCTTCAGGAAAGCCGCTGATTATGTGGCTATGTCGGGAGTTCTGTCGGGGAACTATTTATAGCGCTTATATTTGGGAATTACTGGTATTTTGCAAAGAAGTATCCAAGTCACAGAGAGCAGTCTTCAGATTCTTTATGCTTTATTTGTGTGGTAATACAGCCTCTATTTAATTGGACACTTCGTTTGTCGATTGCATTGAACTGCCATCTCTGTGAAATGTATGAAACTACGTGTGTGTGTTGCCTATCGATAAGAGTTTCTATCATGTCATACATTTCCAGCACTTGGACAAATTTGCCAACATTGGAATATAATAGACCAATACCGGTATTTGCCAACATTGGTACATAATGGACCAGTATTTGCCAACATTGGTATGTAATGAACCAATATTTGCCAACATTAGTAGATAATGGACCAATATTTGCCAACATTGGCACATAATGGACCAATATTCGCCAACATTGGTACATAATCGACCAATATTCGCCAACATTGGTACATAATGGACCAATATTCACCAATTTGGCACATAATGGACCGTTATTTGCCAACATTGGTATGTAATCAATACACCAATATTTGCCAACATTAGTAGATAATGGGCCAGTATTTGCCAACATTGGCACATACATGTACTGCACCACTGTTTGCGAACATTGGCACATTAGGGAACAATATTTGCCAACATTGGTACATAATGACCAATATTTGCCAACATTGGCACATAATGGAACAATCTTTGCCAACATTGGTACATAATGACCAATATTTGTCAACAGTGGTACATAATTATCCCGTGCTTTAGGTCCATATTTCATTTGTTATTGATCATGACGTTAGCGTTTTCATCACAATCTGAATTAACTGGTGAACGGCTGTAGCGCGGTTTGTTCAGACATTTTGGTTCAGTTTGGGAAAGAAACGTTTTTTGTGCTGATGTGGTCTTGATGATGTCGGGGCTGGAAATGACCCCTGGTCAGCAGCCTTGGTTGATGAATGCAGTTTTATAGGTCCTAATTTATCAGAATTCCATATGTATCATATTCGTATCATTAATAATAATATATTCATAGAATAAAGTGTATAAAAATTGTATAATAGCATAAAGATGTCTTTATGATAAGGCCAATGAAAATTGATTATTTGTTTCTCGTCAGCGCCCGCATCTGATTTAGGCCCCTCATCAAAAAATTTCATTATTTACAAAAATTTCATTATTTACCAAGTACATGTATGCCCTTTTGAATGGTACTTGTAGTGCTATGGTGAATCTGAAAAGGGTCGTCTTTTGCATGAAAAAATAATGAATAATGAATAATGAAAAAAAACCCTCATCAAATTCTGAAAAATTGTTGACGAGAAACTAATAATCAATTTTCATTGGCCTAATAGGCTAATCTAAATCTCAGGATGGTATTTAAAGGATATCCTCCTTTAGGTGCTCCTCCACGAGTTGGCTCTCTATGGGAACTCAACTTAACTATAGAAAGCTATGGGCAAGCATTCGTGTCATTCATCTTGGCGTAAGTCATAAGGAAACCAACAATAGGGAGGTTCAGATCAGCAACTTATCACGGATCCTTATACGTGTATACGGATCGAAATGTACACAAAATTTGTCCTCGTTGTACAGAATTCTATCCGTATACGTATAAGGATCCGTGATAAGTCGCTGATCTCAAACTCCCTAATAGTAGCTGTCAGCCGTGCTTATGGCCAAAAGATGGCAGCAAAGTTGTAGTGGGCCAATATAAAAGAGAATTCTTTTCATTGGTGCTCAATCAAGCTACGCCGCATTGAATTCTTGTGAAGCAGCTACCCAGGGGGCAAAGGGCAAAAATGGGGTTTTGCCCCCTGGGTAAGCAGATTTAGTCGTCTGGCCCGCCAGCCAGTAAGTTTAATTTGGTCGAATACTCCTCCCTACTTTCCCACAGAGATTCTTGAGATGGCCCCCAGCTCCCGGCGGCGACATATCGATCGTGAAAACGGTAGGTATTGCGTCTATTTTGATTGATAAAGCCACACCCGCTGCTGCCAATACACTACATAGCAGGATCAATCAAATCATGGCGAATCAACAGCAACTGCAGGTTAGTAGGTTTTTGTAGTGTATTAATTTCGAACCGCGACGCTAGGCCAAGGACGGGTGCCAGCTTGACGGTGAAACCATCGGTGTAGCATGAGTAGTTGTTTCCCGTCTGCCAGTGTTCCCCTAAAATAGATGTTAGGTTAACAGTTCCAGTGCTAGGTACATGTATGTTATGTGTCAAGATGGGGGGTCAGCAATGAAATCTTCGACAGGCTTTGTACCCGGACGCTTACTGCTTACTGCCCAACCCACAGGGACTTGGCCGAGATATACGTTACTAGACCGGGGCATTACTCGGGGCTGTGTTATTACCGGGATAAGTGCTCCTTGGACCTCTGTAACCCACCACCTCTGCAATGCATGCCTCAAGTCCCTGTGGACCAACCAGCCAAAAGGTCCTTGCTTCTGCTTATCTCTCCTCTTCAATTGCAGTACCAGGCCCTTGGCGCACAACCATACTCCCCAGCAGGTCGGGGCCAGACGGCAGGGGCGGGTGGGACCAGGCGAAAGTTCGCGAGGAATTACCAGAAAGGCTGCGGCGTAACTCAAATCGTTCTCGGTAGTTTGGCGATACCCATAGGCATTTATTCAGTCGTCACGGCTTGGCACAGCGACATCGGGATAATAGGTACAGGAATCTGGTGCGGAGCGTTCATGATTATTGCTGGAATTCTCGGCGTCGTGTCCTCAAAAACTGAGAAAAAGGGGACAATTGTGGCGTGCATGGTGATGTCTATCATCGCTAGCGTCTCTGGTTTCGTCTTTTTCGTCATTTCAACAATATTGTGCGTTCAGGACGTGTACCGACGTTGGTATAACATGCACATGAACTACATCTATCCTCGATATACGAGAAATGCCGCCGGGATTACTTTGAATTCCATTGGAGCGCTCTGCGGATTGGCCGAGGTTTTCGTCGCGGTGATCCAGTCTGCAATATGCTGCCGGACAACATGCTGCAATGGCCGACAGCAGCAACCCACTTCGGCTCCTGTGCTGACGTACCAGACGGGTGGTATACCCCAGTCGGCGTATCCGACCCAGCCGAACGAGGGAGGCGTACAAACTGCGACAGGTCCTCCTGGGAGACCCCACGTCAGCGTAATTTCGTCGGGTGGAGCTGCTCATCCGCCAGGGTATACGACAGGACCGCCGCTGGGGCAGTAGGTCTACGGTTCAGCCAACGCGGCAAGTGCCTGGTGGTGGGAGTTTGCCGCCGGCTGCTCCCCCATCGTACAGCCAGTAGGACAAGACGCGTCAGTGACGGTGTGAACCCGCCTAAATTCATCCCAGATGGTTTCAAGTTGACAGATATTTGCCATACATGTAGCTGCAGTTACTTGGAATACCATACAGTTTTTCTGTGAACTATTCATGTTTTGTGATGCAAAAGAACCCTGAGGGGAAATTGAACGAATTTCAATGTTTATGTATAAATAATATATGACACAAATAATCATTATTCATCGAGAAATCGTTTCTATGTCGTCAATACGTACACCATAGCTCCTTTTAAAAGGTCAAAGGCATCATACCTTTTTGGAAATTTAATCACAGGCAGCCTCAGTCCTCATCACCTCGACGTCAAACCGAGTTCTGTACGGGCCCNCCCCCCCCCCCCCCCCAACAAAAAAGATGTCGCACTCGCGTCTCGCCCAAAGTCTGTTGGTTATCGGCGAATGGTCTCGTCTATTGTGCGTTCATTGGAAAAATGACCACCAAATCGTAGCCCTCCAAGGGGGCATTCAATAAAAAACTATGACGTCGTTAGAATGGTGTTCCGCTGACGACATCTACTGGAGTGGGGCAAACCTACAACATTTGATGACGTAGTCCGCAAAAAGAAGAGGGGCATTTCCCTACAATCTCCTGGCCAATCGTCGTCTTCGTATTACGCCACACCAAAAAAACCCTGCATGCGGGTCGGGGATTGGGCGGAGCAGGTCCTGTACTTTGGTTTTTGGTACTGGATCATTCGAACGGAGAAACGGAGACTTTAGGATCTGATGTGATGGTGGTTTTCACCGCAGCAAATGAAAAAGGCGACAATGTATGTTGAATAAACGGCAATATGTATTTACAAAGTCACATGTGAACAAAGGTGACAAATAGATTATTTATCCACTGGTCATCACACAATTTACACGTTTGAAGGGAAAAAATACTCAAATCGGGGGAATCTTCCTGTGGGTTACATTCGGTCGTGGGTCGTCTCGGACAGCGAAGCGACATGTTTGGTCTCTGACAGCGAATCGTAGTTGAGCTCATTTCAATGGCACTAAGTTGAAAAGTTCAGTCAGAATTCAGTTCAGAATGTGAAAAAAACTGTTTCCAAAATATTATTGTCACTGCATATTAGGGTTAACTGCTGGTGGGTTCCCAGCATAATTCGGTGTGTCACTTTGAAACTGTTGATACGACGGAGGTGCTTCCGCCGGCAACTTGGCAGCATGTTGAGGACTTCCCTGGTGATACTGCGGTTGTGGTGTCGCAGGGCCGGGCACCGCTGAAGCCCATTGCTGCCCAGACATGCCAGGCTGCACAAATTGTGCCTGACCAAGTTGCGGCCCTCCAATATTTGTGTACCCAGGTGGGTAAACGACTGGACCTGGTGAAATCACGTTGACCTGGGGTGCGCCGGTCGGCATGGTCGCCTGGAATCCCTGGGTCTGCACATACTGGGTGGGAGCCTGCTGCGGAACGTAGATGACGACTCCAGGCTGGTCGGGGTCGCGTCCTCCGCAGCACGTCGTGCGGCAACATATTGCTGACTGAACGATTGAGGTGACTATCTCAGCCAGGGCAACAATTATTCCCGTAGTGTCCATAAAAAGCCTGACATGGTTGATGCCTTTATAGTTGTCGTAGCGCCATCGCCAGTAGCTGTTATCGAAGTCACACGCTATAGCTGACATGATCAAGAGGACGCATCCAAACAGGCTTGCAAAGATGGACATGATCATGCAGCCAACAATTACGCCAGTCTTTTGGGTGTAAGACGACCACACGCCCAGACACCCAGGCACGACCATGAAGACACCACACCAAATGCCCGTCGCAACAAGCCCTAGAGAAGCTCTCGTCGCGATCCCACCGACGCCTACCACCACTGCTATCCCACCAAAAACAATCTGAGATATCCCGCATCGTTTTTGAGAGTCCCTCGCAAATCTCCGTCTAGTCCAGCTTGTCCCAGGCTGAGGGGCTGCAGCGGCCTGGGGTGGCTGTCCGATTTGACCGGCGGCTTGGGGTGGCAGTCCGATTTGACCTGCGGCTTGGGGTGGCTGTCCGATTTGACCAGCAGGGACTCCTGGATGCGTGGGTGGTTGTCCTTGGTATTGGACATACTGGGGCTGCATCTGAAAAGTGATTGCGGTGATATCAAATGCCATTCACTCACTTCAGTTTGGGATTTCCTGCAAACTGCACATGCGCAGTTACTTCGGGGGCGGGG
>NMRB01000476.1:197591-221305 GCA_002633025.1 Notospermus geniculatus
GATGAGCGGCCTGCAAGGATCGCCTTGCATTCCATTGGGATCCTCGTTGGATTGGCCGAGATCGTCGTCTCCATAATCCAGTCTGCTATCTGTTGTCGTACAACATGCTGCACTGGTCAACAAGCCGGTCCAACCGTTGTCTACATTCCCCAGCCATTTCCGGCTCAGTATGCCCTGCAGACTCAGGGCATGGTCCAGGCGACGAACATCCCGATGGGAACATCTGGTATCACTGTGGTAACACCTGGTACATATCCTGCTGGTTATACACCCGTTACACACGCAGGGGTACCTCCTGCACAAGGTGCAGCAGGAGTACCTCCTGCGCAAGGTGCAGCAGGAGCAGTGGTACCTCCTGCGTACAGCCAGACAGGGGCCTCCCCACCGGAGTACACTGAGAAGCAACCGTTAACCAACCCCGAAATGTAACACTGCGGATCTGATAGTGGACTGAGTGGTCCTTGGATGTTCTCAGCCAGTCCAGACACATCGTGTGCATCTAGTCTGCAACTTCCAAGTAATAGACGATATCACTCCAAAAGAGCACAGCACCTGACGGTAACTGCAGCGTCACGACGTCCCGTACGCATTCCTTGACATGCGACGTCATGATCGCTGAAACAAGTGGAGGTTTTTCGAATGACGTCACGACATTCAGAATGATGTACAGGACGTCGTGACGCTGTAGCCCTCGCCAGTTACCGTCAGGTGCTGCGCTCTATTGGAGTGATAGGGTCTATTTCACCTGGACCATTCTTGAACTCCTGGACCACAGTGCTGATTGTGGTTCCTTCAAAATGTGTGCTATGTATGGCATATATTTTTGGTATAATATACAAATGTAACTTTGAATTGATTCCATGCACTTTCACAATACTGAGTGTTGTTGTTGTATTTGATTTTTCCGTCAGGGCCGACGCTATAGCATTATTTGCCCTGGTAAGTACGGAGGAGGCCATCACAAACCGGGAATGAAATCCCATATGGCCCGGGCTGGATTCGAACCCGGGACCTGCCGCTTGCTAAGCGGACGTGATAACCACTAGGCTATCAGGCTCCACCACTGAGTGTGAGTGTGAAGTTGCAATAAGCAGTGGAGCAGTGGGAAATCACGTCTCGTCCATATTTTTGCTCATGGTCCTGACATGACAGGCAAAAGAGAAATGGGACATGATTTGAAGTTCTCTGAAAGGGTCTGCGGATGCGGTTTCCTAGTATATCTGCCTCGCTGTTCATAATGCATCCATTTACTGGATCTACTCACGTATAAGATCCTAAGCGGGACAATACCGCAGTTTACCGCCTCCGTGGGCAGACTTGAAACAGCCGTCCAAAATGGTAGGCCTAGGCCTTTTGCATTGCATGACTGTCGGCATTTCCTGTAGCCAACCCACATCAGGTGTCTGGGTACCCTCTGAACCTGGAACTCAAGGCCTGCCCGGGAACATTTCGATTTAACATTTGTCATTTGTTCTTCTGGTACATTCACCCAGGTGAGCACATGGTCCATGGACCATTTCATTATACAGTGTATATTATACCCTCTCCGGTGTCATACTTAAAAACAGATGGGTTACTATTTTCTGAACTGTTGTTGAAAACTTTATTTGTTCTTTATTTATGATTATTTTGCCTTTTATATCTGTATGCTTTATTGCTCTATGCGGGCCTATAGATTTTATCTTACTCGTAATCGTACTCATAGGCCTACTCTGTAGTATCGCGTACATGCTTGTAATATGATTATAGCTACAAAGACATATTAAAATAAGTTTATTGTAGTAGCTCCAAACTACAAGTATTGTGGAAAGTTCTTTGATGCAATTTATTTAGTGAACTTGTGAAAGACCAGTTACTTACTTTTTGAAATAAAAAATCCTTCCATATAGACTCTCTAAGACTAATTATTTGTCCCTTTTTGCATAAATCAGCCAAATCTGTCAAATCTGTTGAAAATTTTCAACTGAATAAATCTTTTCTGACTTTTCTGACATGCCTGATCTGATACTATACAATGTACCTATACCCGGGACTGTATACATAAGTAGTTTTGAACGCAGTAGTTTCCCATTGCAATACCAAGTTTTCCCAAGTTTACCACCGTTGCAATACCATGAGAACCACGGACGCTGGGATCAAGCGAAGTGGGCCGTCATCGGCCCACCATGCTGTTCCCAGTACGACTTCAGTTCAGATCAAACACGTGTCTTTTCCCGCCCAAATCTGACATCACCAAACTGGTTTGTCGTCCATTGGCAGCGTCATGTATGGTTGGGATGTAGAGCCTATTCATACAACATGATCACATGACGGCTAAACCAGGAAGACGAAGAGTATGGCGCAATAGATTTTTGACAAGCAGTAATTTGTGTGGTTGGGATGTGGAGACTATTCATACAACATGATCACATGACCTGATGACTGCTAAATAATCAGGAAGACGAGGAGTATGGCGCAATAGATTTTTGACAAGCTGTCGATAAAGTTTGGAATCCGAAATGGCGTATCAGCAACATACAGCGTTCATGAGACCACAGGTAGGTACGGGCGAGTCTACAGGCCCTATTGTCAATTGTGTTTAGTCAGACAGATTCAGAATGCCACTAGGCCTAAGTGACGTACCAGTGCAGTGCAGTGGCTGGTTGGTAAGCAGATACACAGTAGGCCTAGGACTCGTGTATGGCAAGCCTGCCTACCATGAATCTGGGTCATCTTGGCATAGACTCTAGGTTGATTGCAGTAGTGGGGTCACAGGTTCTTGTGGTTCGATACTATACTAGGGGACCACCGGTCCTGACACACTTCACTGAGAATGTATTTCAAAACATTCTCAGTGAAGTGTGTCAGGACCGGTGGTCCCTAGTAGTAGAGTATCGAACCACAAGAACTTGTGGTGGGGTCTGGACGTTGAATGTCTGAAGATTCGGGCTCCCAAGACCTTGTTGACCACTTGGCCAGCTATTCTCAACTTGACTCGGGCAGTAGACTCTAATCTAAGCTTATCAAGGTAGTGCTGCGAGCAGTCACACCAAAGATGTAATCAGGACGTCCAATACAGTACAACACGGACAGAACGTTGAAAAATGGTAAACGCTCACAGCATCTCCCAGTAGCGGTAATGGGCTACCGGCAACACAAAAGGAGGCGCTGATCATCAACCAGGTTAAAATGCAAATGCGCATGCCTTGCAATTGTTGAACATCATCAGACGTTATGTGTCATTCTCGTCGATTAAACACCGTTTTCACGGTCATATTCACTTTTAATCCACAAACAATGGCGTTCTAATCCATCCATACAAACCAAACATTCATATCAACACATTGGTTTTACCATCAACGGGTGATTTCACATAATTTCAACACAAAATATCCAGAATTTTCGAAAAATTGACACAGGTCCCTGATGCTAATAATATTGTATTTTTCTTTTTAGGTGCAGCCCCAGTATGTCCAATACCACCAAGGACAGGCTTTTCAACAAACCGTGGTCCCCGCAAATCAAGTTTTCGTACAACCCCAAGCAGCCCCAGCAACGCAAGAAGGAGGAACACGGAGGAACTTCGCCAAAGATTCGCAAAAGCGATGCGGCATTGCACAAGTTGTTCTCGGTGCGATTGCTATGATTGTTGGAGCTGTTCTGATACAAGTTGATGGTGTGGATGGCGGATCAGGATTTGGTTTTTCGGCTGCAGGAGTGTGGTCAGGGGTGTTCATGATACTTGCGGGAAGTTTCGGCATCTGGTCTTCAACAGCACAGACAACTTCAACGATCGTGACATGTATGGTCCTGTCCATCCTTGCCAGCTGTTTTGCGTTCACGTTTTTCATCCTCTCGGCTATTGCATGTGGAATCAATAATAACAGATATTTTTGGCGTTACGGGTATTCTGATGGTGAGCGGCCTGCAAGGATTGCCTTGCATTCCATTGGGGTCCTCGTTGGATTGGCCGAGATCGTCGTCTCCATAATCCAGTCTGCTATCTGTTGTCGTACAACATGCTGCACTGGTCAACAAGCCCGTCAAACCCTTGTCTACGTACCCCAGCCATTCCCAGCTCAGTATGCCCTGCAGACTCAGGGCATGGTCCAGGGGACGAACATCCCGATGGGAACATCTGGTGTCACTGTGATAACACCCGGTACCGGTACATACCCTGTTGGTTATACACCCGTCACACAGCAGCATGTGCAGCCTCCTGCACAAGGTGCAGCAGGGGTAGTGGTACCTCCTCCGCAAGGTGCAGCAGGGGTACATGTACCTCCTGCACAAGGTGCAGCAGGGGTAGTGGTACCTCCTGCGTACAGCCAGACAGGGGCCTCCCCACCGGAGTACACTGAGAAGCAACCGGTAACCAACCCCGAAATGTAACACTGCGGATCTGATAGTGGACTGAGTGGTCCTTGGATGTTCTGAGCCAGTCTAACACATTGTGTGCATCAAGTCTGCAACCTCCAAGTAATCTCAACTGGACAGTTCTTGAACTCCTGGACCACAGTCCTGACAGTGTTCCTTCTAAAAATGTGATACGTAGTGTATTTAAATATTTTTGGTATGAGTAGAATTTAACTTTGAATAGATTACCGTACATGCACTTGCACTATAATAGTATGAAGTTGCAAATGTTGGCGCAGTGGACATTTTTGCTAATGGTCCTGACGTGATAGGCAGGGTGGAGAAATTGGACATTACGTCTCTGGAGGGTCTGCTGATGCGGTTTCCTCGCCTATCTTCCTTGCTGTTCATGCATTCATTTTCTCTCCAGTCTCTGTCATGGATGTTTAGGCAGATCATTCCAGTTAGGCCTTGTCTTTTGAGGCGAGTGAAAAACTGTCCGCCTCAGAACAATAGAATTTTCTATTGTTCTGAGGTGAGCAGTTTTTCACTCGTCTCGGAAGACAAAAGGCCTGTTCCAGTTAGGCCAACCCTCTCTGATAAAATACATGTATTGATTAAACGAGCAACATACCAGATGAGGCGAGGATGTCACCGCAAGCGATCTGGTTGCGACCGATCTTCGATCTTCTCGTTGGCAAGAAGATTTCGTGCGTCACTGCCCAGGTTACACCTGATGCCAGCAGCAGTTTTTGTTCCGTGGTGATCAGATCGCTTGCGATTTGATGTGCTGCCAGCTTTAGGCCTATTCACCAAGTGGTTTGGTTGGGTTCTGATATCAGATGGCATGAGCGCCATGTGTAAGTAAAAATGTAATTTCCAGCCCTGCCCTGTTATTTGCAACTTCTACAGTATTTTGAAACATGATGAGCACATATAGTTTTAATGATCTATAAATTCTTTGTATCAAGTACATACTATTTGTATTATGTAAAATGTCATTTTAAACCCCAAAATACCATAGAACAATGTATTAGAAAGACTCCCGATATTTGCCATTCAGTCATTGTTGTTGGGTATGTCTATTTTGTACTATCAAATAGTCCCATTTCACCACCTGGGACGTGAATTTTATTTTCCCATGTTAAGCTGTAAACATGTAAACAGGCAGTTTATCGTTTCATTTGTTCTGTTATTGTCTGTTATAATATTGTTATTGTCTGATTTTTTAAGGACATTGAGTAAAATGCTTTCCGTTTTGGTTACTCTTCTATTTACCTGCGAGATTTAGATACCGTATGGATCATCGATGCATCCTATTCCTAATTAGAGTCAGCCTGACTGTTTGTTAATGAGAATTTTGACATTAACAAAGGACCTGGATTTTTACGGTTTAGGGTAGTGTAAAAAAATTGTAGAGCTGCAATATTTTTTGCTGCTGCTATGCCGGTTGTAAAATTTAAATAAACGGCCATTTTGTAAACTAAAATTTGAATGACAAGAATCCTGTATAGTATGTCAATTGTGTACTATGTGAAAAAGGTTCCATATTATCTCCTCTGGGGGTATTACACTAATGTAGTGTGCCCTGCCAAAGTCTTGGATTTTAGTGGCCGAAACAATGGGTCATATGAATAAAGACTAGTAAATGCTTTTACTTGAACTTTGCAATACAAATGCACTAGGCAGTGCTGTACAAACCTGAAGTAAAAGCATTTGCTAGTCTTTATTCATTTTACTCATTGCCTATATTTTAGCACGGCCCCACACTGTGGCTGGTGCACCATCTGCTCTATAAATTTTTGAAACACTTCTTTTGTGTGTGGATCAAGAGGAGAGGGATAGGCCTATGTGATTCTGCAGTGGGAGGATGTCGTACTTTACCTTTTCTCCTTTTACCCCACCCAGTTTGCTTATTGTATCAGCTGGAAATTGTTAATATGGTAGGCCTTACTTGTTGTTTTTAATGTTGTTCGATTGAGGTAATGAATGATTCAATATGTTAGGGTATGTGCACAAAATTAAACAGACCTGTGCCTATTTTTCCATCAATTTTATAATTTTAGACTGTTTTAAACCTAACTGCTATCAGAGCCAATATCTATGGCCATATGGATTGATTTCATGGATATATCGTTTTATATGTATTTGTAGATCTAGGCTTCCTCTATTTTATGCACTCAAATGTATTTTTAACTTTAGTATGTTTAGGTGTCATCTGAATAAAATAGTAACGCAAATCACTGTTGTTGTTAATTGTGATACTTACGGGGCCTATATAGTAGTGAAACTGCAGGATTTCAGTTTATCACCGAGACACAGGGACCTCTGAGAGTCCTCAATAGATTTAGGGGCCTTGGGGTTAAATTCAGGGGTGTATTCTGTATATTTTGTATACCTTACCATGTCTAGCCCCTAACCATAGCCCTTCGGCCTAACCCTGAGTTTAACCCCAATTACTGACGACTCGCAGAGGCCCCTGTGATCAAGAGATGTAAGTTCCGCATCATCCTCCCACAGCAAGGCTTGTCTCGTTCCCCTTATACACTGTGTCAGCGGATGAAGAGGAGCGAGGTAAAAACCCCTGCTGTGGGAGGATGGTTCCGCATCTTCGTTCTTGGGATCATCTTCAGGGGCGGATCCAGGATTTGGTATAAGATTTGATATAAGAGGGGCGCACTGTGCTACTAAACACTGAAATCGGCAGTGAATTTCAAGGATTTGTTGGCCAAGAGGGGAGGGCGCACCCCCTTCGATCTGCACCTGATCGTTACCCCGCCAGTCATCTTGTAGTAGGCCTAGAATGAGTTGTTGGCCTAATTGAACTAAGAAAAAAGGTCAGTGTTGTTTCACCCGAGATAAGTTACCGACCTCCTATAGGCACGGATGCAGGGATTTCCAAGGGGGCACTTGGGTCTGGGAGAAAATTTCAAAAGTGAGATGCCAATTGATGGTGCCCAATTTCCAGGCACCTGGGGCACAAAAAAACATCACTCTACCGGCTGCCCCCCATCTGCCACTGTCCTCTAGCATGGCCTTGGGCCACCAACGGACGAGGACTCTCGTTGCCGGGGCTACCGGGACTTTCTTTCGTGTGACTCGAGGGTCCAGGAAAACCTGAAAGTAGGCCTAGGCCTATAGGCCTACCGGTAGCGCTCAATTAAATTTATTTGGGCGAAAATCAAGTTATAGAAACTTTACTTGACCGTAGCTATCGCTTTTGGGGGCTTTTCTGCATGAAAAACACGAATTCCGGTGTCGTCTGGGCGCGCGTCGCGGCAAATGGGCGTGGCCCTGTCCGTTTCTTTCGCCAACTCGCACCCAGGAAGGCGGGAAAAGTCTTGGCTGACGGGGTTGATGTCGAGTGAGGTACAAGACCGCCTGCTATATTGTATCGCTATTTTTATCTCCGTCATGTCCACCGCGAAAACCTTGGGCGAATGCAGTTCACGTTCTTCCAAGGGAAAACGAAAGGCGGCCACGGCGGGACGGGAATCCCGAGGCGCGAATCTCGAGACAGTTTTTAGTTTCATTTGCTACTAAGAGATGTCAGCACTCTAGCGCCTTTGACATGAATGGACCTAGCCATTGTAAGAAGCGTGATATTTTGATAGAGTTGTGTTGAAAGGATTGGATTGTCACCAGCGGATTAGTTTTCTAGTTTACTTGGCCCTTTATCGCTGGACACGTCACCTTTGGATTGAGATGACTCAAATTCGTATCGACGGACATTGAATCCGACGTCATCAGTCTAAAATCCAAGATGGTGGACTGGCATGATTTTTGGCTGCCGGGGACAGCGAGCTGAATATATCGCCGATTTTTCGTGTCTAGAACCTTTTCTCATTGAACATTAGACATACAGGAGAACTTGACAACACTAGGCAACGATGGGTATAATTTTTTCGAGATGGCGGGTACGAATCTTACTGCAATTCAGGTGTTTCTCGGGGGAATTTTGTCGTTTGATGACTGATGTAACAGGAAAATAAGTCCCCCAGGAATTAGGATTTGATTTAGGCCGTGTTCGGAAAGCTTCCCCGAGGAAATTTCTTCCCCGAGCTTCGGGGAATGTGAGCATGCCCAGTAAAGGCGAATTTCCGAACGATATTTGTGCTTCCTCGGGGAAAGGTACTACTGTGTGGGTTGCAGGCGTGAAATGTTCCACGTTTAGCCAATCAGCAGGTCGGATTGGAAAGAAAACGAAATGCATGCCGGGAGTTTCCCCAAGTGAGCGACTCGGCGAGTCGCTCACTTCGGCCAGGCTCGAGGAAGCCTTGGCAGCCTGCCAAATACCTTACCGAACGCTCTCCCGCTTCCCCGAGCCTCCCCGAGGAAGCTTTCCGAACACGCTATAAGGCTAGCCCTAGTCTCGCGCAGCCAGCCGTTTCGTTCCGCAGTACTGCTACACAAACGTCTGGCCCAGAACGCCGTTATTCTTGTGATACAGTGCATTGTGGGTAATGCTGTAGCAGGTCACGTGACATAAGATGGCTGCTTCCATTGATGGATAAAATTTCACCTCACAACCTTCCAAAATGTCTGAATCTGGCAATGAATCGATCGGTGAAGTGATCTGAGACAGCTTACTGGACAGCATCAACTTATTGGAGTTGAATATCAGGCTGAAAACTAAGCAGGAATTGTGTATCCGTATGGTAGACGAGGTCGAGAAATCCCAACTGACATTATGTGGTCGTCGCCATGATGAGGTCACATGATCACTTCTCTTGCCCAATCAGCAGCCGGATTGTGATTTTCGAATGGGAGGAATCGGCGGATGGGAATGAATGACTAGCTCTGTCCCTGATTAGCCAATCAGCATCCAGACCAGGATCTTGGTCTGCTCGTAACAGAAAAAGTGGCGTTATGACCCAGACGCTTGTTCGATCCCCAGATTCGAAACAGCGGCTGGTTGACCGAGACTAGGCTAGCCCTAAGTTTATAGCCTAGACCATGACCATTCGAACACAACCATTAATAGCCACAGACAATAATGTAGCTAAAGTTTAGAATCCACGATCGGTGGTTACTCAGCAGTAGCTATTAATCAGAAATGGAAATCCTACGGGTAGGCCTACGGTTAACGCCTCGGTATTAGGCGGGCCTTGCTGGAGAGCATTTCTATTGTTTCCCTATTGTTCGAGGGACACTTTCTCTGGCCCACCCTGTAGAATGTAGTTGGTGGCACATATTCCATCAGTTGATGACCTTTTTGGGCACTGATCGGGGATTCTAAAAAACTCGTTCTGATCTGAGGACCAGACTTACTTGTTACTAGCATGCTAGGCCTTGAAAATTTCGAGAATTCCTCTATTTCATGTTGATGTCTATACATTTCAGAAAAAGCCGTCAACCATAGAAAAACTTGAAGAGATCGATAAGGTAGGAAATTATAGCCTCATCTCCTATCGTGTGGGCCTACCCCTTCCATGCTGGTTCGGAAATTGTTTGAAGGACTGAGGAACTTTGATATTGATCTAAGTTGTTTTCATTCCAGGAAATGGAATCTCTGCACAAGCTCCGTCGACACAACTTAGAAAGACAGAAGAAGGTCATAGGTCAACTGATCCTCTGGTCAATCATCTTCTACATCATCCTGGCACTCTTGTTCTATTTTTGCTATTTTCCGAAGAATTGGAAGGAACGGTTGATACACACGACGCCTTTGCTGCTGTTTCCTGTTCTGTAAGTTGCCCAAGCATATTTGTTGGGTCATTGGATTCCATGACTTCTGAGCTACACTGGATTGTTGATGCATGGACTTGGAGAAATTTACTTGGCAGACCCCATCGAATGTCTCGTAGATGCTAGGTATTGCCTGATTTGAAGGACGAAAAAAAAATTTTAAATAGTGAAATTATATCGTGTATATGCATGTCTTATGTCAATAATCTTACTCATCTCTGACTTCTTTCAGAATCTGGTTAGTCAAGAGACTCCTACATTGGTATTTTGTGAAGAGAATAGCAAAAAATGGTAAGAATTCAGCATCATTCTGTCTGCACATGATTCAGATAACTTTATTTTACAACATGGCAACCCTCAAGACTTCGTTATCATGATGGCTCCTGCCGTCTTGGCTTCTTCAGAGATTTTGCACAAGTGGATTTACCTGGTAGCCAAACCTGAACATGCAATTGGTTTGCTAAATATAGACTTGCCTACAAGATTAAGTGTACATGTGCAAGTTTCCGAGAAATCATTCAAAATCAAGATGGCAGTGAATAGTGACAAATTCTGCAAAGTTTCGTTGCCAATTGGCATTCACCAGCTTGAGGAGTACTCGTCAAATGTAGCTGATATAGTTTTGTAAGTTCGTTTTCCTCTTTCAGAGTCACGTTTGGGGGAACTTCGCGATAAGAAAAAGGAAATTGTAAGTAGAACTGGTCCTCCTAAAGTATAATTCACCCTAACTTCAAGATGGGCAAGCTTTAGATGGTTTTGTTTAGTATGCGTGAAGAAAATAACGAAGAGAAGGAAATATTAATGAATGAGTGAAAAATTTGATGATCTTTATGATACTGGATAAAAGTTCAGAAGGGGCCAATATCGGGCGATATTAAGATCAAGGATGTAACTGTGTGTTGATTTTCACCATTAAAAATGAATTGATTTTGCTTTCAGCTTGAAGATGTGATGGAGAATGAAACATATAAAAAAGCCAAGGAAATCTTAGAAAAGTTTGACCCTGATCGATTTAAAAAGCTTGAGGTGAGTATTAAAAATTCCAAAAGCATTTGTGTTTTGTATTTGTATCAGACTTCATCCAGGGGTGAAGCCATAGCAATATTGGCCATGGTAAGTGCAGAAGAGGCCATCTCAAGCTACTCATGTTCTTCACTTGGATGGGGTCTTTTGCTTGCCGTTGCAAAGGCACAAGGTACAAGACACCACGGCTTACTATCCCAAGCAACGGACTGAAGAGCCAGGGATGATTAATCCCATATGGCCTGGGCTGGATTCAAACCCGGGACCTGCCGCTTGCTAAGCGGGCGTGATAATCACTAGGCTGTTGAGGCTCCTCAGAAGCATTCTTGGATCCAGGCTTTCTGCAACTTGCTTCTCAAGATGGAAATTTCAAACTTCATTGAGCTTAAAATTGGCAGGACTCATCCAGTTTTCATATGGCAAGAGCAAAGAATTTCCAAGACAGAAACAGAATACTTCCTTGGAGATCAGAATAAAGTTTACAAATGCACAGATCCATTCAACCTTGACCTTTGTTTCAACAGACCTTGACCCCTCCTGGCCCAGCACCACAAAAGACGTCACCATCCCAGTCAGGGCTCCGGCAGAGGACACCACAATCTCCTCCAGGAACTGTCCAACGACCAGCAGGTCCAACTCCAAGAGGGCCACGTCCAATGGGCCCGATGTCAGCCAGTCAACAGTCTGCCGTGATGCCGAGAACTGTGCAACGGAATGGGCAGGGACCAAGGCCAGGTAGTTTCAGGTTTTTAATAGCAGGTTTTACTGCCTACCGCCGATCTTGTCTATAGAACTTTCCAGTAAAGATGGTGGCCTACAAATTCTTCCACATGATGTCGTGGCCATTCATTGTCCAAGCATGATATAACATCCAAGCGCATCCTCTCAGACAATCATTTTACCTAACCTTTTGTGCCGATAGCCCGCTTGACTAGCTTAGGGTGCCAGCAGCCATTGAAAAGTATTAGCTTCTGATATTATATGGTGAGAACTGTTAGAACTAACGCCATCTTTGTTGGAAAGTCTGCATCAGAAACCATTGCAGTATTAGATTGAGGAAGAGTACAGGACGTCCATGGAAACATCTGAGCCTATAGAGTGATGTTGATCTTGCATGCTAAAACTTCAGATGACCTTTTCTTTACAGGCTCGTCAGTCTACCCCACAGGACCCACTCCTCAACCTCAGCTTGCACGACCAATCTTACCACGAGAACGAGGTGCCGTGGATAAACTAGTAGAGTATTTAGTCGGCGACGGACCACAGAATCGCTACGCGTTAATCTGTCGCTATTGCTCATCGCACAACGGGATGGCCTTAAAAGAAGAATTTGAGTATATATGTAAGTTGTAGAATTGAATCTTCTCCAGGCCTTTATATTCCCCCAAATTAACGACGTTTAACGTCGGAGCCCAAATTAAGGGCGCCCAAATTTGAGTCTTGTTTTACACTTCAATGAGAATCTCAGATGCCTGGAAATGGTGTCTTTTATCATCTATTTTCAAAAAATTTTCTAACAACTCACGCTCCCCCCCCCCCAATCGTGCCTTCGGCGCTCTGATGGGGCCTTTGGCCCCATATCACCGTAAACAGAAATAGCCCAAATTAGGGAATATAAAGGCCTGTTCTCGCAAGCATCCAATTATTTTGGTTCACTCTGGTTCATATTCTGGTTATTTTGGTTCACTCTGGTTCATATTGTGAGCAACTTAAGACTCATTTCGTGGCGATGGGTCACAAATAACTCCAAATTTGGCACCATTACTTCATCTGATGTTGTTCATCTTGATGTTCTTTGTAGACTTTGACCAGGATGACTCACTTCATATTACCTGTGTACTTGCAAGTCCAACTCTCATTGTGTCTTCAAATAGACTCTATCACTCCAATAGAGCGCAGCACCTGACGGTAACTTGCTAGGCCAACAGCGTCACGACGTCCCGTGTCCCATTCTGAACGCGGTGACGTCACTCGAAAAACCTCCACTTGTTTCAGCGATCATGACGTCGTCTCAAGTCAAGATGTCGTGGAATGAGTACGGGACGTCGTGACGCTGTAGTTACCGTCAGGTGCTGCGCTCTTTTGGACTGATATCGTCTATTCACCAACAGATCCTTCTTCTTCTTTCAGCATTTAAATGTTGTTATTGCTATATGTTAAATCCTGCCAAGAAGCAACGTCTGAACGCACCACGTCTACCAGAATATGCACCATTGAAGGCTCCAGTTCAACCGAAACAGTTGTTTACTAAAAAGCGAGATGGTGAGTGGGTTTTACGATGTCAATTTTTCAGAGTTCCAAACTAGTCTAGTTTTCCCAAAAGTCACCTTCGAATAATTTGAAAATGGAGTCATCTTCTTTGGTGAGTTTTGTAGTTAAATCCGTTTCTAAATCCTTCCTTCTCAGGTTCTCCTACAACACCTTCCGATGACGGTAGCGCAGAATCCGGTGCTACGGATAGTGAACGCGAGGATACGAACAGTAGAGGTACCAACCCAGATGCCGAGGGACAGGGTACCAGTCGCAGTGTGACACCGGACCCAGACGTAGAACTTACGAGCAGTAGGGGCCAAACACCGGAACGAACCACAGGAAGTCGGAGCACAACACCGGATCAAGACCTCGGTGGCACAGTCGGCACAACGGTAGAAGCGCCGGAAAACCAAGCTTCACCAGAAGATGTCATTGATGAGGGTTTTACGGTTTTGGAACCGGACACTAATTCTGGCCAAGAGATGGCAGGAAAAACTTCGGAAAACATTCCCACTGATTTAGAAACTGATGCCATAAAACCAGCAGAGGCTAAGAAAGTGGATTAGTGGTGATTTTTACTGTGATTAACTCATCTGCCCCCAGGTCAAAGCAGACGTTATCCGGTATCTGCAGACGTTGGATATGAATTGGAAAGAATTTGAAGAAACATTCTTCATGTGGTTGATAGGAACAACCTTTCTTCAAATATTTTTCAATTCGAATCATGGGATGTGAGAAAACTAAGACAGAAGATGTCGTCTGTTGGACTCCGGGGGTAGATGAATTAAATGTTTATATCAAATTCAAGCATTTGGAGAATTTTTGCACGCTATATTTGTGATGTCTCTTCCTTTGTTTGAGAAAAAAATTTGAAGGTGATGGTGTTACTATTTTGATACCTTTGGATTTGAAGGTATTTTTTGTCAGAAATTTTATGATGACTTTAAATTCATAGCTAGAAGATGGTCTATAATGACATGGTACACATCGATATTCAAGATAACCACCGAATATGTTATTATAGACCTTTTCAACAAAGATGGTGGTCTAATAGTTCTCACCATACTGTACATGTATGACGTCAGAAGTTTAATACCATTGAATAGCGCTGGCACACAAAGCTGGTCAAGTGGTTCATGGGCACAAAAGTTTAGGAAAAACAATTGTCTGAGAGGATGCATTTGATAGTGTTATATCATGCTTGGACAATGAATGGTCACCATCTTTATTGAAGAGGTCTGTACAAAACTCAATATCCATGACTACATGGGCAAACTTCTTTCTATTTCCCATCTAATTCATCTAAAACAAGAGAAGGACATTGGAGCGATGTCATTGGTTTCCGATGAGAAGTTTACTACTCTAGAGCTAGTTATCTGTGACCNGTTTTTGTACGCCCACCTCTAGTAGGAGGCGTAGCATATTGCCCGCCTCCAATAGAAGGCATAGCATATTGGTCATTAGGTATTGTGTGGTGTCTGTTTGTCAGTCAGTCTGTCATGGTGGCATGTTTTGCAACTATGAGGCCAAATCACAAACTGAAATTTATTACCTGTATTATTTTCCAACATGACAACTACACCATGTTGCACAGCAACTATGTCGTTTTGACGCATGCGTGCATGCTGGTTGACAAAAGGCTAACACTGAGGAAGTTCATTCGATGTCTCACTAAGTGTCTTGAAATTTGGTTCTGTTCATGTGCTATTCTAAATGTGGTTCCATTGACGATGTACTAAACTGAATATGGTTGTATGTATGTATGATGTGCTAATGCTATGTAAGGTGTTCAGTGAGAAACCTGCCCAACTTTTTATCCTGACAGGTTGGCACTGTGAGCAGTTGTACTGAAGACGTCAAAAACAGCAAGCAATGCAATGACATCACATCAAGTTGTCCTGATGCAGTGCAACAAGGATGAAAAAAGGTACAACCGTTCCCAGTACCTCCCAGTTGGGGTAGTTCTGTACATTTCTCATTCTTTTCAAGGGTCAGGCTGTTCTGGTGCTAACAGGATGTGTGTTTTTCGACCAACTGGCCCTGGTCTTGTCTCTTTCTGATTGGCGGTCCATCTTCCTTGTCCATTTTGTGCTGCAGAGCTGGAGACGGGGACTACCGGTACAACTTCTTAAGCTACGTTTAGCTGACACGCGGAAAGCAGATTGCGGAACGTGGAAGCAGAAAATGCAATGCATTTTCGTATACAACATATCATTCCGCCGGGGATTCCGCATCCCCATACCGCATTCCGGATGTCTGGTAAACGCAGCTTTAGATTTTCAAGGGGGGAGTGTCTTGTTGTTTTCTGGCTTCAATGAATTTTGAAATTGTCGGCATTTTCTTATCTGATTGAGCTGGCAGCCTGTATATATGACTAACACAGTGCATGAAGCTTGTACTTACCAGATGCACCTTTACAGTACTATAATCATCAGGAAATTGTCTGTACTTGAGCCTAAATGAATCGCTAAAACTTAGTGAACTAGTATCAAAGATATCAACCGGTTGGTGTGAACTGAGAACCAGCATCTAAGAAATCATCCGGTTGGTGTAAACTTGGAGAACCAGCATCTAAGAAATCATCCGGTTGGTGTAAACTTGGAGAACCAGCATCTAAGAAATCATCCGGTTGGTGTAAATTTGGAGAACCAGCACACAAGAAATCATCCGGTTGGTGTAAACTTGGAGAACCAGCATCTAAGAAATCATCCGGTTGGTGTAAACTTGGAGAACCAACATCTAAGAAATCATCCGGTTGGTGTAAACTTGGAGAAGTAGCATCTAAGAAATCATCCAGTTGGTGTTAACTTGGAGAACTGGCATCTAAGAAATCATCCGGTTGGTGTAAACTTGGAGAACTGGCATCCATCCGAGAAATCATCTGGTTGGTGTAAACTTGGAGAACTGGCATCCAAGAAATCACTCGGTTGGTGTAAACCTTGTAAACTAGGAGAACTAGCATCAAAGATATCATCCTGTTGGTGTAAACGGCATCCAAGAAATCATCCGGTTGGTGTAAACTTGGAGAACTAGCATCCAAGAAATCACTCTCCAAGAAATCACTCGGTTGGTGTAAACCTTGTAAACTAGGAGAACTAGCATCAAAGATATCATCCTGTTGGTGTGAACGGCATCCAAGAAATCATCCGGTTGGTGTAAACTTCGATAACTAACATTCATGAAGTCGTTGGGTTGATGTCAACTTGGAGACCTAGCATCCAAGAAATCATCTGATTGGTGTAAACCTTGTAAACTTGAGAACTACATGTAGCATCTAAGAAATCATCCGGTTGGTGTAAACTTGGGGAACTAGCATCTAAGAAATCATCCGGTTGGTGTAAACTTGGAAAACTAGTGTTGGATTTATTAACTTATTGCCCTCTGTTTTAATTTTTGCACTTAAAAGTTGGGCTTTCACACTATTCAAATGAATTTGATATGTTTCATCATATTTATATAATCAGGGTTGGGCTTATTAGTGTGCGCTCATGCGGAACGGTCAGAATAAAGATTTTCATGTTACATGGTTGTTCGTCTTAGTTTATGCAAAACTGTAAGAAAATACACTTCGGAGATCGAGTTATTCGCGTGCGCTCATGCAGAACTTTAAAAAAATAGCATTTTTAAGGGTATAAGGGTTATTCGCGTGCGCTCATGCGGAACCGTTTTAAATTTTATCTTTTTGCGCTTTCCCATTGGTTCTGCATGAGCGCACGCGAATAACCCTAAGTCTTAAAAACTGGCATTTTTAGCACTTCGGGGTTATTCGCGTGCGCTCATGCGGAACCGTTTTAAATTTGATCTTTTTTGCACTTTCCCATTGGTTCCGCATGAGCGCACGCGAATAACCCTAAGTCTTAAAAAATGGCATTTTTTAGCAATTCGGGGTTATTCGCGTGCGCTCATGCGGAACCGTTTTAAATTTGATCTTTTTTGCACTTTCCCATTGGTTCCGCATGAGCGCACGCGAATAACCCTAAGTCTTAAAAAATGGCATTTTTTAGCAATTCGGGGTTATTCGCGTGCGCTCATGCGGAACCGTTTTAAATTTGATCTTTTTTGCACTTTCCCATTGGTTCCGCATGAGCGCACGCGAATAACCCTAAGTCTTAAAAAATGGCATTTTTTAGCAATTCGGGGTTATTCGCGTGCGCTCATGCGGAACCGTTTTAAATTTGATCTTTTTTGCACTTTCCCATTGGTTCCGCATGAGCGCACGCGAATAACCCTAAGTCTTAAAAAATGGCATTTTTTAGCAATTCGGGGTTATTCGCGTGCGCTCATGCGGAACCGTTTTAAATTTGATCTTTTTTGCACTTTCCCATTGGTTCCGCATGAGCGCACGCGAATAACCCTAAGTCTTAAAAAATGGCATTTTTTAGCAATTCGGGGTTATTCGCGTGCGCTCATGCGGAACCGTTTTAAATTTGATCTTTTTTGCACTTTCCCATTGGTTCCGCATGAGCGCACGCGAATAACCCTAAGTCTTAAAAAATGGCATTTTTTAGCAATTCGGGGTTATTCGCGTGCGCTCATGCGGAACCGTTTTAAATTTGATCTTTTTTGCACTTTCCCATTGGTTCCGCATGAGCGCACGCGAATAACCCTTGTGGCCTAAAAAACGCTATTTTTTTATTAAAGTTCCGCATGAGCGCACGCGAATAACCCCTGCGCTGTAAAAAAACAAATTTAAAACACTGAGTTATACCCTTTATTATTGTTATTATTTTTTTACCAATAAAGTACATAATAATTTATTCTTTTGTCTCGTGGCACATCTATGTTACATTATTTAGCCTTCCTCTTTATCTTGCTTATAATAACACAAGTTCTGAATGATAATCAGGTAAAACAGTAAAGAAATGGGAAAGGATTCTATCTACAAAACATCACATCAAGTGACCACAGTCGATCAGTACGTAATCTTGGCTTTAAAACATATTTGTAACCAACTCAAGCAAAACCAGGCATTTGTTGCAACAGAGGAAAGGGTTAACGGCTTTAGAACATAATTGCTGAAATGAACGTTTCTGCGGGTTTCCAATAGAAGTCGACAGCAGTGATAATACATGTAGTTGGAATAAACTGTTACTTATGATGATCGCTTGCAAAAAGAGCCTACTTTTGCGAGAGGGGGGATATTTATCCAAATAATTCAGTCTTACAGGAGAAAACTCCCCTTGACAATGTTGATATCAGTGAAAATATAAGAATTGGTAGGGAAGTGGTACAGAAGTTCTGGGCCCATATGCATAAAACTACTTAAAGGAGTTAGATGCCGAAGTTGTAAACAAGCTGGTTTGTTTACAAATATGGTCGGCAAACTAGTTTTATTCCTTCGTGCAGGTGGCAGCACCCGTGATCGTTAGACTGGTTCCCGGTCCGATGCAACTCACTCACGATATTCACGTCAGTACATATCACCGACAATAGGTGGCAGCACCGCAGGCGTCCGTGGATAGAGAACCAGTGAGTGAGTGTTTACAACTTCGGCGTCTAACTCCTTTAAGTGTACGTGGTGACACTTATCCTTTGTTCAACACCAAAGATAAGTAACCCACTTTGACTTATGACTATGGACCCTGGCATTGACAATCAAAGCATTACATCCAGTGACTTACACTACAATAAATCAGTTCATAATGATCATACCTAAAAACAGTTGATCAAATAAACACCAATAAACAGGTGTCGAAATCAACATAACTGGGATCTAGCTTATGCCCTTCCTTGTTCTCAACTAGAAAGTGCCTGTGGAAGACCCGGGTTGGGGTCGAAAACTTGCGAGATTTAGAGATGACTTTTTGTTTACTACCATTTTGTGTGTGGTTTTTTGTGCTCTATGTTAGATATCTGTCAAAACCAACAAGATATCGTGTTAGTATTATCTGGCAGTTTGTTCATGAGCAGGAAACATCACATCAAGTGACTTGTATACTACAGTTGATCTTGGCTTTTAAAACTTTATAACCCGCTCCAGCAGAAGCAGGTGCTTGTCACAACAGAGGAAGGGTTATAAGGCCTTTACAACAAAATAACTGAAACAGTAGTGATAATAGTTGTATAAACTGTTGTCACAACAACTGCCCATAGTTTTCTATGGGGTGTTGCCCATAGAGAGCCAGCTTGCACAGGAAAACTCTCATAAAGAATATAGCCTTTAGGCTGCAATTGCACAGAGCTACACAGTATATGGACATGCCAAATAACAAAGGCTTTACAAAGTGTTCTCGACCACTAACCAGTGTGTCCCTGTACTGTGTAGCTCTATGTAATTGTAGCTTTAATAGCGGCATGTTGACCTACAGTCAAAAATACCATTAAAAGTGAAGTGGCTTGGCGGCATACTGGCATTGAATACATTATTAAAAGTATAGCAGAACCTGTAGCTGCATGTTGGCCTATAATCCAAGTTGTGGTTCAATCTCCAAAATGTACAATACAAATTCGTAACGACGCCAAATAAATCAGTCTATGATCTTGACCAAATACACATCATTTCAAAAGGGAGTGAAAAATGATCGGCAAGTAGGGAGTTAAAAGTAAATAGTGATATAATGACACTGCAACTGTATAGAGGAGCGTGTAAACTGATATCGAAGATGACCATTTCATAACAGAACTCATAAAAACAGTGATATGTGAAATGAGATGCTAGCATGGTAAAGAGGAAATTTCAATGCCAGTCAATAATGATTATGAAGACCTAGGTATGTTAGGATATTCAGACCATGAATAAAAACAACGATATTGACTTCAATGTATATCATGTGTTCAATACACTGTTGGCGAACTGGAATTCATTTTACGCTAGTACTGCACGAATGTCTTTGGTGGCATCAACTTAAAACTACAACAACAGTTCTGTGAAATCTGAGTGCAAAGACAAAATATGTTACTACGGATGACCATCGGCCAAGTTGGAAAAACATGCTAAATATCAGACGTCAAGAGAAGTTTATGTGACAAATGTGGGGAGGAGTGTTCACTTCGATGACAGGACAGCAACTCCTAACAGCAGTTTGAAAACCATTGAAACACATGACATAACACACAATTTTGAAATGCTCAAAAACTTTGCAAAATATCGAAGAAATTTTAACGCACTATAAAGTGAAGACACGATAATCACATGCATCATCTTTGCATCGAATTGGATCAGTTATATGGGCATGAAAGGCTTCATAAAAACAATTATCTTGAATGGCAAAAGTACCGGTATGTAGAAATGGAGCTCACGATCACACTGGTGTGTCTCTTTTAGCTGTCTTGAATGATAGACGAATTTAGTAATGGAGCTCATGATCACACTAGCAGTTCTTGTTTACCTGTCTTGAATGGTAGACGAATTTAGTAATGGAGCTCATGATCACACTAGTGTTTCTTTCAACTGCCCTGAATGGCAGCCGTGTTTAGAATGTAGCTCACGATCACACTAGCGATTCTTTCGGTTGTCTTGAATGGCAATATGTTTTAGAAATGTAGCTAACGATCACACAAGCGCTTCTCTTAGTTGTCTTGAATGGTGATATGTTTATAAATGTAGCTCATGATCACACTAGCATCCTCTAGTCGTCTTGAATGGTAATATGTTTAGAAACGTACCTCACGATCACACGAGCGCTTCTCTTAGTTGTCTTGAATGGCAATATGTTTAGAAACATAGCTCATGATCACACAAGCAATTCTCTTTAGTTTCTTGAATGGTGATATGTTCAGCAATGTAGCTCATGATCACACTAGTGTGTCTCTTTTAGTTGCTTTAAATGGCGGCATGTTCAGAAATGTAGCTCATGATCACACTAGCATTCCTCTTTATTCGTCTTGAATGGTAGACAAATCTAGTAATGTAGCTCACGATCACACTAGTGTTTCTCTTAAGTGCTTGACTCCCACTCCCCCACCCCATCCCCATCCTAGCTTCTTAGTGGAAGATGAGAGGCAAAATTTCAACTCAATAACAGCAAAATAACAGTCATGTTCAGATTTTACCAGACTTCTATATGTCCTTACTGGTTGACTAATATAAAACAACCAAACGTTCTGTCCCTTGTGGCAGTTCCATTACATGTTACATTGTATTTACAAAGAATGGTCATGCAATTATAAAATTAGCCTATTTGAGTACGGTAGTCTCGTCCAGTGACAGATTGGGCCTAAGGCCAAGTCAGTATGAAGTTGTATTAGAAGGTTATGCTAAAGCAAGTGAATTTCTCCAATGGGGAACACCTAGTCACCATGGATTAGGCATCATTGCCATAGGAATATCTTTAAAACCATTCAAGATGGTCCTATGTGAATTTCTTACTGAAAGGAACAGTACTCTGCAGGGCCCTGTTCATAAAACTACTTGTCTAAGTGTGACACTTAACACAAAAGATAAGTACCGGTAATCAACTTTGACTTAAGTATGTTAGAGCAATGTTGCACAAATTGACAATGAAGTCCCTCAATTTACAGACATTTTCCAGCATGATATAGATAATTAATGGCGAGGAAGTAAAGCAGCATATTATCTGTGCTTTGCGATAGTTTGGGCCTAGGGCCAAGTCAACAGTCAGTGCAAAAAGATACTTACATTAAAGAAATATTTGGTACAATGTGCTCATTTTCAGTATCGCCTGTCATACACTGGATCATACAAATACAGTGTTTATATGCCATAGAAAAGCAATATGTTCAGTTCTGTATCTTGTTCAGAAGTTTAGTCACCAAATATCTACAGAAGGCTGCGAATACCGAGACCTACATGCTGTACATGAGCTTTGCTAGCAGCCATCTTGTCAAAATTAGGTCATTGTCATGGATACTGTCTTCCAGAGTGACAGATGATTGGTTCTCCCATCCTCCAGTGGGGAAATCACCATGACGATGACCTAATTTTGGCAAGATGGCTGCTACAAGTCATCTGTACTGTATACTGGGTACCAGTATGATTCAGAATAGGCCTAAATGCCCACCGTAATGAACATGGCATTTTCAATAACCACTTCACATAAGCCGATGTCCAAAAGCACACATTCGACGGGCATACAGAGGAGCGGATGTGTACAATTTTTTGAGAATTCATCCTCAATTCATGAGGATGGAACATGACGTTTTTCTACCCATTACTCGACTCTGGCAGAAATTCGCCCAGCCTGGACAATGCTATGACACTTCAAACATTTGCTTAGTAAACACTCAGATATTGGCCAATTTCACTGAAACTTTGGCAGGTTAATCCTTACATTTCACAAAACACGGATATCTGTGCAGTTTTGATGTAAAATGCCCCTTTAAAGGAACATTACCATAGCCTTTAAACGTGACCTAAGTACATTCTGCATGGTTCATTTGTAGTGATAATACAAAGTACAAGACAATTCCCCAACACACCACTGAAAAATGTGACTTTGAATAAGGTTGTTTTCCTCGAGTGGGGGCAGCCATTCTCCTGGCAGCAGACGCTTTTTTCCAGGCCTCGCAATAAATCTCGCGACATTATGACGTAGCACCGGCTCACCGCCGCGTCATGACCATAGTCACGTCACGCCGTCAGAGCAGTGGACGAGGTGGAGCGAGGTAGAAATGGCGACAAATATCGCTTAGTGCAGTAACCATTTCAGTGACGAAGGCTACGTGAGGGACCTGCAGGCAGAACAAATTGGAGACACAGTAAAAAAAGCTGAAATCGGATGCCATTTCTACCATGTTTTTGCACAAATCTGAGGTTAAAGGCCGAGGAGTGACGTCGTGGCGTCACCGTGGCATAAACAAGTGAGCCGGAGCTACGTCATATCGCATTACGCAATGGCTGCCTCCATCGGCGCTAAACCTGAGGTACAAATTAGCCAACATTAATGTTAGCTAAAGTAAGAAAGGTGCTTCAGCTGCAAAATTTGTTATAATGAAGTTTATTGAAAGGATCGGGCTACATTAATTCGCTAATGATAATGTCCCTTTAACACACATTTTTTAAACTTCGAAATCAATTGTATTCATTTGGGAATGATACTAGGAAAGCTCTGATATAAAGACAATAAAAAAATTCACTGTTTTTTTAGAAAATAAGTTTTTTTCTTAAATTTCAATGGAATTTGAGAACTTGGAAAAAAAGGGTTAACACACATTTGATTGTGGTGCTGGGAGAGCACCAAAGCAAAGACAATAAGGAATTGTGCATAGATGTCAACGTGCATCGCAATCCTAACAACGTTAGCATTGGGGTTGAACCCCTCCCCTCCTTATCCTAATGTAGGAACATTGACAATCGACAATTGACCATTGACCAAAAAAAATCAAACGTCGACCAAAAACAATCTTAATAAGACCAAGACTCCCTCCCCCTCTTCCTTATACTGCTGAGATTACAACGCACATTGATTTCTATGCACAGTCCCTATCGATGTAACAGATTTTTGTTCCAGCATCTA